>BMAV01005204.1:84215-124087 GCA_019973955.1 Trichonephila inaurata madagascariensis
TAAGCCTGCGATTTATTCACCAAAAAGGAGTTTCTGGGAGAATCAGGATTCCTGTGCTAAAATGAGTATTTACGGCCATTTTACATTTACTATTTATTTGAACCTTTCTCGATTCACAAGTTATAAATGCAGTTTACAGCACTTCTGTGGCATTTAGTAATATCTAGAATAAATTATTTTCCTCTGAAATATATACTGAAGAGAAATACTACTTGATTTATAATTATTACAAGAGAAACAAACGGCGCTATTATTTAAAAGCCAGAGTTGCTGCTATTAACAAATAGCGAAAAGGTTCTGCAAAATAGAAAAGAGCAAATATAAGGACTATGCTAGTTAATCTTTACGAAGTGATTTACGTCTAACAGCACACGCAGGAATCCCCATAATTTCCTTTCTATGATTTAAAATTAATAGAGTAACAACTATTATTTTCATTAAACTTGTAATTATATTCTGAAGAAAATAGCTGGCAACAACATATACTAGTGGATATGTATTTTACATTCTTTAAATCAGTAAAGATGGTTGGGAAGAAAAGTTATCGTTTTTCACTCAAATCGCTTAATGAAATGTATTGGGTTGGAACTAGGGTTTCTGATATTCCGGGCTTTTCCATTCCCGGGAGTGTCCGGGAAATGCCGGGAATATAATTATCATTTCCGGGATTCCCGGGAATACATCAAAATTTAAAAACAAGTTATTTTTAAATAAAATAAGGATACATATAAAAAAAATCCAAAATTAATACTTATTTATATAATGAGCTAAAAATACAAAAAATATATAATAAATTGATTATTCATTTTTAAAACAAGATTACATAAAGCATAAGCAATTTACACTTTTATCACTCAACCTAGTTCTAAGCTTTATGACGAACAATCCGGCAGCAAAAAATGCTCTCTTGGCTTCAAATGACGATGGAGGAATTGTTTTTAAAGCCTCACATAGTTTTATAATGTTTCGTAATGGATTTTCAGTCGAGACCAACAACTGCATCTCTTGTTTCATGATTTTGTTTTAAACTAGTACTTTTTAGTTGAACAATACAAAACTTTTGTTTTAGAGTAAATTGCTTTCTCTAATTTTTCGTCCAACGTCAGAGGGTTTTCTTTCAAGATCTCCATGCTCTCTTCTTCTGAGTGCGAAGAGTTAGTTTTGATTTTTCTTCTTCACAGAAAAGCTTTTTACAAATCATTTGGGCTTGTTTAAACAAATAATTTTTACTAGGCAATCGGGAAATATCGATAGTAACTGCAGCTGCTTCGTATTTCCTCCCAAAATTAAGGTATTGCATTAATCCTATTGAACTAACGTTGCATCTCTCATTAATTCTTTGGATTAGAGAATAGTTACTATTTTTTGTTCGTTCAATTATCCAACAACGAAAGAAATTACACCTTCTGCAGTTAGCAAAGTTGCATGTCGACTGCATAATTCTTCTAAACCAATTTTTACTGGCTTTAAGCTTGCTACAATTGCGTTCACATTTTCAAACTCTAGATTGGCCCATTTCAAGTCAAAAATAGCTCCCTCATAGATAATAGAAGCCCCGTGCGATTCCCGGGTACAAAGTATAATTCTCAGGAATAGAAAAAGTACAGGAATCTTATGATTTCCCTTGAATCCGGGAGAGATACCCTATTTGGAACATAATTTTGGATTCGCTTAAAAGGTATTAGTTCCGCTTTAATTGAATACCTGCAGATGAGAATGATATTTTTTCCCCAAAAAATTACATAAAACTATTCAGTACATATTTGTGATTATACTATTATTAAAAGTCAGGAGAACAATGATGCAGAAGATAGCAAAGGAAGTCTATACCGTCTTAGAAAGTGATAACAGAGAAATAATGAGAATCTATTGAACAGGAAGCATTCTTGAACATTCTTTGGTTGATTAAAATAAATTTTGAATAAAGAAACCCCCTGTGTTTAACTTACATATCTAAAATAATTTTCACTCTTTAAAAGATATCTGATTTAAAATAAAGTTTATCAAAAAGTATGTAACATTTCTTGCAAAACAAAGCTCAATGTTCACTCCGTAGTAATTTTTATGTAAATTAGAGTGTGAGAGAAAACATTTATTACTATGATATATAGAAACTAAAATTTAGGCTTGTTATGTCATTTGCATTATTCTGGAAAACATTCCATGTCTCTTCCACGTTTTAATATTTGGTTCTTTCAAATGTTTCTTTCCGTAACTCTTAAGTTAAGAGAATGGTTGAGACAAGCGAAAGAAATTTTTATGGAAAAATGAAAACGTATCTGATGGAAAATGTATTTAAAAAAAACATATATTCATTATTTTATAATAATAATTTCCTTCTTGAGATTTGAAATTATAAAATGATTATTAATAATCATTTTTTCCAATTTCTCGTGATAACCGCTTGCTTAAAAAATAGCACTAAAACAAAAATCTAATTTATTGAAAGCCGGGAAAGAAAATAAACAATAAAAATAACAATAAACATAAATATTAATGGAACTTTTTAGAATAAATATAACGCTAAATTTCAAAAAAAAAGAATAATTATTATTGTTTTAAATCAGTCACTTTTTCTTTAAAAGTTATGCTGATTGAACGGAATATATCTGAAAATTCAATTGGGAATTAATAATGATAAATTTTTAAATGAGTTCCAAAACTCTATTTTATGCTCCATTATATCTTAAGATAACATACAAATACGACTTTTACATGTACTGCAAATTAATTATTTATATTGTTATCAACTTATTTAAAATAATGTTTCCGATCAAAACTCGCGAAAATGTTGTTTGGGTCGAAACCCGGTTTTCGACGTAAATGACACCAGACGGCAAAACGTTAACAAACTTAGTTTGCGATTTTTTTTTTTTTTTAAGTTTTAATTTATTTATTTGAGGGTTTAGTTTTTAAGTTATACTCTTTTCAAATTACACGCGCGCGCATCATATTAGCAAACAACAGTAACTTTTAAAGAAAATGGCAAAAAAAAAAAAAAAAAATTACTGCGTAAATGATTTTTGTAAAAAGAACATTAGATGAAGAACAAAAACACTTTTTAAAATCCTTAATTTCCGAGCAATTTTTTCAATCCTTTGACGAAACACGGATAATAATGTTTAACACATGGAAAAAACATGTCATGTGATAATTTTTATAAATGACGAAGCTATTTAATTATTAATTAAAATATTTAATATTTTTTGAAAAATCGTAAAAATAACATATTTTATCATAATTTAAATCACTGTTTCTAAAAGATCATAGTATGAACTGTTTTAGTACAGAATATCGATTCATTACAATGATAACTAATCCGTAGAGAACGATTGAAAAATTCCTTTCATAAAAATGCATCAATGTTGACTCATTTTTCAAGAAATCGTAGAAAATGCAAATTATCCTTATTTTGTAAAAACAGTTATAATAAAATTTAAAAAAATATATATCTTTCCAATTAGTTAATTATTTTTTGACTTATTTCGGCAAGAAGAGAAGAATCGTAATTTTAAAAACGAAGATAAAACAGGAACATAATGAAAGGGGGGCATGACGAAAATTATGATTGAATATTGGGTCCCAAACATTGAAAGTTTGAGAAGCACTGGGTTATAGGAATGCAGGTTTTTAAAATCCAACATTTTCCATAACATGTGGATACTAATAAAATTCATGTTCAATACAAGTAAGTACGACTTCAAAGTTTCTAATTTATTGAACTTCACCTTGACAAGCATTCTAATCAAACGAAAAGCAACAATATTTATGTAACACCAAAACAGAACACACTCTTACCTACATCTTTAATTGAAAGTTTTCAATTTTTAATTAATTTCATAACGAGTCCGAATGTTTAGAACAGTGATTTTTCTCGATAATCTCGTTCGAACTACCAACAGATAATTAAAATAGAATATTTTAATTAAATTAACTTTATTTTTGTACCATCTATAGGGAAATGTCAATACCTTCTCCTAAACATAGGAAAATAATCCCAGTTTCCTGGTACAGAAAAGGAATATTATTTCTCCAAAATTAACTAGCCAGAATCAAACATGGCAATTTAAGATCTCAATAAAATATAAATTCAAATACATGTATAACACATATATGTATGTATGCGCATTCTTTATGGTTCCTGTTAAGACAGGCTGTTGATTTAAGGCCTCACAGGACTCATAAATTGCAAATTTTTCAATTTTTTGAAAAAAAGTATATGTTAAAGCCTTAATATTTTTGAGTATTTTGGTACCAAAATTGTGTTGATACTGTGAAAACTTCCGAAGTTATTGAGAAATAAGTAGTGAAATTTGAACGAAAACCCTATCTCTTTCTTTTCTTTAGCTTCACATTTCGCAAAACAAAAAATTTTAGTTTCCGCGCAGGATTTCTCAGAAACTATTTATCATATCAATTTGAAATTTTATATTACTAATTTTATTTATGAAAATAAGGTTCTTCATAACTTATCCATCAATTTTCAAATAAAATGTGAATAGAATTTTTTTTATTTGAATTTTAATAAATTTTTTTCTTAAAATTTTAAAATTTTTGTTACAGTTGTATTTAAAAAATATTTTTCTTCCTCTAAATTTCTTAAAAGTAAGTATAACTTCAAAGGTGAACATTTTTATACCAAGTAAAATTAATTTTGTAAATTTTGATCAATTTTGTACTTCAGAATCCTGCGGGGTGTAAAATACTAATTTTCCTATTTTTGAAAAATTGTCCACTTTTTATTTTCTTATAACATCTTAAATTATTACTTAAATTCTCTTAAACTTTGAGAAGTATTGTAAATATACATGATTATCATGTGGTAAAAATTTCAAATTATTTTTTTGTTTTATTGCTACGATACATTGGTTTGAAGAAGGATGTTTTTTTCGAGTGCACGGATATCTGTTAAGGGTTCTGTGAGCCCTTAAATTGCACTGTCCGCACGTTGGTCATTTAATATTCCATGTATAAAAATTTAAAGTAAAGGAACTTTACAGTGAGTTTAATTAATTGGAAAAGAACATTTATTTCCTATTAGTAAACAAATTTGATACATTATTCAAAACTGATATAAAAAGGAAAAAATTAAGACCTCTAATTATGATTTCGTATGAGATTCAACTTAGCTGTATAGTAATTAATTGAATCTATAGGTTATATGCAAAGTGTCTAGGTATTAGTAAAAACATTGAGCTGCATTGGAAGGGAAAAAATTATATGTACCTTTAACAAAAGTATAAAATTTGTAGACGACAGTTTTTGTATGAATAAATATTTAATGAGAAAAGCGCAAGATTTGATTATTCGAAAATTAAAGTAACAGTTAAATTTACGCTAATTTGAACCTACAAATCAAGACCTAGAAATTTAAAATTTCTTACAGTATCAAGGTGCATTTTTGTTTATGATTTAATTGCATACATATGAAGTAAAAGAGAGAAATATAGAGATGAAGTAAAGGTGCGAAATTATAGGTCACAGATTTTAAAATTAGAATTAATTATTCCATTTCAAACAATTTAATTTTGTGCGCGCATTTAGTAAATTTTAATGTATGGGATTTAATCAACAGATATTCACAGGTTTCAAAGTGAGACAAGTTTTCCTTTTTTACCAAAGTAATAATTTTTAATATTATCAAATAGAGTTGTAACAACATGATTTTTGCCGTAAAGTTTAAAATTAAGTTGATTAAGATGGCTTGTAATAGCAACTGAGAAAGCCAGGTCCTTTCTCGATTATATTTTAATTCAGCACATTCATAATATTTTTGTTTCCAAGAGAATTATAGTTTCGTCCACAGCAATTTGAAGATACACTTTAACACTTTATGATCTGAAAATTATTGAATTTCCATTTAATATAGTAAATCACTGTATTCATTTTCTATATCTTCCAGAAATGAAGCAAATTGACGATGATTAAGTCTATATTCTCGAATATAATTTACAACTTTAGTCACTATTTTTAAAACATGATCTATGTTTGAAACTTTGGAGCATGGTATTTGCTGGTTAATAATAAAATAAAAATGCTAAAAATTATTATTGGCATGCTGTTTGCCTGTTTCTTTTAATCTTTCAACATTTCCATTTGTAATACCGCCCGTGGTAGGTGCACCACCATGCAAGACGGACCATCTTTTTTCAATGGTAACATATTTCTTCAAAACATTTTTATGTGCATTTAAAATATCAGCTACAGAAATTGTACTTTGAATATGAATGATTTTCAGAAGCTCTTCACTTATTTTTAAGGTATCCGACTACATTCGTAACCGTGATTTTGCAAAAGCGTATAAATGGATAATATTTATGATATTTAGTGTCACTTAGATTAGAAAATGTATATAAAATTGTTTTAAGTAATTTTTTATTGTTATACTATTCTTAAGTGCAACATTTTGACAAAAAATGAACATAGAATGAAAAGTTTTCAAAATATTCTCTTTTTGTTAAAACTGCTTCTATTATAATAATATTTTGCCTGTATATATCTCAGACCTCTGTACAGAGGATCAACTAGAATTTTTGAAATATACAACTTAGAAGTGGGTTTATCCATGTTTTACGACAACAGAGGGTAGAAATTTTAAGAAAAAAACTCCGATAATTATTTCAATGGGTTATAACTCTGAAAATAATGTAAATTTTTCAAAAATCGTAGTTGAGCCTTTGTACAGAGGTCTGAGATATATACATGCAAAATATTATTATAATAAAAGCATATTTGACAAAGGGAGAACATTTTGAAGAAAAGTTAATTTTTGCCGAAATATTGTATTTAAGTAATTTTTTTTTGTCATAATGTCCTTAAAATAATTTTATACATGTATTCTAATCTAATTGACGCTAAATATCTTGAAAATTATCCATTTATGTGCTTTTTTTAAAATCACGGTTCCGAAAGTAATCGTATACCTTAAATTAACAACGTATCCGTGGAAAGAAAAAAAAACGACTAACTGAGCGAAATTTCGAATATCTGACGGCAATAAAATTGCATCAATATTGCAATAAAATAGGCTTGAAATGTTGATATTATTGAAATATGTTGATTTCTCAAATTCTCGGCTATTTCGTCAAATCTGCTCCCTACACAATATTTATACTGTACATAATACTTCCTCTGTTTTAAGTAAGCATTAACAAATAAATTCTCCCTTTCATCTTCTTGCGTGATTAAATTTGATTTATATCTGCTTGAGTGATTAAATGTGATAATATTATATATAACTTTAACGGTAGCTGTACAGTCTTCAACATTTTTAATGAGTACACTTCATTGTTTTTGAAGATTTGATCTCAATTCGGACAATTTATCATCCCAAAGTTTTGCAAAGTAATGGTCATAGCTTGCTTCATGATTTGTGTCACAGTTCCATTTATAATTATATCCCTTAACAACTGAAATAAAGTTTTTAGATATCAGGCATATTTTAATCATATTTTAATATTATCACAGTTACCACTTTCTTTAAAATTACGGCATTCCTTTTGAATTAATCTTTCTTTACTCATTAACTATTAAGCAACTAGCAAACGATTAAGTATACACTTTGTGACAGGGCTTTACGCAGTTTTCTATTCATCCTCTTGGGGAATCTTTGGGGCCCTCAATTGAGTTATTTCACAGCCATCCCTCTCAAGAAGAAATCTTGATATGTAGATTAACTAGTATATATATAGTGGATGTTTCGTAATCGTGGAAGAAGGAGGAAAGTAAACTGAGTTGCTGAACGGTAAGGACCTGAATCTAGAAGCATGATTATAGGCTTTAGTTATTGAAATAAATTAAGGAAGGATTCATAGGATAACTTTAAGTAAAGTTAAGCGATTAGGATTTCATGCGGTTATTCACATAAGGTTTTGAGCTACAATTTTTCACTCTTGATTTTCCCTCTGTAGTAAGCTTGTCTTTGATTATTATATTTGATAATAATAAATTGGATTTTTCTGATGGCTAGCTTGGGTCATCAATCTTTACCCCCTACAGGTTTAGGTCGAGTAAATGAAGAGATGGCTTCCCCAGGTGGAAGGTTATCACATCTTCTCTATCTTAACCGTCTTGAATACATTTTTTTCAACACCTCTGACTGCCTCTTGCTAATTGGACACTGCGAACACAGAAAGAGGAAGAGAAATAGAAGTCGCACTCGCGAAGAAGAAGGGTACCATCTATGGTTCAGAATAGGCACTGTGCATTTCAGAATTTAATAAAAAATATTTTATCATAGCAAAATTAAATAAAAACGTTTAACGAAACATAAAAAAAAATTTATTTAAAAAGCCATTTCTATTATCAAAAGGATTTCTTTTCAAACAAGAACAGGTAACAGGCAAATATATTGTAGATTTATATATAAGGCTCACCCCAAATAAATTTCAAAATGAAAAAATTTTAAAAGCCTGATATTTAACAGTTTTAAAAAAGAATTGTGTGGCGGGCCGCAACTTACGTACCGGTGGACCACATGCGTGTTTGACACTCCTGGTGTAGAGTCTGCATTCGTGTAGTTAAACACTTCATTCAATAGCGACAAAAAAAATTTACGTTTTAGTGTTAAATTTATAGCTTAATTTGTTACATACTTAAGATTCCGATTTATAAAATGAAGTCATTTTTAAATAAAAACAAAGTATTAATGATGGTTATGGATAGAAATGTAGCAAGTGTTTTACTATTTTTGATTCATCACTAAATGACCATCTTTCGAAATAAATTACTTAGAATAGTATGTGATATTTTTCTTTTCATGGAGTGTCAAACTAAGAAGACATCATTTTCTGAAATCGACTAAAACTAAGTTAAATTAACTAAGCCAGCAAAAAATTCCGCTCCATTTGTTAATGTGATAACTAACGCAGTTATGAAAGATCACGTTATTGAAAAACTATCTATGAAATTGTGGTATTTTCGGTCACAGTGCCTACTTATTGAGGTGATGAAAGTTATATACAGAGGTTTTTTTTTCTTAAATGAAAATGCTCTACAAATATAAAAAAAAATTCTCTATGATTGTTATGTGTAGAAAAGAATAAGTATTGTAGCATTTTGGAATCTTAACTAAATGGAGCATCTTTTGAGAACCTTGCCTGCGGTTGTATGTGATAGTTTTATTTTTATGGAGAGTCAAAGTTAGGTAACATCTTATTCTCAAACCCTGACTTACACGAACTACGTTAACTTTAACTAAAGTAGCATTTTTTTTCTCCACTTACGACTACAATTAACAGTGCGCGTATGTAAGATGACGTTAATGTAAGAATCATCGTAAATTTGTCTGGGAAATTTGTGGTCGCATTGACTAATAATGTGATGGAGGGTGTCAATTTTTTACATTTTCAAAAATATGCTCATTCTTACTGTACCAAGAGATGGGAAAGTTTCTTTTAGAACAGATATGAAATTTCACCTTGTGCTAGCTTATCGTTAATTCTGGGGACATCCTGTACAGAGAAGGTGATTTAATGTATGCCGCATGTGTGGTTAAAGCAGTGATTCTCAACCACTGTGCAGCGGCACTTTTTATGGAATCAAATTCTTGAAGTGTGCCACGAAATGTTTTCTAAAATTGTTAATTATACTCTGAGGACTAAAAATAAAATCAGGAAACGAATCTTTCGGCTGTTTCACAGAAAAAAACTAAGGGTACGTTAAAATTTTCTTGGATAATTTTAACATACCACAAATACCCTTAGTATACCCTTTACTTATTGTAGATAAGTAAAATTCTTTTAAACTTATTTTATTGTTAGTGTGCCACCAGATTTTGAAAATGTTAATAATTTACTGCAACAAAAAAAGAGGTTGAGAATCACTGGATTAAAGTGACAGAAATCTTCGAACTTAATTTAACTCAACAAATAATGATCCCTTAAATTTGTTATTAGAATAAAAATAATTCTTTTTTTTTATTTTGGGGAAGATTTCTAATTAATATTACTCTAATTATACCGTGTGTTATCCTAATTTAACTAATATGACGATTCCTATAAACGAGTGTTAGTTGTAAGCATTTCATCACATCCCAATTAAATAAGTCTGCAATATATAGTAGTTACAATCATCAATGCATATGACTAATCAAGCAAGCAATCACCAGTATTCATAACCGCAAGACAATTGCTTAGAAAACTACCGGCAGCGATAAGGCACACCTAATATATTCATGAAACCTATTTATGCATTGTATGTACATTCTATACAAAAACAGGCTTCAAAATTTACAGGTAATTAGTATTGCATTTTAAATTTTAGATCAGCGTTACTCATAACAGAAAGTTCTATATATTGAAATGATTCACATTATTTATTCATTATAAATTATGTTAATTTAACGTTTACTTCATATTCTAAGACATACGATACTTTGTATGCAATGAATTTAGTGAACAAAGGTTTTAATTTAACAATTATAATCTCTTTCTGTACACACACACCATAGTAATTATGACACCAATATAACTTATTTTCCTAAAAAGATGTGCTTTCGGTGTGCTCCCACACCCCGCATAGGGTTATCACGTCCTCCAAGGGGGGGGGGGGGGCATCCCCCAGTTTGAGAAACGCTGCTCACGAGAAAAATTCGAAGAACAAAGTAGCCGTTACAAGGAAAAAACACAGCATGGACACATCAAATCTGCAAATACAGTGTAAATCACTTATCACGAAGCTGAAGGGAATGGAATATTTTTCATGTTAAAAGAATTCCGTGTTAAAAGATACTGAAAAAAACCATATATCAACAAAATTAAGTTTATTACAGTTCATTTTGCTTACATAGATATGTATATATGCATTTATTTAATAAAAATCAATAAAATAAAAACTTTCACAAAAATTTTAAAAAATTTAATTTATTTTCAAAGTTTTTGGAAAACAAAACATTTATTCATTTAGCATCAAGTTATCTACAAATTGTTCGATGTCGTTCGTTTTGTGTTATTTATTTCACCATTGGAATATACGTCTAAGCAACTACACGGATACTTTTCATGATGCTCCACATTTCTGATGATGCGGGAACAAGAGCTGCAGTATTCATTTTATTTTCGCTGTCGGAATCTGCATCAATGGTATTTTTTACGCTTTGAACAAAGTCCAAAATGTCTTTTTCTGCCATAACTGGGACTGTACACACATTATCATTATATACCGCAATGAATTCTTCCAAAAATGCAATAGAACAATCCAATCGTTTTTTGGGGTTTTTTTTCTCCGTATTTAGTTTATTTCTGGAAGGGAAATCTTTTCGTTTTAAGGCATCCGACTACGTTCGGAACCGTGATTTTGAAAAGCTTATAAATAAATAATATTTATGATATTTAGTGTCACTTAGATTAGAAAACGTATACAAAATTGTTTTAAGAATAGTATTACAATAAAAAATTATTTAAGTACAATATTTTGACAAAAAATGAGCATAGAATGACCCATTTTCAAAATATCCTCTTTTTATGAAAAAGGCTTCTATTGTAATAAAATTTTGCCTGTATATATCTTAGACTTCTGTACAGAGGCTCAACTAGAATTTTCGAGATATTTAACTTAGAACTGGATTTATCCATATTTTACAACAACAGAGTGGAGAAATTTAAAGAGAAAAACGCCGATAAAATTATTTCAATGGGTTGTAACTCTGAAAATAAAGTGAATTTTTCAAAATTCATATTTGAGCCTCTGTACAGAGGTCTGAGCTATATACAGGCAATATATAATAGAATGATAATATAATAATTTAATAAATTATAATAGAAGCATTTTTCGCAAAAGGAGAACATTTTGAAAAAGGTTATTCAAAATTAATTTTTTGCCGAAATATTGTATTTAAATAAATTTTTTTGTCAAAATGACCTTAAAACAATTGTATACATGTATTCTAATAATCTAAAAGACACTAAATATCATGAAAATTATCCATTTATGCGCTTTTTAAAATCACGGTACCGAACGTAGTCGGATACCTTAAGCAATTTTCGTTTCGTGTGAAGAGAAACATAATGCGTGAAAATACATAGTAGTTTGTTGGGACCGTTATGTTATTTCATGTTAATCGATATTTCGTCTTCATCTTTTTCGCTTTAAACGTAAAAAAGAAGCTATTCAAAGTATCCACTGACCATATCGAGATAGTCTGCAGCGCGCCATGGAATGAATGAGTCTACATATCACTGCAGATCGGTATCCACCTAACCAGCATGCAGACGAGTAACTTCGTCCATTTGTGCAGTTTCTAACTCTGGATACATCAATTCCTTGAAATGGCATTATAGGAGGAAAATCCAACAGTATAAGATTTAATGGTCGTATTAGCCATAGAACAGTACCCACATGTCCGATCCATCTGGTGGGGTATGTCATATCCAGCCAATCACCTACAGGGGCACAGAAGTTACTTAGATCCTCATCTTGAGCCATCAAGGTCCTCAAGAATCATCATTTACGTTATTTTTTTCTCGAAATATGGATGGTATATTTACAGTTCTCTGGACATTTTTTTATGTTTTTCAAAGAATAATCTGACTGTGCAGAATTAGAGCGTTATTTTTGAGACACCCTGTATATGTAAGCCACAAGTACTCACAAAATATTATCAGCATTTTATTTATTGGTTAAAGTTGCACAAAACTACCAAGATTGACCTAATACAGTATGAAATAGCTATCGAAATCTTCATCACCCAAAGTTAGAAAACAAGCACATCTTAGAACACTCACTAAATCTTTCACACACACACACGATTGGAATCATCATTCAATATCAAATCTGAATCCATCAATGAGTGAGTGAATATTAACGTCGACCTGTTCAGCTACACGAGGGCTTTTTGGCGACGGACCACATAATTTTGAACATGGTCAAGTGACGTAGACGACACCTGAGCTGGCACCCCTTCTCCAAACTACAACACCACACCAATTGGAGGACGTTTCAGCTCTCGACAGATTTAACGTGCATCGCTGCCCTACACGGCGGGTCTTTAGTAGTACTGGGCTCGAACTCGTGACATGCCTGCCATGATCCGATGCTTTGACCACTGGGCTACCTCAATCCCTGAATTAATCAGAGTTCTGTGACAGCAACTCTACAGAAGGTCGTTCACACTTTGAGGAAACGATTTTGTAATTTATTTTCTCCTTTGTATTTTGAGATAAAACTTTAGCAATTTCAGAATAATTGTCTGCTAATGTTTTCATTTAATTGGAATGTAAAATAAAATATTTTCAAAATGGCTCCCAAAATTAATAGATAGCTCGAAAGTTAAGAAAATGCGCTTTCCAAGATAAAATATTCGTATCAACAAATTATAAAGCGGTGTAAAAAGCTCGGTTATTGCAGTTTGGAAAAAGGTATTTTGTAATATATTAAATATGTAAGGGGGAAGAAAACATGACTATGACTTATCATCCTAAGACTGTTCGAACGCAGGCAGCTATCAAGAAAGTGAAGTCTCTGGTCCTAAAATAAAATTCACCTACTTAAAAATTCATTGCATCGAACTTAGGGATGTCTTCCAGAGCTGTAAGTAAAATCATTTATAAAAAATTTAAATTTAACACTAGATTGCCCAAGGAAGTCAATTTAGACACACTGCTTTTTCATTTCCATTAGAAAAACAATTTACAAAAATAATGGACAATTTCTTAGAACGTTTTTGAATATATTTTTTTTCAAAGTGAAGTAATTTTTTTTTTTTTTATTTTTAATATTTACTAATAACTTGTTATATAACTGAAAATAATATCAAAATTATTGAAAATGAATTTTAAGCAAATTTTACCACACATTAATCATTCTTTGACAATGCAGTCATTTTGACTGCTTTTGGGCAATATATGTATATACTAAGTTTCAGTCTTTCTAGTGTTAAAAAAAGATGTTGAAACCTAAATTTCATTTACTTTTGCCTAAACATATTATTGAAAGAGAAGCAAATATTGTAAAAAAATTTATGAAAAACACCTAACTGCTGAAAAATGGAAATTTATAGTAGCACTCGATGAGGCATGGGTACATTAAAATAACTGTAATAAAAGAAGATTAATTTTCTATTTCTTAACTGACGGGAATGACAGTACAAAATGGCTTCATCAGTGTACCAAAAAGTTCCCAAAGAGATTCATGATATAGTTGCAGGATTTTCTTACAATGGCAAATTAAAAATAAAAAAAAAATCTAAAGCCAAATATAATTCACTCTACTATCACCAGAATATTTTAGAACCAATTTTTGAAGAAGAAGCTCCAGCCTTATAAGGAAAAGACATTGATAGAGTTAAGCTTCATATATATGGGCAATGCCTTTAGTCACACGTCTTGGCCAATTGCGGCTTACTCAGGAAAGAAAGAATCAGAAACAGGATTAAAGTGTACTCGTTTGATGAAATACCTGTTAAATCACCTAACGCCTCTCCAATGGACTTAAGTGCTTTCGGTTTATTAAAACAAGCCTTAGGAAAATGATCTCCAAGAACAATGAACGGACTTTGGAAAACGGTTCAAGAGGAATGGAGTAAAATTAGCATGACAGTACTAAGAAAAAGTTTACTTTCATGGAATATTCAAGCTAGAGCTAATGTCAAGAATCAAGGCTATCAAGCAGAAGCAAATCATCACAAAATATACGGAATGCATAGATAAAAATTAACTATCAAAATCGTTTTCATAAAATGCGAACGTCCTTCTGTGTAAGGAATCACAATAATCTGGCACGATACTGTTTCGAAGGCTTCATTAATGTTAAGAAAGTGTGTAAGTGCCCTTCTCCTAGATCATCAGCGTGAACTAGAGGTGTAGGCATAAATGAAGAACTAGAAGCTGCCATAATGTTAATATTACTTTATTAAGATCTTAACTTAAACTAATAACATATTAGGTAATAATATGATATGTGAGAGAATCTACGGTGGCTAAACACACAATATATAATACCGAAATAACGTAACACGGACCACTATCAATAACTAACTCGCCTAACCTCAATTTTAATGTAAACACAGGTCCAAATATTTAAATGGTAACTCCTACCTTATTGTCCAACCAAACAGCAATCTATCTGATTCTAACTGAAGTTGCGGTTCACTGACGTAGAATAGTATCAACCTTGACTAGAGGCTCTCTGTCACGGGTAACCTCTCTTGACTGTCACTTAACTTCTCGGAATACACATTTGCAACACGGACTATCATAACACTCCCGAATGCCACCTCGCTTACTCTAAACTTCTTTTATGTAAAAGCTTCCTAATTTGCATCTTTCCTTCACGTTTTACTTCTCGGGTTGGTTAGAAAAGAATTGTCCTTTATTCTGGCCCCAAAATACCCAAAAGAACATGTTAATGAAATAACGCGTGAGCCCGTCACAAGTGGTTTAAAAATAGAATTCTTAAGGGATGATGTGAGTGGAATCTTGCCTCATGCAAGCACCATTAAATCGCAGAAGGTATTGTAGATGATAAAGGAAAAAAACTCTACATTTTTACTGTCAGAGTTCACACTGAAAGAATTCTGATCTTCGATGAAATAGATTCTTCTGGTTTTACATCCACGTTATTTGATTTTCAAGAGCATTCATTCCACCGAAACGTACCTTATATCGACGACTACTGAGGAGTTTAGCGTTAAGAGAAGTTGTTACATTATACATAATTATGAAATGTTTGATGCTATTTTTTTAGAAGCTGAATAACTAAATTAAATCTATGCATAGCAGCTGATTCATTTAATTAAATAACGTATGTAATTAAATCCCACTCATCGATGTTTCTTTTTTTTCTGTCAGAGATAGAGGGGGAAATTTTCTAGGCACATAGGCTCACAGAAGCGTTATTTAATGATATTTGTTTCAACTAATGTTTTCTTAGCTACACGTAAGTATTAATTAATGAGAATTATATTCTAAAAGCATTTAGATATTGAAGAATTATGAACCCAAAACTCATTGTTCAAAGTACCTCCAAACAAATATAATCAAATTAAGAAATAACATTTGACTAAGTCTTGGTGTAAATAAATTAAACCACAAACCTACCGCTTCACAGATATGGGCCATGCCGCGTATTAGACAACTGGCGTGAAAAGGAATTTCCCTTCGCGCCAGTTGTCTAATACGCGGCATGGCCCATATCTGTGAAGCGGTAGGTTTGTGGTTTAATTTATTTACACCAAGACTTAGTCAAATGTTATTTCTTAATTTGATTATATTTGTTTGGAGGTACTTTGAACAATGAGTTTTGGGTTCATAATTCTTCAATATCTAAATGCTTTTAGAATATAATTCTCATTAATTAATACTTACGTGTAGCTAAGAAAACATTAGTTGAAACAAATATCATTAAATAACGCTTCTGTGAGCCTATGTGCCTAGAAAATTTCCCCCTCTATCTCTGACAGAAAAAAAAGAAACATCGATGAGTGGGATTTAATTACATACGTTATTTAATTAAATGAATCAGCTGCTATGCATAGATTTAATTTAGTTATTCAGCTTCTAAAAAAATAGCATCAAACATTTCATAATTATGTATAATGTAACAACTTCTCTTAACGCTAAACTCCTCAGTAGTCGTCGATATAAGGTACGTTTCGGTGGAATGAATGCTCTTGAAAATCAAATAACGTGGATGTAAAACCAGAAGAATCTATTTCATCGAAGATCAGAATTCTTTCAGTGTGAACTCTGACAGTAAAAATGTAGAGTTTTTTTCCTTTATCATCTACAATACCTTCTGCGATTTAATGGTGCTTGCATGAGGCAAGATTCCACTCACATCATCCCTTAAGAATTCTATTTTTAAACCACTTGTGACGGGCTCACGCGTTATTTCATTAACATGTTCTTTTGGGTATTTTGGGGCCAGAATAAAGGACAATTCTTTTCTAACCAACCCGAGAAGTAAAACGTGAAGGAAAGATGCAAATTAGGAAGCTTTTACATAAAAGAAGTTTAGAGTAAGCGAGGTGGCATTCGGGAGTGTTATGATAGTCCGTGTTGCAAATGTGTATTCCGAGAAGTTAAGTGACAGTCAAGAGAGGTTACCCGTGACAGAGAGCCTCTAGTCAAGGTTGATACTATTCTACGTCAGTGAACCGCAACTTCAGTTAGAATCAGATAGATTGCTGTTTGGTTGGACAATAAGGTAGGAGTTACCATTTAAATATTTGGACCTGTGTTTACATTAAAATTGAGGTTAGGCGAGTTAGTTATTGATAGTGGTCCGTGTTACGTTATTTCGGTATTATATATTGTGTGTTTAGCCACCGTAGATTCTCTCACATATCATATTATTACCTAATATGTTATTAGTTTAAGTTAAGATCTTAATAAAGTAATATTAACATTATGGCAGCTTCTAGTTCTTCATTTATGCCTACACCTCTAGTTCACGCTGATGATCTAGGAGAAGGGCACTTACACACTTTCTTAACATTAATGAAGCCTTCGAAACAGTATCGTGCCAGATTATTGTGATTCCTTACACAGAAGGACGTTCGCATTTTATGAAAACGATTTTGATAGTTAATTTTTATCTATGCATTCCGTATATTTTGTGATGATTTGCTTCTGCTTGATAGCCTTGATTCTTGACATTAGCTCTAGCTTGAATATTCCATGAAAGTAAACTTTTTCTTAGTACAGTCATGCTAATTTTACTCCATTCCTCTTGAACCGTTTTCCAAAGTCCGTTCATTGTTCTTGGAGATCATTTTCCTAAGGCTTGTTTTAATAAACCGAAAGCACTAAAGTCCATTGGAGAGGAGTTAGGTGATTTAACAAGTATTTCATCAAATGAGTACACTTTATTCCTGTTTTTGATTCTTTCTTTCCTGAGTAAGCCGCCATTGGCCAAGGCGCGTGACTAAAGGCATTGCCCATATATATGAAGCTTACCTCTATCAATGTCTTTTCCTTATAAGGCTGGAGCTTCTTCTTCAAAAATTGGTTCTAAAATATTCTGGTGATAGTAGAGTGAATTATATTTGGCTTTAGATTTTTTTTTAATTTTTAATTTGCCATTGTAAGAAAATCCTGCAACTATATCATGAATCTCTTTGGGAACTTTTCGGTACACTAAAGAAGCCATTTTGTACTGTCATTCCTGTCAGTTAAGAAATAGAAAATTAATCTTCTTTTATTACAGTTATTTTAATGTACCCATGCCTCATCGAATGCTACTATAAATTTCCATTTTTCAGCAGTTAGGTGTTTTTCATAAATTTTTTTACAATATTTGCTTCTCTTTCAATAATATGTTTAGGCAAAAGTAAATGAAATTTAGGTTTCAACATCTTTTTTTTTAACACTAGAAAGACTGAAACTTAGTACATACATATATTGCCCAAAAACAGTCAAAATGACTGCATTGTCAAAGAATGATTAATGTGTAGTAAAATTTGCTTAAAATTCATTTACAATAATTTTTATATTATTTACAGTTATATAGCAAGTTATTAGTAAATATTAAAAATAAAAAAAAAATTAGATCACTTTGAAAAAAATATATTCAAAAACGTTCTAAGAAATTGTCCATTATTTTTGTAAATTGTTTTTCTAATGGAAATGAAAAAGTAGAGAGTGTGTCAAAATGACTTCCTTGGGCAATCTAGTGTTAAACTTAAATTTTTATAAATGATTTTATTTACAGCTCTGTGAAAGACATCCCTAAGTTCGATGCAATGAATTTTTAAGTAGGTGAATTTTATTTTAGGACCAGAAACTTCACTTTCTTGATAGTTGCCTGCGTTTGAACAGTCTTAGGATGATAACTCATAGTCATGTTTTCTTCCCCCTTACATATTTGATATAGAACAAAATACCTTTTTTCAAACTGCAATAACCGATCTTTTTACACCTCTATAATTTATTGATACGAATATTTTATCTCGGAAAGCGCAGTTTCGTAACCTTCGAGCCATCTATTAATTTTGGGAGCCATTTTGAAAATAAATATTTTATTTTACATTCCAATCAAATAAAAACATTAGCAGACAATTATTCTGAAATTGCTAAATTTTTATCTCAAAATGCAAAGAACAAAATAAATTTAAAAATCGTTTCCTCAAAGTGCGAACGACCTTCTGTAGAGTTGCTGTCACAGAACTCTGATGATTTCAGGGGCAGCGGTAGCCCAGTGGTAAAGGCATCGGATCATGGCAGGTATGTCACGAGTTCGAGCCCAGTACCACTAAAGACCCGACGTGTAGGGCAGCGATGCACGTTAACTCTGTCGAGAGCTGAAACGTCCTCCAACTGGTGTGAAGTGGTAGTTTGGAGAGGGGGGTGCCAGCTCAGGTGTCATCCACGTCACTTGACCATGTTCAAAATTACGTGGTCCGTCGCCAACAAGCCCTCGTGCAGCTGAACAGGTCGACGTTAATATTCACTCACTCACTCACTGAGGAATTCAGATTTGATATTGAATGATGATTGAAATTGTGTGTGTGTGAAAAAGATTTAGTGAGTGTTCTAAGAAGTGCTTGTTTTCTCACTTTGGGTGATGAAGATTTCGATAGCTATTTCATACTGTATTAGGTCAATCTTGGTAGTTTTGTGCAACTTTAACCAATAAACAAAATGCTGATAATATTTTGTGAGTACTTGTGGTTTACATATACAGAGTGCCTAAAAAATAACGCTCTAACTCTGCACAGTCAGATTACTCTTTGAAAAACATAAAAAAATGTCCAGGGAACTGTATCTATACCATCCATATTTCGAGAGAAAAATAACGTAAATGATGATTCTTGATAGCCTTGATGGCTCAAGATGAGGATCTGAGTAACTTCTGTGCCCCTGTAGGTGATTGGCTGGATATGACATACCCCAGCAGATGGATCGGACATGTGGGTACTGTTCTATGGCTAATACGACAATTAAATCTTATACTGTTGTGGATTTCCCCCCTATAATGCCATTTCAAGGAATTGATGTATCCAGAGTTAGAAACTGCACAAATGGACAAAGTTACTCGTCTGCATGCTGGTTAGGTGGACACCGATCTGCAGTGATATGTAGACATTCATTCCATGGCGCGCTGAAGACTATCTCGATATGGTCGGTGAATACTTTGAATAGCTGCTTTTTTACGTTTAAAGCGAAAACGCTTAAGATGAAATATAGATTAACATGAAATAACATAACGGTCCCAAAAAACTACTATGTATTTTCACGCATTATGTTTCTCTTCACACGAAACGAAAATTGCTTAAGGTATCCGACTACGTTCGGTACCGTGATTTTAAAAAAGCGCATAAATGGATAATTTTTATGATATTTAGTGTCACTTAGATTAGAATACATGTATAAAATAGTTTTAAGGACATTATGACGAAACAATTTTGTAAATACAACGTTTTGGCAAAAAATTAACTTAGAATAAACTTTTTTCAAAATGTTCTTTTGTGAAAAATGCTTCTATTATAATAATATTTTGCTTATATAGAGTAAAGACTTCTCCAGAGAGTCCGAAGTAGGATTTTTGAAAAATTCACACTGTTTTCAGAGATACCACCAATTGAAATAATTATCGGAGTTTTTTTCTTAAAATTTCTCCCCTCTGTTGTCGTAAGATATGGATAAATCCACTTCTAAGTTAAATATCTCGTAAATTTTTTCTAGTTCAGCCTCTGTACAGAAGTCTGAGATATATACAGGCAAAATACTATTATAATAGAAGCATTTTTCATAAAAGGAGAATATTTTGAAAGTTGTTCATTCTATGCTAATTTTTTGTCAAAATATTGTACTTAAATAGTTTTTTATTGTAATACTATTCTTAAAACAATTTTATGTACATTTTCTAATCTGAGTGACATTAATATCATAAATATTATTTACTTATAAGCTTTACAAAATCACGGTTCCTAACGTAGTCAGATGCCTTAAAACGAAAAGATTTCCCTTCTGGGAATAAACTAAATACGGAAAAAAATTGGATTGTTTTATTGTATTATTCGAAGAATTCAATGCGGTATATAATGATAATGTGTGTACAGTCCCAGTTATGGCAGAAAAAGACATTTTAGAGTTTGTTCAAAGTGTAAAAAATACTATTGATGTAGATTCCGACAGCAAAAATAAAAGTAATACTGCAGCTCTTTTTCCCACATCATCCGAAATGAGGAACACCATGAAAAATATGCACAATTATTTAGAGGAACATTCCGATGGTGAAATGAATAACAAAACGAACGACATCGAACAATTTGTTGATAATTTGATGTTAAATGAAAGTGTTAAATGTTTGAGAAAGTTTTTATTTTATTGATTTTTATTAAATAAATGCATATATACATATCTATGTAAACTAAATAAACTGTAGTAAACTTAATTTTGTTGATATATGGGTTTTTTTACAGTATTCTTTAACACGGAATTCTTTTAACATGAAAAACGATTCCATTCCCTTTGGCTTTGTGATAAGTGATTTCCACTGTATTTGCAAATATTTGATGTGTCCAATGCAGTGTTTTTTCCTTGCAACGGCTACTTTGTTTTTCGAATTTTTCTCTTGAACTATGGATCGTACAAGTACGGCAGCGTTTCTCAAACTGGGGGATGCACCCCCCTTGGAGGACGTGATAACCCTATGCGGGGTGTGAGACCACATCGAAAGCACTTTGTTTTAGGAAAATAAGTTATATTGGTATCATAATTACTATATATGGTGTGTGTACAGAAAGAGATTATAATTGTTAAATTAAAACCTTTGTTCACTAAATTCATTGCATACAAAGTATCGTATGTCTTAGAATATGAAGTAAACGTTAAATTAAGATAACTTATAATGAATAAATAATGTGAATCGTTACAATATATAGAAGTTTCTGTTATGAGTAACGCTGATCTAAAATTTAAAATACAATACTAATTACCTGTAAATTTTGAAGCCTGTTTTTATGTAGAATGTACAATACAATGTATAAATAGGTTTCATGAATATATTACGTGTGCCTTATCGCTGCCGGTAGTTTTATAAGCAATTGTCTTGCGGTTATGAATACTGATGATTGCTTGCTTGATTAGTCATATACATTGATGTATATACACTGATTATGATAGCAACTCTATATATTGCAAGCTAATTTAGTTGGGATATGATGAAATGCTTACAACTAACACTCGTTTATAGGAATCGTCATATTAGTTAAATTAGGATAACACACGGTCTAATTAGAGTAATATTAATTAGAAATGTTCCCCAAAATAAAAAAGAATTATTTTTATTCTAATAAAAAATTTTGGGGATCATTATTTATTGAGTTAAATTTGGTTTGAAGATTTCTGTCACTAATTCAATGAATCTCAACCTCTTTTTTTGTTGCAGTAAATTATTAACATTTTCAAAATCTGGTGGCACACTATCAATAAAATAAGTTTAAAAGAATTTTACTTATCTATATTAAGTAAAGGTTATACTAAAGGGTATTTGTGGTATGTTAAAATTATCCAAGGAATTTTTAACGTACCTCAAATACTCTTAGTTTATTTCTGTAAAACAGCCGAATGGTTCGTTTCCTGATTTTATTTTTAGTCCTCACAGTATAATTAATAATTTTAAAAAAAATTGGTGGCACACTTCGAAAATTTGATGGCACAAAAAAGTGCCGCTGCACAGTAGTTGAGAATACTGCTTTAATCCCATGCGGCATACATTAAATCACCTTCTCTATACAGGATACCCCCAAAATTAACGATAAGCTAGCACATGGTGAAATTTCATATCTATTCTGTGAAGAATAAAAAAAGAAACTTCTCCAGCTCTTGGTACAGTAAGGAGGAGCATATTTTTGAAAATGTGGAAAATTGACACCCTCCATTACATTATTAGTTAATGCGACCACAAATTTTCCAGACAAATTTACGATGATTCTTACACTAACGTTATCTTACATACGCACACTGTTAATTGTAGTCGTAAGTAGGGAAAAAATGCTGGTTTAGTAAAAGTTAACGTAGTTCGTGAAAGTTGGAGTTTGAGAAAAAGATGTTACTCAACTTTGACTCTCCATAAAAATAAAACTATCATACAACCAGGCAAAGTTCTTTAAAGATGCTCCATTTAGTTAAGATTCCAAAATGGTACACAATACTTATTCTTTTCTACACATAACAATCATAGAGATTTTTTTTTATATTTGTACAGCATTTTCATTTAAGGTATCCGACGCATAAATGGATAATTTTCATGATATTTAGTGTCACTTACATTAGAATACATGTATAAAATAGTTTTAAGGACATTATGACGAAAAATATTATTTAAATACAATATTTTGGCAAAAAATTAACTTAGAATAACCTTTTTTCAAAACGTTCTCCTTTTATAAAAAATACTTCTATAATAATAACATTTTGTGCCTATATAATGTAAAGAATTCTCTAGAGAGTCTGAACTATTTTTTTAAAAAAATTCACATTATTTTCAGAGTTACAACCATTTGAATTAACTATCGGTGTTTTTTTTTCTTAAAATTTATCCCCTTTGTTGGAGTAAAATACGGATAAATCCACTTCTAAGTTATATATATCAAAAACTCTAGTTGAGCCTCTGTACAGAGGGCTGAGATATATACAGGTAAAGTATTATTACAATAGAAGCATTTTTCATAAAAAGAGAATGTCTTGAAAATTGGTCATTCTATGTTCATTTTTCATCAAAATATTGTACTTAAATAATTTTCATTGTAATGATATTCTTAAAACAATTTTATATATGTTTTCTAATCTAAATAGTTCTAAATATCATAAATATTATCCATTTATTAGCTTTTCCAAAATCACGGTTCCGAACGTAGTCGGATACCTAAGAAAAAAACCCTTTGTATATACCTTTCATCACCTCAATAAATAGATACCGTGACCGAAAATTCCGCAATTTCATAGATAGTTTTTCAATAACGTGATCTTTCATAACTGCGTTATTAATCACATTAACAAATAGAGCGGAAGTTTCTGCTGGCTTAGTTAATTTAACTTACTTTGAGTCGATTTGAGAAAACGATGTCTCCTTAGTTTGACACTTCATGAAAAGAAAGATATCTCATACTATTCTAAGTAATTTATTTCGAAAGATGGCCATTTAGTGATGAATCAAAAATAGTAAAACACTTGCTACATTTCTATCCATAACCATTTCTACTTTGTTTTTATTTTTCAAAATGACTTCATTTTATAAAGAATATATTTTATAGATCATTTTGAATCTTAAGTATGTAGTAAATTAAGCTGTAAATTTAAGTCTAAAACGTAAATTTTTTTTGTCGCAATTGAATGAAATGTCTACTTTCTACACGAATGCAGACTCTATATCAGGAGTGTCAAACACGCAGATCACGGGCCGCATGTGGCCCGTCGGAACGTAAGTTGTGATTCGCCACACAATTCTTTTTTAAAACTGTTAAATATGAGGCTTTTACAATTTTTTCTTTTTGAAATTTATTTGAGGTGAACCTTATATATAAATCAACAATATGTTTACCTGTTACCTATTCTTGTTTGAAAAGAAATCCTTTTTGATAATAGAAATGGCTTTTAAAATAAAAAAATTTCTTTATGTTTCGTTAAACGTTTTTATTTAATTTTGCTATAATAAAGTAATTTTATTAAATTCTGAAATGCACAGTGAATTAAAGATGGTACCCTGATTCTTCGAGAGTGCGACTTCTATTTATTTTCCTTTTTCGGTGTTCGGAGTGTCCAATTAGCAAGAGGCAGTCAGAGGTGTTGAAAAAAATGTACTCAAGATGGTTAAGACAGAGAAGGTGTGATAACCTCCTACCTGGGGATGCTATCTCTTCATCTACTCGACCTAAATCTGTAGGGGGTAAGGATTGATGACCCAAGCTAGCCATCAGAAATCCAATTTATTATTATCAAATATAGTAATCAAAGACAAGCTTACTACAGAGGAAAAATCAAGAATGAAAATCGCAGCTCAAAACCTTTTGTGAATAAGCGCATGAAATCCTAATCACTTAACTTCCTTAATTTATTTCAATAACTAAAGCCTATAATCACGCTTCTAAATTCAGATCCTTACCGTTCAGCAACTCAGCTTACTTTCCTCCTTCTTCCTCGATTACGAAGCATCCACTATATATATATATTAGTTAATCTGCATATCAAGATTTCTTCTTTAGAGGGATGGCTGTGAAATAACTCAATCGATGGCCCCAAAGATTCCCCAAGAGGTTTAATAGAAAACTCCGTAAGGCCCTGTCACAAAGTGTATACTTAATCGTTTGCTAATTGCTTAATCATTAATGAGTAAAGAAAGATTAATTCAAAAGGAATGCGGTAATTTTTAAGAAATTGTTAACTGTGATATTTTTGTGTTCAAAATAAGATTAAAATATGCCTGATATCTAAAAACTTTATTTCAGTTGCTATGGAATATAATATTAAATGGAACTGTGACACAAATCATGGAGCAAGCTATGACCAATACTTTGCAAAACTTTGGGAAGATAAATTGTCCGAATTGAGATCAAATCTTCAAAAACAATGTACGCATTAAAAATGTTGAAGACTATACAGCTGCCGTAAAAGTTATATATTATATTATCACATTTGTTGTTGCTGTTGTTGTTACTAATGTCACCTGATCGGCAAAGGCCAGATCAATTCCCACGAAATTCATCATGGTAAAGGGCTAAGTGACGCCCTTTATCACATTTAATCACGCAAGCAGATAGAAATCAAATTTAATCACGCAAGCAGATGAAAGGGAATTTATTAGTTAATGCTTACTTAAAACAGGTGTATGTACAGTATAAATTTTGTAGGTAGCAGAGTTGATGAAATAGCCGAGAATTTGAGAAATCAGCATAATTCAATGACATCAACATTTGAAGCCTCTTTTATTGCAATATTGATGCAATTTTATTGCCGTCAAACATTCGAAATTTCACTCAGCTATTCGTTTTTTTTTTCTTTCCACGGATACGTTGTTGATTTAAAAATATGTGAAGAACTTTTGAAAATCATTCATATTCAAAATACAACTTCTGTAGCTGATATTTTAAATGCACATAAAAATGTTTTGAAGAAATATGTTACCATTGGAAAAGTTGGTCCGTCTTGTATGATGGTACACCTACCACGGCTGGTATTACTAAAGGAAATGTTGAAAGATTAAAAGAAACAGGCAAACAGCAGGCCATAAATAATTTTTATCATTTTTATTTTATTATTAACCAGCACATACCGTGCTCCAAAGTTTCGAACACAGATCGTGTTTTAAAAATAGTGCCTAAAATTGTAAATTATATTCGAGAACATAGACTTAAACATCGTCAATTTGCTTCATTTCTGGAAGATATAGAAAATGAATACAGTGATTTACTTTATTAAATGGAAATTCAATAGTTTCAAATCATAAAGTGTTAAAATGTATCTTCAAATTGCTGGACGAAATTGTAATTCTCTTGGAAACAAAAATATTATGAATGTGTTGAATTAAAATATAATCGATAAAGGGCCTGGCTTTCTCAGTTGTTATTACAAGCCATCTTAATCAACTTAATTTTAAACTTCACGGCAAAAATCTTGTTGTTAAAACTCTATTTGTGTGTGTGATAATATTAAAAATTATTACTTTGGCAAAGATAAATATAAAAAAAAAACTTGTGTCACTTTGAAACCTGTCAATATCTGTTGATTAAATCCCATAAATTAAAATTTACTAAATGCGCGCACAAAATTAAATTGTTTGAAATGGAATAATTAGTTCTAATTTGTGATGTTAATTAAATATGTGAGATATAATTTAGCACTTTTACTTCATTTATATCAATAAGTATGCAATTAAATCATAAACAAAAATACACCTTGATACTGTAAGAAATTTTAAATTTCTAGGTCTTGATTTGTAGGTTCAAATTAGCGTAAATTTAACTGTTACTTTAATTTTCGAATAATCAAATCTTGCGCTTTTCTCATTAAGTGTTTATTCATACAAAAACTGTCGTCTGCAAATTTTAATTTTTTGTTAAAGGCACATATAATTTTTTCCCTTCCAATGCAGCTCAATTTTTTTTACTGATACTTAGACACTTTGCATATAACCTATAGATTCAATTTATTATTATACAGCTAAGTTAAATCTCATACGAAATAATCATTAGAGGCCTCAATTTTTTTCCTTTTTATATCAGTTTTGAATAATGTATCAAATTTGCTTACTAATAGGAAATAAATGTTCTTTTTCAATTAATTAAACTCGCTGTAAATTTCCTTCCCTTCAAATTTTTATACACGAAATATTAAAAAGACCAACGTATATATACGGACAGTGCAATTTAAATCAACAGCCTGTCTTAACAGAAACCATAAAGAGAGAATGCGCATACATACATATATGTGTTATACATATATTTGAATTTATACTTTATGTAGATCTTAAGTTGTCATGTTTGATCCTGGCTAGTAATTTTGGAGAAATAATATTCCTTTTCTGTACCAGGAAACTGGGATTATTTTCCTATGTTTAGGAGAAGGTATTGACATTTCCTTATAAATGGCACAAAAATAAAGTTAATTTAATAAAAATATTCTAATTTAATTATCTGTTGGTAGTTCGAACGCGATTATCGAGAAAAATCGCTGTTCTAAACATACGGACTCGTTATGAAATTAATTAAAAATTGAAAACTTTCAATTAAAGATGTAGGTAAGAGTGCGTTCTGTTTTGGTGTTACATAAATATTGTTGCTTTTCTTTTGCTTAGAATGCTTGTCAAGGTGAAGTTCAATACATTATAAACTTTTAAGTCGTATTTACTTGTATTGAACATGAATTTTATTACTATCCACATGTTATGGAAAATGTTGGATTTTAAAAACCTGCATTCCTATAACCCAGTGCTTCTCAAACTTTCAATGTTTGCGACTCAATATTTAATCATAATTTTCGTCGTGCCCCCTAACCCGTTATTCCGTTCAATCAGCATAACTTTTAAAGAAAAAGTGACTAATTTAAAACTCTTATTTAAAACAATAATAATTATTCTTTATTTTGAAATTTAGCGTTATATTTATTCTAAAAAGTTCCATTAATATTTATGTTTATTGTTTATTTTTTCCCCGGCTTTCAATAAATTAGATTTTTGTTTTAGTGCCATTTTTTAAGCAAGCGGTTATAACGAGAAATAGGAAAATATGATTATTAATAATCATTTTATAATTTCAAATCCCAAGAAGGAAATTATTATTATAAAATAATGAATATATGTTTTTTTAAAT
Source organism: Trichonephila inaurata madagascariensis (assembly GCA_019973955.1). Classification (NCBI taxonomy): domain Eukaryota; kingdom Metazoa; phylum Arthropoda; class Arachnida; order Araneae; family Nephilidae; genus Trichonephila; species Trichonephila inaurata. Next base: position 112,462 of record BMAV01005204.1, read on the forward strand.
ACATTTTCCATCAGATACGTTTTCCTTTTTCCATAAAAATTTCTTTCGCTTGTCTCAACCATTCTATTAACTTATGAGTTACGGAAAGAAACACTTGAAAGAACCAAATATTAAAACGTGGAATACATGGAATGTTTTCCAGAATAAAGCAAATGCTATAACAAGCCTAAATTTTAGTTTCTATATATCATAGTAATAAATGTTTTCTCACACACTGTAATTTACATAAAAATTACTACGGAGTGAACATTGAGCTTTGTTTTGCAAGAAATGTTACATACTTTTTAATAAACTTTATTTTAAATCAGATATCTTTTAAAGAGTGAAATTTTTTTAGATATGTAAATTAAACACAAGGGGTTGCTCTTTATTCAAAATTTATTTTAATCAACCAAAGAATATTCAAGAATTCTTCCTGTTCAACACATTTTCATTATTTCTCTGTTATCACTTTCTAAGACGGTATAGACTTCCTTTGCTATCGTCTGCATCATTGTTTTCCTGGCTTTTAATAATAGTATAATCACAAATATGTACTGAATAGTTTTATGTAAATTTTAGGGGAAAATATATCATTCTCATCTGTAGGTATTCAATTAAAACGGAACTAATGCCTTCTAAACCAATCCAAAATTATGTTCTATCTAGGGTATCTCTCCCGGATTCCAGGGAAATCATAAGATTCCCGTACTTTTTCTATTCCTGGGAATTATACTTCGTTCCCAGGAATTCCCGGGAATCGCACGGGGCTTCAATTATCCATAAGTTAGCTATTTTTAACTTGAAATGGGTCAATCTAGAGTTTAAAAATTTGACTGCAATTGTAGCAGGCTTAAAGCCAGTAAAAATTGGACATGCAACTCTGCTAACTGTAGAAGGTGTAATTTCTTTCGTTGTTGGATAATTGAACGAACAAAATTCAGAATTTGCGAAAAATAGTAAATATTCTCTAATCCAAAGAATTAATGAGAGATGCAACGTTAGTTCAATAGGATTAATGCAATACCTGAATTTTGGGAGAAAATACGAAGAAGCGTCAGTTACTGTCGATATTTCGCGATTGCCTAATAAAAATTGTTTGGTTAGACAAGCCCAAATGATTGTGTGTGTGTGTGTGTGAGGAAAAGCTTTTCTGGGAAGAAGAGGAATCAAAATCTAACTCTTCGCACACACACAGAAGCAGAGATCATGGAGATCTTGAAAGAAAGCCTTCTGACGTTGGACGAAAAATTAGAGAAAGCAATTTACTCTAAAACAAATGTTTTGTATTGTTCAACCAAAAAAGAACGTTTCTATAAAATCATGAAACAAGAGATGCGGTTGTTGGTCTCGACTGAAAATCTATCACCAAACATTATAAAACTATGTGAGGCTTAAAAACAATTCCTCCAACATCAATTGAAGCAAATAGAGCATTTTCTGCTGCCGGATTGTTCGTCACAAAGCTTAGAACTAGTTTGAATGATAAAAGGATAAATTGCTTATGCTTTCTGTAATCCTGTTTTAAAAATGAATAATCAATTTATTATATATTTTTTGCATTTTGTAGCTCATTATATAAAAAAGTATTAATTTGGATTTTTTATATGTATCCTTATTTCATATAATTACTATTTTGATTTTATTTAAAAATAACTTGTTTCTAAATTTTGATGTATTGCCGGGAATCCCGGGAACGACAACTACATTCCCTGGATATCTCGGACACTCCCGGAAATGAAAAAAAGCACGGGATATCAGAATCCCTAGTTCCAACCCAATACATTTCAGTAAGCTATTTGAGCGAAAAACAATAACTTTTCGTTCCAACCATCTTTACTGATTTAAAGAATGTAAAACACATGTTGTTACCAGCTATTTTATTCAGAACAAAATTACAAGTTGAATGAAAATAATAGTTGTTACTCTATTAATTTTAAATCAGAGAAAGGAAATTATGTGGATTCCTGCGTGTGCTGTTAGACGTAAATCACTTCGTAAAGATTAACTAGCATAGTCCTTACATTTGCTCTTTTCTATTTTGCAGAACCTTTTCGCTATTTGTTAATAGCAGCAACTCTGGCTTTTAAATAATAGCGCCGTTTGTTTCTCTTGTAATAATTATAAATCAAGTAGTATTTCTCTTCAGTATATATTTCAGAGGAAAATAATTTATTCTGGATATTACTGAATGCCACAGAAGTGCTGTAAACTGCATTTTTAACTTGTGAATCGAGAAAGGTTCAAATAAATAGTAAATGTAAAATGGCCGTAAATACTCATTTTAGCACAGGAACCCTGATTCTCCCAGAAACTCCTTTTTGGTGAATAAATCGCAGGCTTAAGTTTCGATTTCACACCAAAAATGCCGTGGGGAATAAGGAGTATGCATCTGAATATTTCTGGACCTTTAATCATAAAGAGAAGCTGTTTAAAAGGAACTACGCGTTCAAGTTTTCACCAAAGATCATGATTATATGCCTATTGGGAAATTTTTAGTTGAGAGGCTAATCGATTAATTTTGTTGATGCAAGAGTCCAAATTTATGGCCAACCATTCGCTAATTTATCAGTAAATGAATTATTCTTCATATATATATATATATATATATATATATTGTTATATTATATATGATCTGGAACTATGACTCTCTTTTGCAAGCTTGTCCACTATTTTATTGACGTAAAGATCAACAGGGGATGGGATCCACTGTAACTGGATATTGTGGAACAGTGAAATACGTTTGAGCTTGTGTAGTATGGAGGAACTTGTTTTGTCACCTACAAAGATCAATTTATCAATGAATAAATGATATGAACCCTCTAAAATAATTCCATATACCTTCAAAGTTTACCGCTCTTTAAAGATCTTGTATTAGAAGCATATACAAAGGTTAATCTTCTCTAGGTCTATTGAGAAATAGACCTAGAGACTAATACATTGAAACTATATAAATCAAATAGCTCAATGGATTATATTACATTGGTTTTACCGAAGTATGTAACAGTTTCTCTATATAGTGATATAGTCTAAGCTCACACATTAAGGTAATAAGCTCTCCTCACTATCACATAACTTTTCTTTTCAGACAATAGGAAAAAAAATGTTCATGAAAATAATTCTGTGTGACAAACATTTGGGGACAGTGTTCTAAGAAACTCGATGCAACTCGTTTATTTTAACAACAATTTGCTCTAAAAGATCTGTTAAACTTTACTTTATATGTATTAAAATTTGAATTGCTTCACTTTACATTTCAGAGACTCTTCACTTTTCTTTCAACTTTCCTTTCCCATGTTAATTATCTTCTTCCTGTTCAATTAAGCGAATGAGTGAAATTTTATTCAATTCAATTCAACTCAATAGTGATGCTTAATACAACCACATAGAATACCATTCCGCTCGAAGCTCTGTCTGCCTTTATTCGAACGTAAATGTGGTGGGAAAAGACTTAATTCGTTTCCTACTAGAGATCGTACATTCTGTAAGCTGCGTTCTTTACAGGAAGATTATGATGTGGCCACTAATTTGTATCCGGGAAAGACAAAAAGAAGCTATTACCTAATTAGAAGCAGCCACATTGAAGCATGAATTAATAGTTTGAACGAGATTTCATCAGGAAGAAAGGTTGGTACACCTAAGCTTCTGTTAACTCAATAATGAATAAGTTAATTAACAACTTGAGACAATGGACTGTAATGACTTCAATAAGTTTAGCACAGAAGCCGTGTTTTATTTTCAAAGTAGTAGAGAATCCTTGTTTTTCGGTCGAGTAGAGTGCTCGAAGAAGCGAATTTTTGATTGTATCAGAATCTTCTAATTTTATGCTATAGAAGTTAGGGAAGTTGGAAGCAGGTAAGACGAAAAGTTCTTAATCCATGATACACTTAAAACTACAGGTAAACTTCTTGTTATATTTAAATTACAATTATAGAATCGAGGAAAATTAACTGATTTTTAATAAAAATAAATTTTTAAGAATGTGCAATTTATGATATAAAATGCTCTTACATTTTAAGTAATAATTAGAAACAAAAAACAGCAAATTCTGGTTATTCAGTAACTGTTAAGGCCGTATCACACGTATATTTTTCATGCAATTTTTTCGTCCATTTTTTGGCCGAATCTAAGAGGGAAGGGTTGCCGCGTAAACAAAATGACACGCTCTGACGTCAGCCGCGCTCTATCTCCACATTGAAAAATTACTCGCCGATTTTTCTGCTTCGGAAAATGAACATCCAAAATTATTTCTTTCATTTCGCTTGCGCAATTGTTGATGGGTGTAAACTAAAAATAGAGCACCATTCTATTTAAAATATTATACGCAGTTAAAATATTATACACCATTAAAATATTATACGGCATATCTGAAGTGTTAGACGAAACCGAAGCCGCCATCTTGTTTATGACGTAGGGCGCCGAAGAACCCCATTGGCTGGAATTTCAAGCAATTTTATTTGGAACAACTTTTTGAGCTCGCTAGCAAAAAATTGTTCTAAAACGGTTGCTATGGCAACTGAGTAAAAATTGCACGAATTGAACGAAAAATTGCTTGAAATGTGTACGTGTGATACGGCCTTTAGGCATACATATTTAGGCTTAAACCCACATACGAGTATATATAGTAGCCATTACCCGGAAGATTCACTGGTTTTTCTTGATATTTTATGTGTGATTATATACTGATTTTTTTTAAAAGTTAATAACATCCAAGTCATAGCATTAAGCATTCGAATGTATTGAAGGAAGATTTGAACTGGGTACCTTCCGATCCGAGAACGAGTATCTTAGCCACCATGCCAAAATGATCGTCATCGCATGCAGGCAGTTATTGGTTTATATAGATATCACACCGCCATATTACCCCCTGCCAGTGATTCGGCGAATAGATATACGAACGAGATCATATTCATGGCGAGCGTGTGAGCAGTTGCGTCACTTGGAGTGCAACGGCTTTGTGGGTTGCGTCATCGTGTGTGACGGCTTAATTGCGTCATTTGTCTGGCGGCTTGGTTGCATTTGCGATGGATAGATGGTGCTCCGACTGCTGAGGTACTCTTTGCACGGTCAGGGTCACCAATGAAGGAAGATTAGAACCGAGTACCTTCCGATTCGAAAACAAGTAGCTTAGCCACCATGCCAAAACGATCGTCCTTGCACGGAGGCTATTACTGGTTTATATAGATACCATCGCCACAGTAGCTTCTTTTACAGCCCTTCCCTCTTAATTTAAAAAGAACAGGAATTTATAAATTAGTAACTGTTACTTCCCCTTACTCATCCCAACAGAGTTGATTTCCGCAAAGTCCATTTAGCTGGTTTCCTATCAACTAAATAAACATGCACGCCAAATTTAAAGTATGTAGTCTAATTACTCTAAGATGGTAATTTCATCAACTCGCCAGCATACCTCTTCTTGGGAACCGATTTCGGGTAAAACCAGTTCTTAGTAGATTTCTTATCGACAAAAGAAACATACTCAGGAAGGTCTAATAGTTCATAAAAGTGGGATTTTTTTTTATCTGTACAATCTTTTACCGTGGCCTTAGGGAATCGATTTCAATGCTTTTTATGTGCAGCCAAAGCATTGAAATGTGTCAAATATTTTACTTTTATTTGAATGTGCCAAAATTTCAACTATCTTTCAAACGCTGTTATTGTTTTGAACAATTTATTTATAAAATGTTTTTTTTTCCTGGAAGTCTCAAATTTTAATCATTCAAATATGTACTCTTAAGTCTTCTAAAAAAGCAAAATCTAAAACCCATTTTTCGTCTTCAAATTCAGTCACAGGTTTTCCTTTTGTTTCCATTTTTATTTCAGTTCTCAAATCATAAAATCTTGTGATATGGTCGTTCTATGGTGACCATATCTTTGATTGTCAGCGTGAATTAGAAGTGTGGGATTTTCAAAATGATCAGACATTTTAAAATTCTTAATATGACTTTATTAAGAATATAACTTAAATTTCTAATAGTTTAGATAAATTTATATAAGTGAGAATTTAATAAACCAAACACACAGCGATAGTTAAACCGAATCGCGTAATTTAGACCACTTTATCTAAATAATTATATTATCCGCCTACTTTCAATTCTGATAATATTACAAGTCTTAATATCAAATAATCAGTCCTACCTGAATCCAAAATAAGATTCTATCACGGTACAGAAACACTTGGGCGCGCGTACAATGGTATGCACCTTGTATCAATGGTTGAATATCTCAGTATTTTTATGATAGGCCGTCAATTCACACTCGTATCTCTTCCAAACATAACTTTCCCTAAATTGCCATACTGCTTACTGAAACTTCTGTTCTTTTAAAAGCTATCTTGGATTTTGTTTGGAAAAGATTTGCCATTAATCTTGGCCGTCAAAGAACCCAGAGGTTATGTTACAGAAAAGACGCGTGAGCCCGTCACAATCTTTTGAACATTTTCCCCTTACTGAGCCATCTTACTTCTATATAATAAATAACATCTGCACATTCGGTGCCCATTCCCTTAAAAAACTCTTGAAATTGTCTATGATTACGTCATTTTGCTCTTATAAAGTTAATGGTTTTTACAACATCGCTTAATACACGTGGCATTTTTAAAATTTTTCCATATAAACTGCTTTGATGTACAATGCAATAATATATTTTATTTGAATTTTCATTTCAAAATAAATGTCAATGAATGGATTATATATGTAAAATATTGAAAAAAATTATTTTTTAATAAAAATGTGTAAATTTAAATATTTTCATTATTTGCGCTTGGGCTGCAGATTAGACAAGAAAGCTTTTTAGGTAGTTATCTTTTCCTTTTAAATCAGGAACATATCTTGGGATCCTTACCCTCAGATAAATACGAATTGAACCTTCATATTTTATGAACATGTCGTGCAGTATTACAAAAATAAATAAATAAATGCATTTGAGAAATAAGACAATATTTTTTGGCTATATGATAAATGTTTTAGAAATATTGCTTCTGTATGTATAATCAAGTTTTGAAATTTGAAAAGTTTATTTTATTTTATGTCAGATAAAATAAAGCTTCCCATACAACCAAGTAATTTTCCTTAATATTTACGGAAATACAATGCATTTCTAATGGAAATTTGTAGCCCTACATGTATATCTAACATGATTATGTATTTACTTAGTTTAAGAGAAAATTATTAGAGAGAGAAAGATTCTTTTTTCAATATCTTAGAATTCAAAAATGAAATTGAAGCTTTTCATTTTAAATACAGAGAAGTATCTCTTTATATTTTTAAGTTTATGAATTAAAGATAGCAGATATTTTTAAATTAAAATTATTGGTAGAGAATCTGTCATGGAATTTCTCCAAGCTCTAAAGAATGTGATAAATTTAAATGAGTATCTATTAATTATACTACAATTTAATCAAGACCTGTTACCTAGTATTAAAGAAGAAAATTTACAATTGCTTATACAATTTTAATTATTAGCATGAGAGTAAATTAAATTATATATTTGGTACATTTGCTTGACATCCATAAGAAATCGATAGAAGCAGAAACGAGTTAATAGTTTTAATGTGTTAACTTAAGACATTGACATCTTGATAACAACCACTTATTAAATTCAGTCTCCTATAAAATATTATTCTACAGTTTTTAGCTGAAAATATAAACATATAAGTAGGCTACATTTTTTTAGCATTTTTTTTTATATTTTTTTTGTAAGTGCAATCAGAAGGAGGAGTGTGTATAAAATTACTGCATATAAAATAAGTATCTTAATATTTTTATATTGGATTTAAAAAGAAGTTTAGTATGTAAATATGAATAAAGCTATTAATCTCATGGTTAAAATACAATGGTTTATTATTCACATTCCATTCACGTGCATAGACAATTTGATGGTCTTAAACAAATTCATGTAGTAACAATTTTTCTCCTGGAACAAGTCAAGTATTATATTTGTGAAGTTCGAGCACCATTTAAAGTTTAGTCACGTTACTCGGTATTTATTACAAAAAATATTACTAAACAATGCCTCGTCATGTAGAATTTTTTTGGGAAAGCGTTTTCTTACACATAATCATCGCTTTTATATATCTGATTAGGTAACAATACGAATTTAATAGCATGTAGTAATGAAAGGGAATTTTTTCTTAAGAACTGCATTTATGTTATGATTTTCAGAAGACATTATATATATATAGTATAATAAAATAAAAAAGAAGAAGTTCTAAAGCCTACAGTGCTAAAGAAGAAAGTAATTGGAATTCACAAGACACAACAAATGTATATACAAAAAAGTCATTGGACTAAACTGGAGACCTATTATGATTTCTAAAGCTGTCGCTGAATTAGGCCAGTGATTTAGGATTAGCAATGCTTTATGGATACAATCTTCCCCGTACAGTAGAAGTTTTTAAAATAATAGGATATATATATATATATATATATAGATAAAAAAATAAGAACATAATTTTTTTCTTAACACTATAGGAAAGAGAGATATTATAGGGATATTTAAATTTTCGCAAAAAAGTTTCAGTGTGCAAAATTTATTAATTGTAGTTTCTTTTCTTATTAAATTTTAGCCCAGTAATATAAGCAAATTAAGGTAAGCGTTTGTTGCCTTAAAACTATGTTTGATATTACAATCGTTGTCCTGACGGGAAAAATTTGCTATTGTATTGTCTTGGGGTTCTTCTAATTTGTCCTATACTGTCTCTTTGTGTTTTCCTTATTTTTATATATACACATATATATAAAGGATGAAGCTTAAAAAACAAAATGAAAGTCCTGGCCTGTAACCAAGTCGAAGGGTTAAGCTAATTTTAAGGTACCAAACTTTCTGCTTTGCAATTGATGTGCTAATATGAAAATATACAAAAATGTTACGATAAAGAAAAGTTTAAGTTGAAAAATAAGTCATCTAAAAATATAAAAACACAGGAAAACATAATACAAATAATGCATAAAAATGATACTTAAAAAATATTCCAAAACTTTTGCACGTAAATACGTAATGTTTATATAGCTATTGGATTGAATAATCACCAGTGGGGCGAAAAGGTTTTAGATATTTTTGGTTTACAGTCAGACTCAACAGTAAAATTTTGGAAGAGAACGTTTTACCAAAATAGATTTGAAATGTTCTTAACTATGTAAGCTGTCAGGTCGTTAAGTTATATGGCTCTGTGTTTGACATACGTTTAAAAATGAGAAACCATTTAAAGTGCTGAAAGATTAAGCTTTTTTTTATTTTGTTGTTGCTGTCATGCAAAATAATCAATACGTTACACTATTTACACAAACATTTAAATATATTAGCGTTTCTTGTAGGTAGAATCAATAATCCTTTAAAATTGTTTGCAAACTCTTATTAATATTTTCTTTTGGGATTTCTGCAATATATATCTTTTAGAATGTTACTGATTCGATATGCATTAAAGTTTCGAGCTGCATTTTGTGAAAATTAATGAAAACATAAAAATGAAGTTTGACTATTTAAAAACTTCAAAAGAAGGTATTTAAATACTGAGGAAAAGATCAAATTTTCTTATTAATGTATATTTTATATTCAATCTTTTTTATTCATACTTTTTTTATGAAAAAAAATTTAACTATTTTTTTTATGATATAATTAATAATTTTTATTATTTTTATTTTCTGAAATTTTAGAATTTACTATCAATATTCTGCAATATATATCTTTTAGAATGTTACTGATTCGATATGCATTAAAGTTTCGAGCTGCATTTTGTGAAAATGAAAGAAAACATAAAAATGAAGTTTGACTATTTAAACACTTCAAAAGAAGATATATTTAAATACTGAGGAAAAGGTCAAATTTTCTTATTAATGTATATTTTATATTCAGTCTTAATCTTTTTTATTCATACTTTTCTTATGAAAAAAAAATTAAACATTTTTTTATGATACAATTACTAATTTTTATTACTTTTATTTTCTGAAATTTTAGAATTTACTATCAATATTATGCATGAAATATATTACGCAATTTACAAATCAAGTTTTATTTTTTTCTGTAATAACTTGAAAGCTTATCCAAGGTAATGTTACGATTCAAGCAATTATAAAACACTACAGGAAATTCAATATATTAACAATGTCACTGTCATTGAAAGCTTCGTCTTCAATCAAACTTGGGCTGTTGGCGCGTTGAGAGAAAGCAGTTGAGCGTGTATTGTCGGGTGTACATTGAAGTGGAGTAACATACATACATACCCTCAACCCCACCTCGCGGGGAAACACAAAGCCTGACTAACTCCAAGTACGTATTTACCCAATTAATAAAATATTAAAAGCAAATCTGACTTTGCAAGGCGGAAGGGCTATCATTCTCCCACCAATGGTACATTGATAGGAAACTTAATAAGGGCGCCAAAGCCGTTGAAATTCATATACAGCATTAAAAAAGATCGCGCAGAAAAGAACCGCACAAAAACAGGTTCTACTGTATAACCCAGCATAAATCAGTAGAATACCATGCTTTCTTTTCCATAATTTACATCCTTTCTTCTTTTTTTTTTAAATTTTCTTTATGTTGAAAGAAAGGAAGAAGAAAATTCCAATTCGAATCAATAACTTTCTATATGACTATTATGAAAAAACATTGTCTAAAATACTTTCCATTTTTATCCAGCGTGAAATATTTGATATCCTAATTTTTGAAAAACTCTTAAGATTTAACAGGCGTTTTTTTTCTGGGAAGTTATGACGCGGCTCTTTATTTTGATCCTGTAATTAAGAACATATTGTTAAGGAAAGTTATTACCTATTTAAAGATATCTGTATCAGAACGCGGCGAGAGGAATAAGGAACAATATTAGTTCGAGCTCGTTACGAAGTTAATTAACTATTTTTGACAATGGCCTGCGTTCCGTCACAAAGAAAAGGAAGAGCTTAATTATTTTTTAAATTTTAATTTAATGCCTTCCGAATGCCAATTTAATGAATATCTGAAGACTAGAAATAATATTTTCTTATATCGAATGTTCGTATAATAGTATTTGTAAGAAAAATAGCTATCTGAGATTTTAAAGTGATTATTTTTGTAATTAAATCTATTTTTCATAATTGGACTGAAATAGAGTTTATAAGAAAATTTCTTACAAAAATTCTACGAAAAATTTTAATAATGTGTATTTATTAATGTTAACATATTCACTGGCTCTTGGGAAAATTGGCAAAAAATGATTAAAAAGGATTGTTTTATACTAATTTAATACTAACACTATTAAAAAAGTTGTTAATATATATGTTACTGCTAAAGTGTAGAAATTAGTTAATCAGCACAATATCTAGGGTAATCTCAATTAAAGTGCGCTTTGTTGTTTTATTTCTCAAATTACTTAGGTAATTTTCGAATTATCTAGATGATCTACACATTACTTATATTAGACACTAGTAAATCTGCACATTACTTATATTAGACACTAGTAAATCTGCACATTACTTATATTAGACACTCGTAAATCTGCACATCCGCCGTCCTGAACGCTGCCTCCCGTTGAAAGTTGGCCACCGAAGCCACCGTTTACAGTGGGACAGAGAGCACAAAAACTGGACAACTGATCAATGGAGTCGTGTTCTCTTTACGGATGAGAGTCGGTTCAGTACCAGAAGCGATTCTCAACGCGTTTTGATTTGGA
>BMAV01005204.1:133532-187564 GCA_019973955.1 Trichonephila inaurata madagascariensis
TGTGTGTGTGTGTGTGTAATAATCCCTTCTAACATACTTTTAATTAACTCTTCTAATGATCTATAAATAATTTTTAATTCTTAGGTTTAAAAATAAACATTGTAATCTTAATTGTAATCGGCTAAGCCGAAATCCCTATCCCGCACATTCTGGTCAATCAGAGCTACTATTACGTAATAGTCACGCGCTTGTGCACTGCTGGAATATAAACAAAAATCTGATGTAAACGAGCTCTTTCTTTGCTTGCCGCCATCATGTAAGAATGTGAATATTGGCAGCTTTCTTTGTCTTTTGTCTTTGTGTTGTGCCCTCCAAAATGCCGCTGTCTATTCAATGTGAAAATGTAACTTAATTGTGCTTTAATCTGCTGATGTGTGCCCATAATAAAGGAGGTAAGGCTATTCTGAAGACGTCGTTAATGAATCAAATATTACACAGCTACATACACCGGCCAATTCTACTTCAATACACTACAAATATATATATATATATATATGGGAAGGAAGATGTAAATCCTCCTCATCGATAAATATTAATCATTTTTCTTTATATGCATTGTTGCACTGTTACAGTTATGTTCAGGCATAATATTTTCAATCATGCTGTTTTCCCTTGCGATATTGTTTTCTTAAAGATTGAATTTCAGTTAGATATTTAATTTTCTGAAACAGACGTGTTGATTTATTTTTTCATTTGTATTTTTATACTTGGTATATGGCATTGACAACTGTAAGTCTTATTTTTTTTGTATTATTTTTTCTAGTATTACAATTGTTACCTGTAAAATTAATGAAATATTTTTCCTATACAGCCTATACTTTCTATCTTGCAGTTCTAGGTATACTTGTCCCAAGACTTTGTTTAAACCTATATTCTTAGTTTCTAGGGCTAAGTGTTGGCTATAATATTGCTGAGGCTATCCTTTTTTTGACCTACACAGGTGTTATATTTCCATTTATTGCTTTGCTTTAATAGATTTATGACAAATAAGTACACATACTAGATTTTAGATCGATATTACCCCTCACTCAAAATATAAGATTTATTTTGTCAAATTTGATTAAATAAATTGTTTGATATTTTTTTTAATTACATATATGTACAAGTGTTAACACTAAAATATAAATTTACTGATTAACTTCATTGATAAAAAAAAACAACGAGAATGCTGTTTGCAAAGGAGCTCGTCATTTTGAAATGATATGAACTAGAAGGACACCTGAACTTGCACCACTTTCTCCAAACTTTCACACAATATGAAACTGAGGACAATAAGCTTCGACAGATTTAAAGCGTATCAAATTACCTACACGGAGAGTAAACTTAAGAGTATAAAAAAAAATAGCATTAGTTTACATAAACTTTGGAGTAATATAAAAATTAAATAGGAAATAACAATATTAATTTTTTTCTATTGAAAGTATAATATCTCTTTTTGTATATTTTTGCCAACATTTTCTTCAAAGTAAGAACAAATTAAACTTGTCTGAGGTTGCTTTTCGGCCGCGGTAGCCTAGTGGATAAGATATCGGATCGTGGCTGGCATGTCACGAGTTCGAGACCAGTACCACTCAAGACTCGCAATGCAGGGGAGTGATGCACGTTAAATCTGTCGAGAACTCAAAGTAGAGGGGTGGTTAGTAGAGGGGGTGTCAGCTCAAGGGTCGTCCTCGTCTTTTGACCATGGTTTAAAATTATGAGCCAAAAGCCCTCGTGTAGCTGAACAGTGCGATGTTAATATTTACTCAACTGAGGTTGCATTTTGTGAAAACAACATATGAGCCAATAAATGATTTTAAAACATTTTTTCGAAGAAGAAATTCTTCTAAATAAGTTAAAAGTAACAAATTCTTTAAGAAAAGAATATTGTAAATTTTAGTATTTCATCTTCAAGCAATTTAATTTCAAAGACTCAGAATCAACACAGTGGGCTTTGGTATTTAATATCCCAGCAAAGAGTCAAACTGAAATAACATTCATCAGGAATTGCAGTGCAAGCGCCCATAAATTTCTTTGAGTACCCCTTAAAAAGAAAAGCCACATCCGTGTATAGAGACACGATGGCCATTTCACGAAATGAAACCCAAGAACAGTAAGAATTGGACTACTTATAATGACATTAGAAACAAATAAATGTTCGTGTCTGAATCTCGTTGCTTCGAGTTGGGATGTTTCGACGGTCATTATAAAACTCCATTTGGTGACGAGAAGCATTATTTGGGAAACGGGGTGGGGATTATTTCAATAAGCTGCTTTTTCACCGCCGTGTTACAATTTTCGTCTTTGCTTCGGAAATTACATTCCATTCCGGAGAAAAATGCTCTTCGTCAATGGTTATAGAAATCTTTCCTGGCATGTAGCCAGTTTGAGTTTTTGCCAGCTAATAGGTAATGCGTGGTTGCAAGGACACGTCAAAACAGGACAGACATCGTTTTGTTGCAGACAATTCCTTTCATACATATGATAACATATTTTGTTCTTCAGCTTTTATTTATTTTTATCAGATAAGCCAAAATATATATAAAACGAACGTTATTTTTAAACTTTTAAAGAATTTCCGATTGATTGTTTGATTCTCAGTGGTCTAAGATGGAATATCAGATATGTGGTATCAAATAAAAGTTAAAATAGAACCTAAGATGAATAATTAATTACAATAATAAGTAAGAAAAAACATCTAAAAACAGTAAACAATAATGCGTGTAAACTGTTATTAGAATCTTAGATTTAATTAATTTTTATTTTAATTTAGGATTTAAATGGCCAATTTATGAAACCTCTACCTTCAAAACTTTATCCAATATTTCAAACAATCAGTCAACTAGAAAACACTTAGTACTCTTTTATTCGATGAATTTTATCCATTTTCTTATTAACCAAGTGGATGTTTCATTTCCATCCAATTAATTACATTACTTTTTAGACGCTAATATTACAATTATTTGAAATTTGTTGAGGCAGTAAGTTTTAGTCCATATTTTTGTATAAGTTGGCAGGAGGAGTATAAATGCTATAGGAGAGCTCCATGCTGCTCTTAATTCAAAATAAAGAATAATTAATCGCTCTAAGAAAATGTTAAATGTGCTAATTATGTCCTATTACTAAGTATTCGAAATATCTTGCTATGATCAAAATAAGACAAGGAAAGAGAAAATATACTCTAGGGCAGGGAGAGCGAACCAATGGTACGCGACACAATATTTTGAGCACGCCACCGATCAAAACGGTTTGCAAAAAGCAAAGTTCACGATGAAGTATTACGAGCAATCGAGAATGATCGGTCGTGGGGTGGAGAGGAGCTACCTCGTTTGTTATTCTGTTTGTTATTAATATAACAAAAAACTAAAAGTACATACAAAACTTGAAAAGAAAACTATCAAAGATTTAGATGCACATGAGAAACCAGACGGAGGAAAAGTTGTTGAAGAATTTGTTTCTGTAAATGATTCTTCAATCAAGGAGTTTTTAGTCAGATTTTCTCAGTTCAGAATTATTGGAAACGCTTTTAAGTTTATTGTGTACTCTGAAGTAACTTCATTTGATTAACTGAAGTCCCAATTCGATTAGTTGGAAACTGAAAAATTTGACATGCGACTGATTAATTTTCAGTCTAATTCAATATATATGATTTCACAAATTTATTCAAATAAGGAAAAAGTTGGAATTGATTGAAACAGAAAGATTAACAAGCAGTATACGTCAAAATGCCATTAACGAAATTTTGGAAACATTGCATTCGATTCCAGACACATTTAAGTGTTGTTGGCTCATACTATTTTAACCATATTTTAACTACCTATCCATGCGAGTCATTATTTTCAGAGATGAATAACATCAAAAACTCGTTTAGAAACCGTTTGATAGATAACTTCAATTCAGCATGCATTCTGCTAAAAGTAACGTCTCAATCCTAATATAAATTATTTTTCATCTAATCTGCAACCTTAAAAGTCACACTAATGTTACTTTAATTTAAATTACACGAATAAGTAAAACAGTTACTGCTATACTGGTCAAAATATATTTTTTTCATAGTAAATAAAGAGTTTTGAGCTGTGTCCTTATTTAGTTTATTATTTTCCCTATAATCACAAGTCAAAATTATTTGACGGCACGTCTATACCTCATAAAACACTTCCTTGGGAAAAATGGCACGTTGATCCTTAAAGGTTCGCCATCCCTGCTCTAGGGAGATCTCCGTTATAAAAACATATTACTGTTATAACGCTTTATTTAACAACATACAGTCAATATTTTGAGCAGATGACTAAATAACTGAATTCTGAACATTCTTAGAGAATATTGAGCTGTAAGATATTACTTCTTATAAAAGAAAATTTTTACTTGTTAGTTTACGCTAAGCAATTCTGAAAGATGGTCATTAAGCTTGAATTGAAATAATCACCCCCCTTTTTTTAATTCAGTTATTTGATAAAATTAAACCAATTTTTGTGAAAAGTATAAATATAAAAAAATTAAAATATAAACTGTAATATCATTTCGAAAATGGTGAATTAACTCAAAAAGAGAGCAAGAGAAATAATACCTGTATTTAAATTTGCAAATTGCAATAACAAATCGTAAAATTACAAAACAAAAAGAAAATTATTATCATTTTGAAGTATTAAACAGGGTTCAAACATCAGTTTTGGATATTAAAAGTATGGAACGCATCGCTTGGATATGTAGTTGGTAATATATACTTGAATTATTTTTATTTCTGTATAGCTAATTCATTAATAAATATTTCTTTTAAATAAAAATTTTTTACTAACTTATTTTAATTTTTTATTCATGCGTATAGTATTCAAAACTATATACTGAGCAATGAAAATATTTGGAACAGATATATATTTATATTATAAATATAATTTATACTTATTGAAATATGTTTTTCATATTAATAACGAAATTTATTTTGAAAGATATCATTTAGATTTTTTTTTTCAGTCTGAAAAACTCTACTGTTTTTTGAATATGAATTTAGGTTTCGTCCGCGATTACAGAAAAAAAACCGTTTTGTCTAATCACTTATTTCAAATACTTGTTCATTTTTGAACATATCAAAAAATTTGATTTAACACTTTTTTCATATTTAGAGAAAAATGAACTCATTCCTTTAGCCTTTATAACTTAAGTTTCTTATACTTCCATTATGTAAAGACTTTTTTTTTAATATTAAAAATTTATCTTCTATCTCAAATACCTTAAACTATAGTTATCAATATATTACCTCAATTTAGAAATAAGAGTACATATTTTTTATAAAAATAAACAACTTCACTAAATCGAGATATTTAAGGATTAGTTTATATTACAATTATGATACAAATTAGTTTTTATGTAAAACTAAATATATTGTATCAAACAGAAGAATAATGATACAGATCTTGTATAAAATAACTTGAAGAAAAACAGAAACTTGATTATTTGAACAGATTATAACATAAAATATTTTTTTAGTATTCGTATTGGAGAACACGAAGTAAGCAAACTTCTTTCCCCTTTTCAAAATTTTACATTTTTGCATATAAATCTTTAACCAGAAATGTACAGTGTTTTTAGTATGTACTAGTGATTGTTTTGCGATTGTTGTGCTATAATTCAAATGTTTCATGTGTGTTCAAATTATTTCACTATCTGCATGTTTTTTTAAATTTTTTCAGAGTGAGTAATAAATCATCGTACAACTGTCTGTAAATTCTTCAAAATAATTTACAAAACTAATTTTCTTCTTTTATTTTTTTCAGTGCAATGAATTTTAAATGTATGGACTGATTGATTATTGAGTCGATTTCAAGCTTCTATTGAAAATAAATTCTTACTTGGCATTTGCAATAAAAAGATTGATTAAAGTTGATATTTCAAAATGTAAGTACAATATATCTTAGTATCTATTAGTTTCATAAATATTAGTTTTTATATCTATTTAAGCACAATGAAAAGCTTGGCAGTTCTTTGTGCTTAAATAAATATATGCTAATTGAAATGAATGCTAATTGAAACATTTATTTGTTTGGACAAAAGCAAATATTTTCCAAAAAAGAGTTTTGTATAGTTATAAGAATTAATACCTTATTAGGTGGCTATTTATGTTATAAAATATTCATTTGTATAATGTTTATTTACAAAATATTTAAATTTTAGATGGAATAGTGTCTCATTTAACAACACAAAAAAGCAAGATTTTAAAAACAAAAATTGATTTCTTATATTTTTTTCCTTATTTAAGACAAATAACATGATTCTCGTGCACAACAAGTACCACTCGAGGCTTAAAGATGTAAAACCAATAAAATAAGATAAATGAGATAAAAATACAGTAAAAAACAAAAATTACGAAATAATGAAATAACAGAAACAAATAAGTTACAAACATAAACAAGTACATTACAAAATAAAACAAGTACTTAACAAAACCAATACTATGAAGTTATAAGAGCAGAGCAAGGAAAAATTCACAAAATGAAATCAACGAAGACACAAAATAATATGAACGAAACATTCGAAACAAGCTGAAAAAAAATTGGATACCAGTTGATTTTAAGAGAATGCTGTTAAACCTCCAAGCATTTTCTTTCTTTCTTAAATATTGAAAACATTCGGATAAGATGCTCAACACTTTGCTCACCATCAATATTGCACTTACAAGGTTTTGAAGGGGACAGGTTAAATTTGTCGAGATATACTTTAAAAGCGCCACGGCCATGAAGGAATTGTATGATTTTATCATTTGTAAAAAAATGATCAAAATACAGTCTTTGCGAAATGGTGGTAAAGCTGATTTCGTTACTGAGTGTTCCAAAGAGTGACAACATTTTCAACATTTTGCAGATTTTGTCATGAAATCAGCCATTTCGTTTCCAAAAATTACAGTATGGCCACGAACAAAATTGAAAGGCAATAGAATATTTGTGTCCTAAAAAGTTTAAAGATTCTTTTGATTTTCCGGAAGAACATTATTGCAGGACGAAATAGTTTGTTTCTAAAGAAGAAAGGGAATCCGAACAAATCAACTACTTAGAAGCGCCTCTATGCTGTAGGACTAAGTATAAAACTTATCCAAATTTAAGAGATTCATGGTTCAAGAATTTTAATTACCCTCTGTAAATATTTAACTAATATAAAGCTATATGGCTTTAAGTAACTTCTTTGTCACAAAATCAGAATAAGTGCAAAGTATATATATCTTAGTCATTTATAACTTTATCTCCGAGTCATTGCAATAGAACAACTTGAAGATCAATAAAGCGTAGCACATTTCAATTCTAAGGAGTAATTTCCGTGTGGATGTGCTTCCATGTACCACATATTAATGAACAAAGTGCTCAGATGTCATCATTTAACATAAAAAGTTCATTTGGATAAAAGGAAGTAGGATAAGCAAATTGCAGGTTTGGTCGACAATTGAATAAGAGAGATGTTATCGTATATGTTTGCAGGATTGGGTGAACCTTGACCATGCACATCACCAAAAGAGAGGTGGTCGACACGCTGTGATGACAAATGTGAGGACAGAGTTATTTTCTAATCAGTACATTCGATTCGCTTTTATCAACCATACGACGTGAATCTTACGACATGATTGCAATAACCATTGACTGGTGACTAAGTGAACAGAAACTGAGTTCATGGAAAACATTTCGACGGTTTTCCTTCACTGTTCCTTTACATTAGTTATTATTGTAGGGATTCCGATGCGCATTGGGTTTGTAATGTCAAAAACTGAAGTATAACAGTTTTCATCTAATTGAGCTACAATGATAAAAGCAAACTTGTCTGGAGATATCAGGACCACAGGATGAAGCAAATTTAAATGCCATTTCCCACAAAGCTCAACAACCGGTTCTAAGGATATAGGGAGGAATTTTATTTGATAACCGGCCCTTTTTGATTGATGCTTTTAATGTCCAATGGCTCATTATCGAGATCCTATGAAACATGGTGTTGTCTCGTTTTCCCGAATATCTGGGATTACCTTTCAACAGTATGATACATAGTCGTCACATTTCCTTTTCTTGTATTCTTAATTATCTAGTTCATCGCAGTCCAGCGCAATCACCTTCTCTTTCTCAAAAAAAGCATATTTGAATTGTGGTAAGGAGGATTCTGCGATGGTACCTGTGCAGCATAAATCTAATTCAACAATTTATACTTGTATGAAAATCACTCTCAAAAGAAGACATCTAGATTAGTATGAGTTAATATCCAGCCTGATAGCAGCTTGCAACAAGGGCAGAGTTGTACCGATGCATACATTTATTCTCTTGTAGCTGATTTACTTGAAAGTTTTCTCCAAATCTTATTATACTACAAACGCCTTATTTTCAAAACATGTGCATCACATCTATTGTGATTTGACCTCTCTGAGGGGGCCCTTTTTTAGATCTGAGAGCCTTGTTAATGGGACGGTAGTTAAACATATTGGGGCCCCTAGATCTTGGGGGCCCAGTATCATTGATACGGTTGATATGACAATAGCTACGCCCCTGGCTTTGTCCCATTTGAATAATTCCTTCTTGGAGTGTATTGGAGTTCTTTATGCTACAGAGTGCATTTCAAAACCTATAAATGTAAAATTTAGAAAATAATGATTACTAATTCAATGGTTATAACCAAAGATAAAATGACATCAAATCCCGTAAATTTACTTGGGAGTTCTTATCCAAGGGATATGCCATAAAGAGCGAGTAAAGCAATCTGAAGAAGTAAAGACCCAAAGTGATCTGAAGGAAAAAGGTTAGCAAGCTGAAAAGTAGAAGATAATACACCCTAATAATCCATTACAAGCTATTATATCACTATCTAGAAAAAGTAAGATAAAATATTAACGAAAGCAGAAATATTGAGCTAAATTATTGAAAAGTGTTGTAAAATAACTGCATTCTTATGCTTTGACGTAACTGCCCAACATGCAATTTTTAATAGTTATAAGCTAAAATATACATGTGTTTCATCCAAAGTATTACACTTTTCAATACATAGGAATTAATTGTTTTCAATATTTTGAAAAAGTACAATTAATGGTCGAAAACACAAGAAACACATTTTGTTTTTATTGGAATTTGTTTCATTTTTGTAGGTATTTCTTCTATATTCAAAGCAATATTTGATCTGAATTAAATATGAAATTGTGCTTGTTTCATAAAAAAATTAGGATTTCTTGATAGTTGATATACATTTACTTATCATGGAATTAAATATTTATTAATTAGTTTTACATTCAATTAGCTTTTATAAAATTTTCTAGAGACTCGGAGAGAAATATTATCAACATTATCAATTCTGGTGCCTTTCTTATGTTACAAAATCCAATGATAACTGCTTTTTTCCGAAATTGGTTCGAATACCAATCAAAATTTTCATACTATCGAACCAAAATTAAATGAATTACTGAATACGTTTTCCAAATCACCAAAAAAAAAAGAAAGGAACTTAGTCTTTCTTTCAATCAATATTCTAAGTAAATCTAATTAATCTTATGAAGAGTACCTTTTCAATATTTTTCCTGTTTCCATTATTGCCTTTTATTTTCTCAACTAATAACTTCCATTTTGATCAGATCCTATTAAAACATGAACATAAAAAATTTCGAAAAATGAAGTGCTTCAATAAAGAGTCAAAATTATATTCATCTTTTATTTTTAATTTTTAATCAGACTGATTTTCCTTTTTTGTTTTTTGTTTCTAAAGATTACATTTATCAAAATAAAAACTACCTTTTTTTCAATTTCAAATTCATTTCTACTGAAAGTAAAAGGTGGAAATAAATTAGATATTTAATTAAATATTTTTCCTTTCGAGTTTGATCAATATTCGTAAAAAAAAACTACATTAAAGCATTCATTTGTTTTTGTCCTTGAGTTATTTTTTGTATCATCAAAAAGCATGTTTCTGATTATATAATAAGGTAAAAGTAAATTTGCGTAGATTATAAATGAAAAAAGAAAACACATAATCCGAATATTTTTGATGGAAGGGGGATTCTAAACGTATGTTAATTTAATTAGAATTTAAAGGCATTCTAATTACTTCCTTCAAATTCTCGATTGCACTCTTTCGTAATTATTAATCATACGCTCAAATAATGTAGTGATAAATACTAAGGAGAAGCACAGAAAAGCATTTTGTTTTTCAATTTTTTAAAATTTTCTTCGCCATTTTTACAAAACTTAACCCTGCTTTAAAACCAAATTTTATGTTAAAATAAAATTTTAGAAGCATGCATCTTTTGATGTCATGGAGTAATTTTTTTATCCTCCGAATTGTACAGTTAATTTGCATAAAAAAGAAAGAAAAATTGCTCAAAAGGTCACATGATCACACATTAATGCAAGGATATAATTCAAGATAAGATTTCAACACCAGCATTTTAGAATTAATTTAAAAGTTTTGCATAATTTTATTTCTTGCGCTAATTTTTCATTCACCTGTATATAAATAATAAAATGCAAGGAAAATAATTACTCAAAAATTTACTTTAAATGTTTCAATTCAGTGTAAAAACCACATTTATTTTATTTAACATTCATTCTTAAACCGTATCTTGACTTTTATTATTTGTGTGATGTGACAGCTATAAACAATCAATAATAAATTAGGTATACTTTTTTTCTTTTTTTTTTAAATTTCTGTGCGAGATAAGATGTTGAAGGATTAATTTGAACCATAAAAGATCTCAAAACGTATACAAGTAAAATAAACATATTTTTTAATTTTTTAACACTTTCATTGAAAAATTTAAGATTCAATCTAATAAAGAAATATATATATATATTTAATTTAGATCACAGTACCATCTTTCTTTCACGAAGGTCTAATCCGACTACAGAATTCAAACTTAACCAAGAAATAATGTGTGCAAAGTCGAAATCTTAACAAATAAATTTCCTCGATTATTCAAACAAAAATTTAAAATATTGAATAAATTAAAAGGAATTGAAATTTTCAATAAAGCGAGAAAGGTTCTATATTGAAATGAAGTCATGTATGACAAAAAAAATTTCATGTTCATATGACTGAGAATTTAAATTTTTCTAGAAAAAGGAAATATTTTTGAGAAGTAAATATGTGAGAAATTTTTATGTAATACTCTTTAAAACTGTATAATGCCATGTATATGTCTGTATGCATTAAAGTAACTAATCCATTTAGTTGTCATTAAAAAGGGAGAACAGTATACCGAAAATACTCTTTTTGGCAAGGTTATTTTTTTGAAATAGTAAGACATTTATTCATCCTCTAAACATTTAAAACGTTGATAGCTATTTTCAAGTATGCAAACAAATTGCGTTAAATTGCCTGTATAATATTTTAGTTTTTAAGGAAAAATAAGAGAAAAAAACTATGAGGAAAATGTATATATGTACTCTAATAAATATGCATTAATGAATGAGCACAGAAACAATTACACACACTTTCTACTTCTCTATGTTATACATAGCATAATAATGTAAAAGAGTGTTACTTGTTTATAAGACAATTGAATTTATAATAAATTTTAAAATGAAGGTAAAAGAAATACTTTTTCCCGTTGTATGTTGTAGAAATGAGACGTTATTTTAATTCTTACACAAAACGGCATTTCAGTTCCAGTATATAACTTCTTCCTTATAAATTAACAAAATGTATTATAAGTCCCATCTTTAGAGTAAAATAAATGTATAATCAATAAGAACGCTGGTGCATTTTAAACTGGATAAATCATTTAGATATTTTACCTTACAAGATTCAATTTCCTTTGCAAAAGATATTTAAAAATCAATCATGATTGAGTCTAAAAATAAGCGTTGCATATTTCAATAAAAAATATAGGGAAGGAAGACTTTTAACACAAAATTATATGTAATTTAATAGACGTTTTATGTCCAAGTATATATTCAAATTTTATTTCATGTGTAACAAAAATTCTAAAAAAGTATATTTGATCATTCAGAATATTGTAGAAGTAAAATCCAAACGTTAAAATAGAGATGTGCTATTATTATTTAGAGGTTTTACCCCCATATATTTAGGCCAGTGCTTCTCAAACATTCAATATTTGAGACCCAATTTTCAGTTATAATTTCATCACCCCCCCCCATACAAAAATAATGTAATGTATGCAATAATAATATACTTTGACGCGTTAAAGCTGCAATACGACCTTAATTATAAATCGTACAAATTATCAAGATAAGCATCACAAATTTTGTATGTGTTATATTTAAGTAATAGATATTTTAAGTAAGTTTTTATTTTAAATTATAAAAGAACTATTTTGTTACTTTTTCCTTTCTAATTTTCAAGTTGAAACAGATTGCAATAAATATGCAACATGTGTATTGTTTTAATAATGTCAGAATGTATTTTGTTTTGCTTCCTTTCAGTAAATTAATAATTTTTTGTCTAATTTTTTTTCGACTTATTGATATGTTCACCACCCTTACATGAGGTTCTAACGCCCCCTCCAGGAATTAATTAAGTACAAAGAATACAAATAATAAATATAAAACGTTATAGTAAAAAAAAGTTTCTAGTTTGCAAAAATTAACATTAAATATTCAAAATAACCAGCGTAAAATAATCAATTTTTCTTAAATATTCGAAATGTATGATTTTTTTTTCCGAATGAAAAATCAATTTAATCAAAATCTACCGTGTTGTCATAGTTATCGCGTAGGGATGGTAACGAACTCATGGCCAGCATAGTACCTATTGAGTGACGGATTCTAATCCTGAAGTTCTTAAAAAATCCGCTTTATATGTGAGCTGATGCATATTGAATATTTTGAAACCAAGAGTCTCACGTCGAGTAATGTAGTAAGGAATACATTGAGAGGCAGTTAATGTGTCTTCAACATTTAATCGTTGACCAAAATTATGAGGTGAATCGTCAAAAACTTTCGCTTTCCTTTACAGTGTGAGGTTAATATATTCATAAGTCAAAATTCTCCACATAATAGAATTCATATTTAAAAATAACTAAAAAAATAATTTTTTATCACTTTACTTACATTCTTCAAAAATGACGTATTTCAATTTTTTTGCTTAGCAAGAAAAGGAAAATGTAGAATTTAATACCTACAAATGTAACTAAAAAGATAATAATTTTCATTCTTTTATTAAAAGCTCGGCAGAGTTCTTTATCAAAAGTGCATGATACAAGGTTCAAGAATTTCATTACCTTCTTTAGTTCATCTCTTGTTTTCTTCAGGCGAGACTGTATTCGTGCAACTAACGATCGAGACTGGATTATTAGATTTAGAAGTGGATCTGTTTCTTCTTTCGTTAGTTCACTAAGGTAACTTAGACCATGGCTCCAAGCTGTATGAATTGGGTACATATCCCAAAGGACTCTGTGTCTCCCCAGTTATTTCTTTTAGTTGAATCTCATTCCAACAATTGCTTTTTATTCTATTTGTATTTCTTTTTTATTAAATCAGAGGTAGAGAGTTATTACTTGTTTATTCAGTCAGAAAATTCAAATTGTAGTTATTGTAACTTGGAATTGTGTTAAGTATTTTTTATTTATTTATTTTTTACAATTTTCAAATAGAATTATTTTATTTTGGTCAATATTAATCTGATATTTAGACCATTTGACAGGAAACACATAGTAAAAAAATTACTTGTAAATTTCCCTTAGTAACTAATTCCAGCTTTATTTATTTGTGCATTTATAAACTTTCACATTCTAAGTGTGTGTGTGTGTGTGCGTGCGTGCGTGCGTGCGTGCGTGTGTGTGTGTGTGTGTGTGCGTGTGCGTGTGTGTGTAATTTCACTTTTTCCTGGGTTCGATAAATGAAACCACTTAAGTACCCTCGAATAGAAAATAATATGCCTTTGAATATTTCGCGGCTGAAAGCTCTAACGTTAGTGTCGCGTGAAAGTTTACAGAGAGAAGTGTCTTGTCAGTTTACGTCCTTGTCCATTCATCGTGACTTACAAGGGGATTGCACGACAAAGAAAATTCCCTTGGGGTCGAGACTTCGTGTAATAGTAGTACTCCCTTAGGGTGTTCAACCCTCAATGTAATTCCGCCGAATGGCCTGTCAATTCGGAAAAAATAGCCTTCGAAATCCATGCTTAGCTTTTATACATTTAAGTTTCAATTACCACTAACGATTCAGTAGCATGGTTAGTAGAACGTCCGCTTCCTATGCCAGCGGATAGGGTTCGAATCATGTGATCAACATTTTTTTTCAATTCATTTAATTTTTTTTTTAAATAAATTTTAAAATGTTATTTAAAAACGACTTATTAAATGTTTTATATCATTATAAAATAATTAAATTAGTATTATTAAAAAAAACCATATTATTTTATTATATTAATTATAAAATAATTAAATTAATAATATAGAAAAAAGACATTATTTTTATTATATTAATTATAAAATAATTAATTTAACAATAATAGTAATATATTTTATAAATGATTTCATCAATGCAATATTTTATTCATAGTATATTGCATTTCACATTACAAAACTATTTGTAGCCAGTTTTTATATAAAATATCATTTAATATTTATTATATATTTTATTATAAATATTATTAGTATAAAAATATAGTTATAATTCATAAAATATAAATATTTATATAATTACAATATTTTTTTTACTTTATAAAATACGAAATAATTATATAAAATATCATTTAATATTTAAAAAACCTTTCATAAATAAATTTACTTATTTTAAAAAAAAATGAAATGAATTGAAAAGATAGTCAACTTTTTCATTCAATTCATTTAATTATATAATAAAAATAATAAAATAACATAAGTTTTATAAATATAATAAAATAACATGTTTTATTAATAAAATAAAATAACATTTGTTTTATTAGTATAATAAAAGTAGCATGTCCTCTTATATATATATATATATTATTAATTTATTTTATAATTAGATAAAATATTTAATAAGTCCTTTTTAAATTTTTTTTGTAATTTAAAAAAAATTAAATGAATTGAAAAAAAAAGTCGATTGCGTGATTCGAACTCTATCCGCCAGCATAGAAAAAGCAGATGTTCTACCAATCAAGCTACTGAATGGTTGAAGGTAAATAAAACTTAATTGCATAAAAGCTGAGCATGAATTTCGAAGGCTATTTTCTCCGAACTGACTGTCCATTTGGCGGAATTACATTGAGAGTTAAACACCTTAAAAGAGTACTACTATTACACCTAATCTCGTCCCCAAATGAATTTCATTAGTCGTGCCCTCTTGTCAGAGTTACAAGGACCACACACATTAGCCCTCGAGGAACTTTTCCGAGGTTAACTTTAATAAGCAATCTACCAATCAGTCCTATTATTTAGTTTTTTTTTTTTCTTCTTTTTAATTGTATGTTCTTCTTAAGTATTTAAGTTATTTAAAAAGTTAACACAAAAAAAGATTTCAAAGTAATATTCACTACATAGATTATTCTTTAAGGTATCCAACTACACGTTCGGAACCGTGATTTTAAAAAAAGCGCATGGATAATTTTCATGATATTTAGTGTCACTTAGATTAGAATATATGTATAAAATTGTTTTAAGAACATTATGGTAAAAAAAAAATTATTTAAATACAATATTTTGGCGAAAAATTAGCTTAGAATAACCTTTTTTTAAAACGTTCACCTTTTATAAAAAATACTTCTATAATAATAATATTTTGTGTGTGTGTGTGCTTATATAAAGTAAAGACTTCTCTCTCTCTCTCTCTCTGTGTGTGTGTGCGTGCGTGCTTATATAAAGTAAAGACTTCTCCAGAGAGTCTGAACTAGGATTTTTGAAAAATTCACATTATTTTCAGAGTTACCACCAATTGAAATATTTATCGGCGTTTTTTTCTTTAAATTTCTTTCCTCTGTTGTAGTAAAATATGGATAAATCCACTTCTAAGCTATATATTTCAAGAATTCTACTCCAGCCTCTGTACAGAGGTCTGAGCTATATACAGACAAAATATTATTATAATAGAAACATTTTCCATGAAAGGAGAATATTTTGAAAATTCGTCATTCTATGTTCATTTTTTGTCAAAATATTGTACTTAAATAATTTTCTATTGTAATAATATTCTTAAAACAATTTTATATATGTTTTCTAATCTAAGTGACACTAAATATCATAAATATTATCCATTTATTCGCTTTTGCAAAATCACGGTTCCGAACGTAGTCGCGGATACCTTAAGCGTAAATGATTCTTATTTTGAAAATGTTTAATCTCAATCAAGGTAAATTTTGCAAGTTTATTTTTGGCGTATGAAACATTGCTCTAACATTACATTTATTTACTTTCTTTAAAAAATGTTTCAATGTCGGACAATAATTTCACCCTGTGTTTCTTCAAGTGGTTGCTTTAACTCAATTTTCGTTTCCCCATCACCGAACATTAGAGTTCATGGTCTCTACAAAC
This sequence comes from Trichonephila inaurata madagascariensis, assembly GCA_019973955.1. Lineage (NCBI taxonomy): Eukaryota > Metazoa > Arthropoda > Arachnida > Araneae > Nephilidae > Trichonephila > Trichonephila inaurata. The sequence continues at coordinate 149,929 of BMAV01005204.1, forward strand.
GGTTCATAAATGCAGTTAGTTTATTAGAAGATTTGAATTTTTATAAATATAAAGGTTCTTAATAATTTAAATTTTATTTATTAGAGTGACTTCACTGGAAAATAAACTTATTAATTGTATTAACTGAAGGTTCGAATTTTAAGAATAAATTGAGATGAAGGTTTAGATTGGATATTCAAGAAAGATCCAGATCTACTAATTCAGTTGCTGTTTCAGATTGTTCAATTGCTCCAAATGATTATTAAAAAAAGAGCATTTTACATAAAATATTATCATAAGCTGAATATGCAAGCATTAATAAAAAAAAGTATTTAGCAAGTGTGTATAAATATAATTGGAGATTTATTTATAACGTAAATAACGTGAAACACTTTTAACTAATAAAAAGACAAACATATATTTTACTTTAATATATAACGTAAGCGAAATATTTTTCATAGTGCTTTTTTCGGAAGTAATTACTAACAGTTTGAATCCATATCTAACTATTTCCTTAATTCTGTTTGTCAAGTTAATCGAAAATAATAGAGCAAATCCAAGAAGAGAGAGAGAGCTAACTTATTACAAACATAAAAAAATACTTAAATTTAAAATGTTCCTCGGTTGTCTAAATTTTTAAAATTCTTAATTGAGTATTTATGTCATAAGAAACATTAGTAAGTTAATAAAATATTCCAAAATATGTATTTAAATTTGAAATAATTGTACATTCATAGTCTCCTTTTATTCAACTAAGGAAATTTTTTTTCTATTCTTTTAAAATATATTTTATTTAAAAAATTATGATAATAATAATATATCTTTAGGGAATAAAATTCAGTACTTCGTTAATTTTAAAAAAGTATCAGGTAGAAAATTGAATTGCAATCCGCAATTTCTTTTAAAATAAGTCATTAAAATTTCCTTGTAGCCATGAAAATTAACGAAAGTTCTGTCATAAGTTTAACTGGATATAAATTATAGAAGAATAACTATTACATAGAAAGAGAAAGCATCTAAATTAAGGTCTCTTAAGGGAATCCCCGAAGAGAAGATTAATACTTCTAAGAAATGACTAAATAATTCACTGGGTAATTACAGAGGCGAATCACTCTTACAAGTATTCAAATCAGAAGTAATTAGCTTCTCTCAATATCCCTCAAATTAGTGAATTTTTTTTTAAAAACATTCAGTTTCCCTTCTACTTTTATATTTTACACTTTAATGCAAAGGAATTTGATTGAAAGTAATAACGTATACGATAAGTTTATTATCCATCTCTAAAGAAATAAGAAATAATTATAATGAATTCGAAGCAGCGACATGCCAATTTTCGGTATTTCTGATAATTACTGCAGATAAATTCTTCAAGTTGCAAATTTTCAAATTTGTTTTGAAAGATTAACTAAAAGAGTACATATAAAGTGTTCAAAATTTATTCTAACAAAAGAATGATTGATGTAAGAATTTGAAGGAGAATATACATATTTTTTTACACGATGTGTTTCTAATTATTTTTCTTCAAATACTTTTAGTTTAAACGATAAAAGATTGATTTAAATTCTTAATTCTCGCATAATGTGTGTTCGAGAATAAATTAAAATTTGAAGTTTATATTTTAGGATTGAAAGTTTTAAGATCAATCTGTGAAACCTCCATCAATTAAGGTATCTGACTACGTTCGGAACCGTGATTTTAAAAAAGCGCATAAATGGATAATTTTCATGATATTTAGTGTCACTTAGATTATAATACATGCATAAAATTGTTTTAAGTACATTTTGACAAAAAATTATTTAAATACAACATTTCGTTAAAAAATTAACTTAGAATAACCTTTTTTCAAAATACTCTCCTTTTGTGAAAAATGCTTCTATTATAATAATATTTTGCCCGTATATAGCTCAGACCTCTTTACAGAGGCTCAACTATGATTTTTGAAAACATCACGTTATTTTCAGAGTTACAACCAACTGAAATAATTATCTTTTTTTTTTTCTTAAAGTTTCTCCCCTCTGTTGTCGTAAAACATCGATAAACCCACATTTAAGTTATATATTTCAAAATTCTGTACAGAGGTTTGAGCTATATACAGGCAAAGTATTATTATAATAGAAGCATTTTTCACAAAAGGAGAATATTTTGAAAGCAGATCATTCTACGTTCATTTTTTGTCAAAATACTGTATTTAAATAATTTTTTATTGTAATACTATTCTTAAAACAATTTTATATACATTTTCTAATCTAAGTAACACGAAATATCATAAATATTATCCATTTATACGCTTGTCGAATACCTTAAAAGCATTAATAATATAAATGCATCTAGAATACAACTCATTGAAATGTGCATTTCACATAGAGGTACATTGCATGTGAAAGTAATATATGGAATTTTAACTTGACTTTTTGTTCATAAGATATTTATTGAAAAATGTTTATATACGGAATATAGTATATTATGTGGGAGAATGACGAAAGAGAGATGATAGTGACGTTATATAAAAATATATTAGAATTCATATATCTCTTAAATCGTATTGTTTTTACCAAAGATCCAGAACATGTAGTAGGTTTAAAAACTTTTAATTGTACACTTCAGATAACTGGTGGTGCAAGCACTAACTAAGTGGTCAAGGATATGAACTCGTGGCTGGCGTGCAATGATTTAGAGCAGTGGTACTCAATATGTGGCCCACCAGGCCTTTCTGAGTGTCCAGGTTAGTGCCCGTTGCACCAACAAATTGAATTAGTTAAGAATAATTTCATTGAAAATTTAGCGAGAAATTCTATCAACCAGGTTATCAAATATTTACATTTGAATTTTTTTCTTTTTGTAATTGTAACGGTTAGTGATAACAAATAACAGTGAATTAGAACCCTTTTTATGGGGAAACTAATTTTTAATTAACCCTCATGTCTCCCTAGCGAGAAATATCGATATAATATATGTTGTTTCAAGATTATTTGGATCTTAACTATGCATCAACTTGTTTTATTTTTCGAAAAATGTTATATTTAGAAAATATATTTAGAAAATATAACTTTGCTCGTCAAAAAATACACCACACAAACACACACACACTAAGCATACATCTATCAATGGCTCTTTTTCTTGGGGATCTTTTTCAAGATGACCTAAATTGGATTTCTTTCAAAATTCTTTGCAACAGCAACAAAATATTTTATCGGTTATAATGTCAAAAAATGCAGAGCAAAGAAAAGCTTCCTATAAAATTTGTTACAATATATATAGAGATAACCATATGAAATTTTTAAGGATAAACATATGAATTGATATAGAAATTGTTAGTGTTTCTTAAATGCTCTTCCGATGTACTCTTTGATAAATTCCGTAATTTTTTTCAGATATTTATTGTAGTAAAAAAAAATTCAATAAATTTGAAACAAAAATGCAATAGCAAGTATTAACTAATTTTAATCAAATAAAACAGATTTCAGTCTGGATTTCGTAAAAACTCTTTGCAACCATCCTGTACTTAAAAAATTAATATTTGACACAGAAATAAGCGAGTCTTTGTCAAAAGAAAAAATTCAAATTATCAAAGTGCATAGCATCTTTGTTTTTATAACGGTATAATGAAAACAAGTAGCTTGAGATTATTGATAAAAGGAAATGGAAATTACCCCATAACTGGGTAAATATGCGTAAAACCTATTTTTGTATGTTGTGTTTCATAAAGTTGAAAATAGTTTTAAATTAAAATCCAAAACTATATGTTTTTTAATATTTTGATCAATTTTCTACATTTTAAATGTCCTCGTTCCTGTAGCGCCTCCCACCCCCATTAATACTCCGTGCAAAATAGTTATCATATGTATGTGGCCCAGCGAAAAAACAGTTTAAGTACTATTTAATTAAAGACTATCACTGCTAAAGAACCACCGTGTAGAGAGGATCAATGCTCTCTAGTAAAATGGATGTGCATTGAAAGAGAATGCTTTGTAAGTACATGTGCTAATTTGTTTTATAAAATTCGTTCACTTTCACACTTTCATGGTGTTTTCGTGCAACATTTGGTGAAATTCCAAAACAAGCAAGTAAAAAAATAGTCACCAATATTTAAACATTAAAATGTTACGGTAAATTAACAAAATGCTTAAAGTAGAGCATGCTTCGGCACAGAGTTCTAGAGACTTTAATAAAACTCCCAGTGTTGCAAAAAACTTATAGAGACACTTTAATGATACCAGTTCAGCAGAGAGGATTCTGACAAGGCAAGGCCTTCTACAAACAGTTATGATTCATATTTATACATTACAGAGAAAAGTAAAAAGAATGTAAATAGCCACTTAACTATCTCATGAATATTAAGCAGCCACAGTATTCTAAATTTAAAGTATAACTCAGTGATTCCCAAAGTGGTCTATATAGACCCTCAGGGGTCAACGCTCGTGAAAAAATAATTTGGGGTCCATAAGTTATAAATTGGATTATACGAGAGAGACATAGTCGCTCTCATTAAACCAGATCGTAATAATAATTTTTTTTAAAAAATTAATCAAATTAAAACCAGACTTCACCCATTTAACAGATTTATTTACAAAACTTATTGAGGTTTATTTGCAATTACAAAGTGACAGCATAAGTTTTATTAAAACAAGAACCATCATTCTAGCGTTTCATTCGAAAATTAAGCTAAAGGGGTATAATATTGACATTTTAACCTACTTTGTACATTTAAATGCTCTTTATTCAGATTTTGAAACTACGTTTGAGAATGCTTTGACCATGGTAATACCACAGTAGAAAAAATGAAAGAAAAAAAAGGACTGGACTTTACTAATCGAGATTTGGGATTAAACCTAGCAAGATTGATACGATATGTTGAAATTTTGGATATTGACGTACCGGATTCATCCCTTCCACTAGAAACATTTGTTTGTAGCTCAGCTATTTCATTTATTAGTTAGTTTACGGATTAATTAAGTTTTAATTTAATTAACATTTTTTCTTAAGTTTTAAACACAATACTTCACTACAGTTAGACATTTAAATCTTTTAAGGCAAGTAGCAAAAACCAAAACTGTTAAAAAAAACATTGATAAATTTGAGACATTGATTTAAAGTTGATAAATTTGTAAAAATACAGTATTAAATACTCAGTAGTCTACCCAAAACCGAAAAACATGGCAAGGGTTCTATGAGACAAACAAATTTGGGAACCTCTGGTATGACTGTTTCCACGTGCTATATGAAAGATGTTTGTTTGCGAAAATACCTTATGTTTACAATCAGACAACTTTTGCGCTTAGAAAAACTCATTACTCACGTTGTAGATAACAGGCAGTGGAGCATGAACCACACACAGTATCAGACACTTTTATTTACTGATGAGTTCAAATTCATTTAAACCTCTGCTTCTCGAAAGCTCTTGTCATGAAGGAACTAGGGACCCACTTCAAATCCTCCAACATGCAAAAAAAGAATAGAATGGAAAAATGGAAGTTGAATGGTTTGAGAAATCATGTTGGACGATGAGATATCAGTGTCTTTGACAGATGTACTATAACAGCGATAGCCTAGTGATTATCGTCAAGAACTAGCGGCTGATGTGTCATTAATTCGATCTCTAGAACCACCGAAGACCCATCGTGTAAATGGGACGGTGCACATTAAATTTGTCAAGGCTCAAAGTCCTCAGATGGCGGGGTGTCTCAGTCTGGAAAGGAGGTTCCAACTCAGATGTCGTCTTCGTCATTAAATCGAGGTTCAATACAATGAAGTCCGTTGTCAATAAATATTATACTACTTTAAAGTGTGGCATTAATATTTACTCAATTGACAGATGCTCTGTGAATACTGTGAGGTTCGCACGTAGATTTTAGAGGTACATTTTGTCCTAACTTGATTTTTATGGTTGACAAAGCATGTCAACATAGGGCTCATCTGACCAAAGAATATCTAAAAATGATGATATTCTAGAGATGGATTGGCCAGCTAGATATACAGAACTTAAAGTTTTAGAGCATATTGGATTGAGTTCTTGAGAAGGGATTGGAGTTCTTGTGAAGGTCAATGTAATTCCCCCAACTGCCATCTCTGAGAAACATACATGACATGGAAAAAGGGTTGTTAGAATAATTAAACCGACTGCCAAGCGGATTCGTAAACTGTCTCATTTTTAATACAAATTGATGTTGTTTGTGTAGTTGAATGTAGTTATTGTATATCACAAGGGAACATAATCTCTGCTAAAGCTATTCTTGAACTGTCCTTGTAACCATTCTGTTAAACTTCCCCTCGTAGATGAGCTAGATACACGATTGTGCTTGTGCATCATAATTGTTGTATCCTATTATTTTTTTTCGTTACATGTACAACTTAAACTTCAATAAAAAGGGGCAAATACAGTCTTAAGTAATGAACCAAATATAAACGTTCTTTTAAATGGGAACAAACTGCAGTGTTAACATTTCAAAGCTCAGTCGTTAATTAATATTTAAAATTATTTGCAACCAGTGTTTTTATTAATATTTTGATCCCCCAAATTGTGTATCTGAATATTATTTGGTAAAATATTAAAAAATGCAATTTTTAAATAAATTATATTTGTGTTGATTTTTTTTTAAAAAAAAATATAGGTATTACCTTAAAAGAAGCTAGTGGTATTTAAAGAAGTAAAATTATAAGTAATACCTTCGTTACAATTGGGAAAGAAATCAATTCTGCAACCAATACGTTCTTTTTGACACTAAACTGCTTTGCATGTGTTTTAATTTAGTACCCCCTTTCCTTTACTTAAATCGTTTGATGTAATTAGTGCTTTATTTAAATAATGTTTATTAACAATAGTCATATTTTCAGGTATATTATTTAACCATTTGCTCTCATTATATATATATATATAATTAAAATACTCTTTTTTCTAATATAAACAAAACTTACTTCAAAACAACAAAAGCATATGGTGACAAATAATGTAACAAATAATTTAAAGATCACTGATTCAAATGCACAAGTAACATAAAAAAATATTAATTTAACGAAATATTTTTCAAAAAATAAAGGCAAACTAATATATTTTATAATACAGCGTCAATCTCATATATACACTGCTGCTTGTAAAAAATGCAGCACCATTAATGAATCATCAGAATTTAATGAACTTTGCAGTAAATATCCATTATAGGATGTTACGGAAAATAGTAAAGTTTCAGAGCCACCCCGCATGCGTAGCGTGCGCAGTGCCCTCTGGCTTGATGCTGAAAGCGTATAAATATACGACTGTAGCGGGACGTGGGAAATAGTTAATGATTATTTGTCAATGTCGAACGTTTAGTGACACCTAAGTATGGCTCCACGAGTGTATAATGTAAAAATATACCGTTAAGTCAGTGACCCAGAGTTTTCAACCATACACTTCATCGCCCCCTTCATCTTGCTATAACAATGTATTGGATTCGATAATGTACTTTGACGCTAAATGTACAATACGACGTTAATTATAAACCGTACAATTTATCAAGATAAATATTGTATTTTGTATATAATTTTGTATATGACAAGCCCATAGGAGACACTAGTAATTATTAAACAGGTTCTTAACTTAGTATTGATAAAGTAATTATCAAATACATTGAGTAGTACTGATACATTAACAAGTATATTATATCATTGTAAATGTATGTTTTATTTTTTATGTCAAAATGTATTTTGCTGTACATCTTTTATTAAATTAATTTTTTTTAATCTTTTATTTTCGCGCTTTCAATATGCTCGTGCCCCCCACGTAGGGTTACTAAGATCCCTAAGAAGGGGCAGGCCCCACAGTTTGAGAAAAGCTGCGTTAAGTTAAATTATTAATACATTGATGTATGTAAAAAATGCAACGCTATGAATGAATCATTAGAATTAAAGGAACTTTGCAACAAGTATCAATTATAGGATGTTACGTAAAATAGTAAAGTTTCAGAGCCATCGTGTATGCGAGACGTGCACAGTGCCCTCTGAACTGATGCTGAAAGCGTATAAATAAAGGGCTGTAGCGGGACATTGAAAATAGTTAATGATTATTTGTTAGTGGTTAACGTTTAGTAACACCAAAGTGTGCCTCCACGACAAAATAAGGAGACATTACAACAACTTATGGAGTTTGACCGAATGAGGATTACCTGCCTTCGAGAAGAAAGATTTTCCTATCGCGCAATAGGAGCTCGTGTGCAGCGGAACAGTTTAACACTGATGCGAGTTTTGAAGCAGTGGACCGACGAACACAGAACAACTCGAAATACTGGCAGTGGATAACGAAAGGGAACGTCAGCGAGCGACGATCGACACCTGCTTTGCATAACGGTGAATGATCGTACAGCTTCCTCCAGCAGTTGGCTGCACGTTGGTCTACTGCTACATGTGTACTAATGTCGACTTCGTCAATTCGTCGACGTCTGCTGCACCGTGGATTGCGTGCAAGGGTGCCTTTATGCAAGATCCTCCTGACGACAATCCATCGACTGCTACGTATGCAATGGGCTCACGAGCACAGAGCCTGGCAAGCTTATTGGCATCAAGTTGTCTTTTCAGATGAATCACCCTTTAATTTGTGGAACCATGATGGACGCATTCGCGTTAGACGCTATGCCGCTTAACGCTACCTTCCAGACGACACAGTGGCTAACATAGTGGTTTGGGGTGAGATCCAATTTTCTACGAATTGAGGGTAATTTCAATAGCAACTGGTACGTCCATGAAGTGATACAACCCGAAGTCGTTCCCTTCCTTCAAGGCATCCCTAGAGCTATCTTTTAGCAGGATAATGCACGCCTACATGTCTAAAAAACTATTCGTGACTTCTATTCAGCCCAACACATGCAACTTTTTCCTTGGCCTGTTTGTTCGTCGGATATGTCGCCTATTGTGTACATGTGGGATTTGGTTGATCGGTCTCTCACTCGTGATCCGCGTCCTGCAGTTTCGAAAAACGAACTTTTGCTGCGCATACCAGCAATATAGAATTCTTTTCCACAAGCAGACATTCAAAGTCTGTTTGACTCCATGCCCCGTCGTATAGCAGTACTTATTGCAGCGCGTGGTGGCTGCACCACATACTGATTTCGTTGAAAATTTCATCATTTTTTTGTACTAATACAGGTCGTTTGTGCATTAAATTTCATTCAATTCTGATGATATCTTCATAGTGTTGCATTTTTTACAAACAGCAGTTTAGTTTTTTTTATACTTACCGATAATTCGAAATCAAAAGATTGCAATTATCTAATTATCAGCATCCTACTAAAAATAAAAGCATAAAAATTCACCAAAGAGTAACACGGATCTAAGAGAAATGTGATAACACACACTACCTCATTTGAGCGATCGTATCGTTATCAGAAAGGTTCGATCTAAAACGTCCCTTTGTGAATTTAGTCTTAGTCCCTAACGAGTCATTTGATATGCTCCGAAATTAACTTCCTGAGCAAAAGGAAGCGGTGCGAAGGAAGGAGCATAAAGCGAGGGACAGACAGTTCCTGATAAGGGAAATCTGGACGTAGGAAATTTCAGCAGTATGTCTGGTCACGCCCCTTTATCTGTCCTCCTCCTATCAGTGGAATATAATTAATATTCCTCTCTGTCCCATTTACCAACCAATAGTCTATCTACCTTGCGTATCAGATTTTAACCAATTTACCAGAAACTTTGAATGAGATTTTTCAGACTTGGAATTTATCGTGTCATACTTTAAAAATAAATGAGATTAAATTGACAGAAATGTAGAGTATTTCATTAAAGGCTTTAATAAGAATAATTATTTTCCTCAGGCAGCTGATTTTTATAGTTTATTTATAGTAAATATATTTTAACCAAAACATAGTAAATATAAATGAAATAGAAGATTAATATTAATATTTATATACCGTACTCATTTCAAGGGATTTTTTTTTAATATTTTATTTCAGTTTGTCCTTTAATTTACAATATGTATTTATTGATCAGAAAAATAAAAGTCAGATATTTAAATTTCTTTAATTTTGTTAAGTAAAAAAAAATTTTATTTTAAAGTTTTTTTTTTTTTTTTTTTTTTTTAAATAAGACAATTTTTTGTCTGATGTGCAACTTTTTTTTTTAAATATCTTAAACACAAAAGTGCCACCTTCTCTCAAAATGTACTTCGCAATTTTTCACCTTTGAATAGGCACGTTTGAATAAGCTTTAAACAGGCGTATCATGTTTAAAAGTCCTCTTTTACCGAAGAAATAAAGAGTAACATACAAAAAATGTATTGATTTTGGTGGTGAATATTAAAACTTCTTCAGTGGATCATTATTCATATTTTTCTTTTGTAGAACTCAAGTCGAAATTTGTGTAATAATGTCAATCATTGTTCATCATACGGGAAAAAGATGATATTGTTTTATTCAATGTTCTTGGGAACATCAAGTGTTTGCTCAATCATTTAATAAGATAATTATTTTCGTCAAACATATCGATTTCGTCCAATACTTACATGTTTAATTTACAAAAATGTATTTAAAATGTAAATAATTAAAACAATTTTTAAAGGTCAAACACATAAACAAAATTATTGAAAAAATAATTTTTTTATCAATATGAAGGCAGAAAAAATAGTCTTAACAGATTAGAATAGTAGCAGATAATTCTTTTTTATAACTTTCGATTATAATTTATCAGATATTATCTAGTACTGTTTATAGCCTAATAAAATTTATTTCTGAAGTATCCATTTTAATTTGCTTCTAAATGTATATTAATTTTTTTTAAAACTGTGTGTTCACTCTATACTTAAAATAATTTCAAAATTCTTTATTTATCAATAGTCTTAGATAATAATTACGTCAACTAAAGTATAAAAAGTTTTCCACTTAATATATTTTAAGTGGGAATATAGGCACTGTGTAGAACTAATACGGCTCATAAAGTAGAACTACGGCTCATAAAGGTTATTAATGAGACTCGCAAATAACCGTAAATTTCAAATTTGAGATTAGGGTTATATCAGTGCTTCTCAAACTTTCAATACTTGTGACCCAATTTTCAAACTTAGTTTTCATTGAACACCCCCCCCCCTACAATAGCAATGTATTAAATGCAATAATATATAATGTACTTTGATGATAAAACTACACTACGATCTTAATTATAAACCACTCAAATTACCAAGATTAATATTAAACTTTGTATATGTTACTTTCAAGTAACAGATATTTTAAGTAAGTTATTTTTAAGTAATAGATATTTTAAGTACGTTATTTTTAAGTAATAGACATTTTAAATAAATTATATATATATATATATATACTTTTAATTCAGAAGAAAAATATTATGTTGTGCTTTTCTATTCTAATTTTTAAACTGGCACAGATAACAATAAAAGTGCAACGTGTATTTTTGTTATATGTCAGAATGTATTTTGTTTTGCTTTCTTTAAGTAAATTCTTATAATTTTTTTTTAAATAATCTTATCGGCTTTTTGATATGATTGCACCCCCCTGGTAGGGCTATCACGCCTCCCTTGGAGGATGCGCCCCACAGTTTGAGAAACACTTGGTTATATTATTTTTCATACCAAACCTTACTGAAATATTATGTTGAAACTTCGTATTAAAGAAAATAATCATACGTTCAATTTTCATATATTTTGCTTGCTCAGAAATCTGGTTAGATAGTTGACTGACATATTTTCAGAAATATAATTGCAATGCAATAATTATATTATTATGATAACTATTAACTGTGAGCATCTAGGAATTTATTAGCTAGGTATATTTTTTGCTCTTAAATTATCTTAAAACTGTTATCTTATATTTTGTTCCTCAGTAGCATTTTGAAAATACTGTCTATCTTATCTGTTCTTATCTTATATCATCTTATCTGATCTGATATAATCTATATTATCTGTTCTTATCTTACGTGATCTGATATGATCTATCTAATCTGTTCTTGTCTATCTTATTTGTTCTGTTAATTGTTAATACCTTATTATTATGTTACTCAGGATAAAAAAAAATTAATGTTCTGTAAGTTCCCGAAGAAGTAGAAGTAGTAATTCTTCTGGGAAATTAAAAGAATGGTTAAATTATCTTGTTGATTGAGGTTGATTTCCATGGGCTATTCATTTTTACTATTTATTATAGTTCAATCACAACTTTTGTAAGTTAGAAATTTGTAACCACTGCAATTTAAATTCAACAAATTGTTTCTTGCATACAAAAAAAAAAATTAAAATATTTGTAATTATCTCCCTCTCTCTTTACGTCTATGCACAATACGCTCTCTTTTGTGTACATTATCCTCATGAGAATAGTTATATCTCGATATAACCGATGATACGCTAAACATTGAAAAGTAGAAGAATTAAGGTTACTTTATTTCCTTAATTCTTCTTTTGAAAACACGAATATATATTTGACATACGTTTTCCAATTCGTTATAAATTAATATTTTTTTGTTATTTTAACATTGTTGCTTGAAATTTGTTTAATAATGTATAAAGTGTAAAATACTTAAATCACTATTTAACATTAAATTAATTTATTCACTTTAAAGCATGAAATTAGTACGAAGAAATTTAATTAAAAAAAAGTCAACTTAAAGTCAAAAGTCAACCTGCTGGTAAAATGAGGAAGGCATCATCTCTATAATAACTTCTTTATTTCGCTTCAATCACATAAAATCCAACATGGCGGCCATTGGGAGCGCAACCGAGTAGAACAATAACAACACTTCGGACAAGAGTTACTAGCTAAGCCTTTTCGAGTATGCGTTCTTCATCGTCAGCGCTCGCTCCACCTTTAAATAGGCTTATTTACCCACAAATCCACAAATCCTTACGCGATGGTAAAGAGTTCGCTCTATTTTTATTTATTACTTACTTAATTTGGAACCTAAACTTTTCAAACTTGACATATATATGTATATATATATCGTTGTTTTTATGTGTTATATACTATCACAACATTAACACATTTATATTTTTATTTTCGTCCGAGAATGCTTCATAATTTTTAGGAATAACAAGAATATATATTTTCAGATTTTCTTTAAAATAATGAAGATAATTTACATTTAACAATGATATTTTAAAGAATACGATGAATATTTCTTCCTGATAAAATATAAATTTTGATTTTCCTTTTTTTTTTCATCGATCTGTAAGAACAAATCGATGTTCTTATGTAGCGATATTTAAAGTTTTAAACTATATTTTATATTTTTAATTCATAATTTGACATCACCAGTTTATTAATTCTTTGTTTATATTACAGAAATAAATACATAAAGAATAATTAAATCTTACAATTAAAATTAAAATTTTAAAGATTATACTTCTTTAAAATCTATTGTATGTTTTACGTGTTACTTCAATGCTCTAATTATTTAAATACTGTTACTGGATAATTCTGACCTGAGATCCTTTTTTAAACCATTTGCACATCAATTCATTTAAACTTACCGAAAACGAATTTATATCTTTAATAAGAAACAGCTTAAAAGTTGAACAAAGCACACAAAATAAAATCATAGTAAAGCATGTTCAAATGTTCTAATATTTTACATAACTTTTGTCATTTGTTTATTAATTACATATAAATCGTTTTATGTCTTAACTTTCCCTTTTTAACTAATCGCTGACAGTAAAATAAGCAGTGGCTTACATGAAAACTTATATTCAGAAAAATACCTTTTTCTAAATGTTTCGAATCCTTCAACAAATAATTCTAACTATAATTATAATTTCAAAACTGGGTAAAAATTACCTTTTAAATGCTAAATTAAAAATAATATAATTTAATTTAGGCACACTGTTACTCAAATGTAGTGAAACTTAAGAAAGGTACACTATTTTCTAATTGTTTTATTGTTGTTATGATTTCATCGTGTATTTTTTTCAGTACATCTTAACAATTTTTCAAATAATTTCCTGTTTAAATAAGTATCTTATTTGAAATGAATCAGCAAACACATCTTTAAAACCTTTTGAAGTAAATTGTACAATAAAGAATAATTGTTTTTAGTAAATACTTCCTTCGATTAACATATACATTATAAATTTTTATTTCTTCCTACGAAAGTCTTGTCTAATACAGTAAATAATTTTGAACATAAACTTTCCAGTGTTTTACTTTTTTAATCTAAACTCAAGCCTGAAAGCGCGCGCGAACAAGGTACTTTTCCAAACAATTTAAGATAAAAAAAGATTATTTCCACTCCTTCCACCAACGTACTACATTCACCATATTCAAAATATTCTTCTTTTCCCCCTGAAACATGAAGAGTTCTTAAAACAAGAAATAATTCTAAATGGAAAGTACATCAAATAGTACTCAAAAAGGAAGAAAATGGGAAGCATTGAATGAAATTCAACCGTCCATTTTACTCTTTTACCTTTGAAATTGTATTGCTTGGTTGCCCTGAAGCTCATGAAAAGATACGATTTTATTTTATGAATACTCTAGCCGAAACCGCTTTGACAATTATTGTAAAATAAGAATATTTGAGTTGGCACAGACAACTCGGGAAATTTTCCATTCGTCCATGTGGAAGAATCATAGCCCGGAGCTCTGTGTATGGCATACGAGCAAATATTGTCTCCCAGCATTAGCGTCATTGAATCTCACATGAAGGGATCCTGCACAAATGGATTTACTGTTTTAAAATAAAGACCAGAATTTTCGCGAAAATTTTTGTCATCATTCCTCCAAAAAATAAATAAACAATTAGTTTTCTTAAAAATGTACAGATATTTATCAGCATGCATGTTCAATGAATTCTGCATTTATAAAAAAAATTATAACTATACTATTACATTTTAAGTAACACTAAAATAACTTTGAATTAATTATTCCTTCATTTTTATTTTGTTTTTTAAAATTTGACATCTACCTGCTAAGTCATTTTATTTATCGGGCAAATGTGTTTTTAACCTTGTGTGTATTTGAGTACAGATAGCCTACCTATGTTTATGTCAGTGATTCTGAAACTTTCAATATTTTACCACCCAATTTTCATCGCACCCCCTCCAGATAATGATAATATATTGAATGCAATAATAATTTACTTTTACGCTAAAGCTGCAATATATATATGACCTTATTTATAAACCACACGAATCACCAATACAAGTATTAAATTTTGAATATGTTACTTTTAAGTAATAAATATATTAAGTTACTTTTTTTAGAAATATGATAAATATTATGTTACTTTTCATAGTTCAGAATGATTTTGTTTTGCTTTATTTCAGTAAATTAATAATTTTTAAATGGTATTTTATTTTCAACTTTTCGATATTCTTGCGCCACCCACATACGGTTATCGCCCCCGCTAGAGGGATAACCCTACGAGGGAGGCACCCCACAGTTTGAGAAACGCTAGTTTAGGTGATGTTACATTTGTGCCTATATATAGGACGTACAAATACCTTAATTTCCTGTATATTTTAAGTTTAGTTTACTGTAGAAAAAATTATTTTTCTTTATTAGAACACATAACAATGTACACATTTATATAAATATAAAATGCTTATTAAATTTATACATTGTAAAACTTGTAAATTATAAAATGTGTGAATATAAACGCAAATAAAATGCACATGTTATTCACAATATGCATGGCTATGCTAAAGTGCATTGATAATATGCAGTACTGATAAAGGCAACATTTTCACATAAATAGTTTTATAAATCGCAACTCTAAATATCAATAATGATTATTAAAGACAGTTAGTTATGTAATAAATAGAAATTACTTACCATTTTCTTCACATATAATTCCTTAAGTCTTACAAATAAGGCATATATAAGATGTAAGCCACTTCTGTGCAAGAACAGTAGAGTTCCGTTAATTACTTAAAAAGAACTAGCATTAATGAAGCAACATAAAAAATAAAAAATTAAAACAAAGTTTCTATTTTGATTTTTGATTCATATTGAGCTAGCTCTAATTCTGAATTTTATAACGAACTCTATATCATCTTTTAAATATTCATTTTACATATTAAAATTCTATAATAAATCCCAAAATAATGTAATTTACAATAAAGTAAGCTAATATTGGTAATTAAATATTAGATTTAAAATATCCAATTTAATATTTAATATATATTAAATATTTAATATTTAAGTTATAGTTATTTAATATAAGTAAGTTGTGATATTGGAAATTTTTGAATAAATAAGTTGTTTCAATTTTTTATCAATTGATTTTTATATTTTCGGAATCACTTTCAAAAGTATATAAATTAGTCAAAACAAATATTTACAGATATTTGATTAGTCATGATAATTTCAAATAACTCAAAAAACATATTTCTTTCCTCTTACACGGAAATTAATTTGAAAATTTATATAACCCTTTTATATCGAATTCTTATAGTTTGGAAATGGAAATATATATTGCAAAAGTTTCCTGAAATTTACCGTAAAATCCGGCGTATAACGTGCACTTTTAACTCAAAAAATAAGAGTGAAATTTAGGGGTGCGCGTTATACGCCGGGTACAAAAATGAAAGATTTAAAAATTTTTAAAAAGCTGACCATAGAAGAAAATTAGACATCAATATACATCGAAATAAAGTTTATTTAAAAGAAATGACACTCCTTATGAAGTGTCGTAGTACTAGAAGTATAATATTTTTTCAAAAGCTTGGAATAATAACTTGAATATATTGCTGCAAAACATTAAAACATGGCGCACATACATTTCAGGTTTTTTCGTAAAAAAGGGGGTGCATGTTATAGAGGCGAATATACCTAAAAATTGAAAATTTCACCTTGAAAGTATGGGTGCACGTTATACGCCGGATTTTACGTTATATGTTTTAAGTTATAAGTGAACTTCTCTCTAGGAAAATTGTTTAAAGTAAATCTGTTTCTGTAAAATAAATTTGATGCCACTGCAATATTTATATAATTTTTTTATAAATATTTTTAAAAAATTATCTATTTTTGTGAAAAAATTAGAAAACTAAGTAAAACTCGTAACAAATCATTTTAAAATAAGTACGTATTTGCACTGTAGTTACTTACCTACTAATTGTAAAAAATAAAGAGTCTGAATTAAAGCTTATATATAAACATAGAAATAACTGTACTAGCTGCGTATAAACATAAATGAATGACTTTATACTTTTTAATGTTTTTCTATTATTTGAGTATGGCGAAAATCCAAAATAATCCGTATCATCATGTTTTATATTTGGTACATATGTATATTTATGTATATGTTGTACATATATGGTATACTTGTGCCTTAACATCGTTAGAAATAAATTAGTGATAGCTTAAATGATTTTTTTTTCTTTGCTTTATATATCTTTTTTTTAAAAAAAAATATTTAATTTTTTAATGGTTTTGAAAAATAGATAACCATAAAAAGTTTTAAAAGACGTAAGTCAAAGTCTAAAAAGAGGAATAGAAGTCACACTTAATGGCAAGGATGTAATACTTCTGTAAATCCTTTTCATAGAGTTTACATTAATAATTATATTTACTCTACAGAAAATAAAAGAGAATTATTGCATACTCCAGCCTAATAATGAAAAATCTTATATCAAACACACATTTATGAAATATTTCAAATTTTTCAGTTACTGAGTATTAAAAAAAACATGCATAGCGAGAAGATTTATCATAAACCATTTCTTTTTAAAAACAACGAGACTGGAGAAAAATGCAGGAAACAGTTTATCATGAAAAATCGCACAGTGTTTTCTAACATTTGTTTTTCTTATAAGTCATATGCATCTCTTGAGTGAATGAAATTGTTCATAAAAGCCTACGTAGAAACAATGTTTAAGAAATATGGTCATATTTTCGTAGCTTGAAGTGTTTGGAGAAAAGATGAAAACGTATCATCCATCTTGTCAATTTTTTCCCTGTATTTATATTCTTTTGTTTGAAAAAATAGTACAAACAATTTCTACAGGGGAGAAAGATCACTTATGGGAAAGGGTATTTAAATTGATAAACTCGCTTTGAATTTTTTTTATTATTATTAATTTATTGTAAATACTTGTTTACATTATTTGTTACATCTTGCTTGGAATGGGCTTAAATGCATAGTTTGCAAATTTTGGATACTCCAAGAAATGTAGTTTTAAAGAAACTGAATGTTATATCTTTTCATATTGCTCGGGTTTTGAATATAATGAGGGATAATTGTTCATATTTTTTTTCTGTATAATCTCAGTTTATTTTAAATCAAACCCTAATATTTAAAAAGGAATTTGTGACTGACGTGCAGAAAGTTCGAGTCCCGGTGCCACTGAAGACCCGCCGTGTAGAGAAGCTGATGCATTTAAATTGGTCGAGGGTCAAACTCCTCTCGATGGTGTGGTGCTTTGGAGAAAGGGGTGCAACCTAAGGTGTCATCTTTATCACTTAACTGAGGCTCATCATTAAATAATTACGAGGTCCGTTGCGAATAGCTATTGCTTAAAAATTTAACAATAAAAAGAATGAAAAAGATAAATATTTTTTATAATAAAAGAAAGTAATTGTATTATACGGAGGTTTATCATATGAATACAATGTTATTAATAAAGTAATTTAATAGCAGTAACAAATTAAGTTAATGCCAAAGAAAAGAAAAAAAATCTTAGTTATTCCACGATAATCATTTTTTCCGGAACTTTGTTTGGTTAACGAGAAAAATTTTTTTTGTTAAAACAAAATTCTCGAAGGAGAAATTATTGTTCAATCACCGACTAGCTTTAAAAAAGTCAGTTAGTTAAAGGTTATTGTTTCCATAGTGTCTAATCTATGTCATTTTGAAGAAATTTAATATTTGTGTTCTAATTAATTGTGTTTGTATTAGTTCTTATAAGTAGTCTCGGATTGAGTAGTGGTGTAGACTTGTAAAAATAAAATAAAACAATTTCATTTTCTTTGACTTAAATTGTTTATTTTTTATTTATTGTTTTTTTGGATTTTAACCTTTGACGCTCAGAGTCAATGATAACTGGACAAATAATTAATATATTTCTTATTCGTAAATGAAAAATATATATTTAAATTTGATTCTTTGAGGCTCACACGTGAAAAAAGGCGGTGAACACATGATTAACAACACCAAACCTCTGCGTTTATGTCAAAAACATATTCTCTTTTCATAGTTCATATAATAGATAAATGTGCTTCCAGTTTCCTGAAAAATATTGATTTTCCATTTATAATACTAAACAGATGAATTAATGGTTTTTCAATACCACAATGCTGCATTTATCTAGGGGAAAAGCCATTGGACTAATTCACATTAAAATTTCACTTTGAAAATTTATTTATCGTTTAATACCCATTCTGAACTAAACACTTATTTAATTTTATATTTTTGAAAAAAAATAGCTGTAAACAAAATATGTTTGATGTATTCATAAAATTTAAACATGTTTTTATTTTGTATTAAATGTTTAATTTAATGGAAATTCATCCATCAGCCAATATATATATATAAATGTTTTACAAATTTTAATTTCTTTGAGTGTTTTGTACTCAATAATTTTCGAAAATGCTTTTTATTATTTATATATACATTGCCTGAATCCATTTTAGATCTTTACTTATTCAACTCATTTTTTTATTTTTGTTTAGGAATATCAAGATAAAAGAAATATTGTTAAATCTATCTTTAAATGTATCCGACTAGGTTGAAAAAGGGCTTTTTTTTTAGGTGGTTGATATTTGGTGTTGTTTGGATCATTAGGGAGAAAAGAAAATAATTGTTGAGAAAGAAGGACTAATACATAAAACTAGAGAGTTTTTAAGTTCTTTTTATAGCATTTACTTTATCTAACTAATAAAAATATTTTTTTTAATTCGTTTTTTGAAGAATGAACTTTTTATGCTAATTTGTGCAATAAAAACGGGATATCCTCTAAATAATCTGATCAAATGCAATGAAATTTATAATATATACACTATGGGCCCTCAGAGTGTAACCAACCGTAGGTTTTAAGACAGCTACATTTAATCACATTTTACAGTCATTTTTAGCTTAGAACATGCAGTAATTTTGCCAAAAAATAATGACCATCAAATTTAAATGCTAATAAAATATTTTTTTCTTAAACTATTTTTTATCCTGCGGTTTTTGACACTTCAGAGGGATCAAGAAGTATATCAATGAAGTTAAAATTGCATAATGTGCAATTTATTTTTATTTATCACGTTTTTTTTAAATTAATTTTTTTTTTTTTTTTTGCTAAATTTTCCTAAAAATAATTTTTTTCCAAAAAAAAAAGAGATACATGTTAATTATTTAATAGTTATGACTTTTTAAGCCTATTTATGTTCTTTAAAATAACAAAATTATTCAGAAAATCAATTTTTGAAAAATTTATCTCCGAACCTAGTCGGATACCTTAAAAGATTTGGCCAAAGTAGATTTAGTTGAGAACGCACGTCTTCAGCAAAAAAACTTGCATTAGAAAAATGATGTATACACTAAAAATTGATTAATGATAAACATCAGTTAAAGAATTTTTCCAGACAGATATGTAGTATATAAACTATAGCTCAAAGAAATAGCAAATTTGCACTAATAAGAGTTCTGTTTTTCATTTAAATATTCTATAATATGTATATAAGTTAAAAAAACAAACGCATACACGCACGCACATATTTATAATTATTAATGAAGCGTATTATAACATATTATAACTTAATACACAAGTTATCATATTAAGTTAATTGAATTTATTTTGTCACCTTTATTTATTGCCTATATTTTTTCTTCGCATCCGTGTTTTTTGGTATAAAAGGATTATGCCGGTAGAAATGCAATTCTTTAACTAAACGTTATGATACATCTACAAACAAATCCCTTCATATATTCTTTTTAATTCGAAATGATCACATAAATATATGTGATTATATTACTATCTGTTGTACATACAGGTAAAATAATTATAAATATACCTGCGGAAATTATAGAAAACTTCATACTTTTTGAAATATCTTTACAATGGAGAATGTTTATATAATGCTCATTGTTAATAACTCTATCTATATAAGAATTTGAAAAGAAAAGAAAAACTAGAAAGGCATTCATTTCAGTGGAATTTATACCCGGTCTCTTAAATACTTTTTTTTAATATTTTTTCTATAAAATATCTCTATTTTTTTTATATCTCTGTTTCACATTTTAAAAAGATATTTAATAACAGGTGAATTTACACTAAGTTATTAGAAATTAAAACTATATGTAGATTTTATTACTCTACTTTCTTTTCTTACTTAAGATTTCTCTGAATAAATGGAATGGATCTCATTTTAATAATGATGCATGTCTATTAAATAGTGCTTGATTTAACAACAAATTAAGTAATATTGATCAATAAGTAATACTGATTGAGTTTTCAATAGCGTAAAAATTTATATAAATAGCGTAATGTGAAAAAATTCAATTGAATGCATTTTCACAATAACTTTTGAAAATAATTATTTAAAAGATGCATTAAAATTTTTATTATATAATAAAATACCACTGAGCCCTGAATTTTGAAGGCTTCTTTTGAATCAAAAAGAGCTAAGAGTTTCCTATGCATAAGCCAAGAAATAGAATATTACTCAAAATATACTCAGGATGTCTAGGAGCGTCTGTTTAACCTCGGGCCAGAAAAGTGAGTTGTTTTGAAACATGAATGAATAGCTTTCTTATATATATATATATCAGTAAGAAAAAGCTAGAAATACTAAGAGTATACATCGAAAGAGGAGAAAAAGTTTTTGAAGAGAAGTTTTTAAAAGTCTTTAGTTAAGTATTAGAAAATCAAACACATTCTGTTGAACTAAAAAGGCTGTTTTGAAAGAATTTGCTCAGGATTTTCAAGAGTTTATTTCTTTTTTTAATTTTCATTTTTAATTTTATTTTTATGACTTCCTTGTATTTATCAACATAGTTTTTAATTTCTATTGATTAAATGGAAATTAACTACACTTTGTTTATGGGATCAACAAATAGAAGATGTAGAATTAAAGAAAAATGTCGAAAGTGCGAATAAAAACTTTTCTTTAGTAGGGGAAAAACATCTTTTCTCATATATAATAAAACTGCATAAATGAGTTATTTACATTTTGAATAATTATTTGAACTTTAAGTTTAAAAGAGTTAATTTTTAAACTATCTCAAATGCAGCAAAAATTTCAAAAAGTAATGCACTGAATAGTTTCACCAAAAATGCAAGCTTTTTCTTGTGAAACTCTGAAAATATTTAGAATTTAAGGAAATCAGGATAAAAATTAGTATCAATTTTATAAGAAAGAAGTTTTGCTAATATCAGGTATAAAAACGCAGAAGTGTATTTAAAGTTGCTCTATCATACGAAAGTTTTCATTGAATCTTAAATTTCTTATAATTTTAAGTCTTTTCGGTAATTTTCTTATAATTTTCTTTGTTTATCTTCATAACAAGGATATGTCTCAATTAATAATGAAGGTATTCTAAGTGTATTTAAAAGCAATTTATAGATGAATTATAAAAAGGGAAAATAATAATACTTGTTAACTTTCTTTTTCTGTAAATCAAGTTTTTAATTATGTGGTGAACTCAGTGAGTACTCAAAAAATGAAATGGAATATAAAACTAAATTTTTTTGTTTTAGTCGGGTTATAATAAAGAAGAAACTTTTAGAAAAGAAATATTGCATATACATTATGCATGTCAAGTTTAAGCAAAAAAGAAAGCATAATTTACGAGATATGAAATATAAAAAACTTGTTTATCCCTTATCTAAAGAGCTATAGTTAACGAATATTTATACAACTTCCCAAAGAAAAATTGATATATTGATCAATACAGAAATTGTGCTTAAATATATGTCTAATGTAAATACAAAGGCTAGAAGTAAATATTTGTGATATTCAATTAAATGACTAAGATGTGATAGAAATAAAAATAATTTAATTAATTTAATAATTTTTTTTAATTAATTTTATGAACTTTTCCTTAAAAGTTAAATTTTTAATAATATAATGGTCATGAAACATTTTTAAGAAGTAGAAAGTGAAAGAATTACCCATTTTTCAAAGAATTGTTTAGTTTATTTTCCTTTACAGAACGTCTATAAATAATATTTTTATTCTTAAAATGAATGAAATTTAAAATTACTTATCCGTATTACTATTTTTATTCTCAATATAATTAAATATCGCTGCAGAATATCATTTTTTTTTTAACAAAAGACGTGATATTATTCTAAATATAGTTCTATGTATAATATACGATTATAGAACCAGAAATGATTATTGTCTAGCCATTTCATTGAAATATGCAGACGTATCTAATTATTACCTATAAAAAGAGAAACATATCCATTAGAATTTATTTCTATTTTTACTTTTTTAATTCTGCAAAGCTCTAAAGTTGAAAATCACATTCTGAATGCGAAACATTTATTATCAGAAAATGAAAGGTTGATTTAAATATACAATAACTCATTTTAAAGTTGTTTAAACACACACACACGCATACATACATATATATATATATATATATATATATATATATATATACAAAAAATTATATAGCAAAATAAAACCGACGCACAAAGAACGAGTTGTCCGATAGAGATAAAGATTGGCGGGTAGAAAATTATGTACAGAATTGAAAAGGATTTATTACAGAGTTACGAGCTCAATAAGGTGTGGACCCGTCCTGGGATGCAAGTGGTAACATGACGTGGCATAGAGTGACGTTTTCTTGCTGAAAAATAAGGTCAAGGTACTTCAAAAGGAAAGGAAGCAAAACAGCTCTCAGAATGTCGTTGACTTACCGCTGTGCTGTAAGTGTGCTTCTAATGATGACCAAGGGTATCCGTCTGCCAAAATAAATGGCACCCCAGACCATAACTTCTGGTTGAGGACCTGTGTGGAGTGCAATAGTGAAAGAAGGATCGCCACGCTGCCTGGGCTTCTCCAGACACCTCTTCGATGATCGTCAGGACACAGTTGGAAGAAGGATTTGACTCTAAACAATATACGTCTCCAGTCAGCATGATTCCAACCTTATCGAGTCGAGCACCCCTGTAATCTGGATTGACAGTCTGCATGCGTGAGAGGCATGTGGCGTAGCCGTAGGTACGAGCATAAATTTCGCTCTATCAGCCGTCTATGAATGATCATGGGGACACTCGTGAGAGGGGTGCACGTCTGATAGTTGATAATGATGAATAAGGCGATGTGAAAGCTGATATGCCAACCAATATGTCCTCCCGATCTTCTGTGGCTCTAGATTAACAGCTACCATCATGACGCTGAAATTTCCCATTGTTCACCCATTCTTGCCAGCATCTTCTAATTGCCGCATCTCTTCGACCCATATGATGAGCGATTCTCCAATTTGCCCAACCTGTCTCTTTCAATCCAATGATACGACCTCTTTCAAAATCTAATAGTTGCTTGTAAGGAGCTCGAATCCTGCAGTAAGGCATTTTTTGCAGTCGTTGAAAGTTATCCTAAATCATAATGCAACAGAAATGTTGACCATCAGATTGATAATCGCTTCTTATTCTTATAGACACCTGCTGAATGCACAGATCTGATGCGCTGCAGCTTCCGCTATTCATTCATTGGACACCAAATTTTAATCATTTGAATGTTCAGTACAAATGTCCTTTCACACGAAATTTCATTGCAATCGGGCAACGACTTCTTGGTGCGTATTTTTTTTGTTATAGAGTTTAAAAAAATTTGGTTGTATTTAAATTTGCATTACTATTAGGCGGGTAAATAAAAACAATTAAGAGTTGCACGATATATTGGAAAGTTCAGCTGCAAAAGGAGGTTTCAAAAAATTCTCTCAAGATTTTTAAAATAGAGAATTAATATATATGTATGTAATTTATTATTTATAGTTCGTTCACACAATAGCTACCAACAAGAGCTGCATATGGTTTCCTTTATGATAAATTGTACTCGTGTAGATATATGTAAAAATTCATTGCTCTTGTTTGGCAATTATATCTGAGGATCCTTGAGAAAATATAAAACTTTAATGTATAGTATTATCTAAAAAATATATTTACAATAATACATTTTAACCAGTGTAAATTTTAGTAATAAAATGTAACCAGACTGTTCCTTTGAATGCAACAGCTCTTCAAAACACATATTAAAGTGTATAGATATCTTTTGAATGATCAGAAATGCTCTTTCGAAATAGAAGTTTATCAGGAAATGTAATTTTTCTTTTCAACACCAATTAAAGCTAGTGTTCAGAAGAGAGAGTTGACAAATGAGTAATGATTTATTTTCAATCTTTTTTTTTTTTTATTTATTAATTAATTTTATTTTAATAACAGTCTTATTATTTCCACATACACATGTATGCTTTAATTCAATGGAATTTAAATATTAAGTATAATTAGATTTTAACTTTGTTTCAACTCCCTTTGTGAGTTTTCCATAGCTCATGAACTATTTTAATGAGGTATTCAAATTAGTTGTTGCATGAAACACGTGATTAAGTTTTGGCATTTGTACCGCTTGTCCATGGGGAGTTCCTGGCATTCTTTAATCATAAATCTTTTTTATAATGCTGTATCTGAATTATTTTTATTTGCCTTAATTAAACATTAGCACATATTATGATATAAAGGTAAATATGGAAATCTTTGTATGATATTTGCTTCGTTACACGCATAAATTTTAAATATTTTGATTGTATTAATGTATGTAAGACGAATAAAGAACATTTTTTTTTACTTCTACTATCAATAAAATAAAAATAAGCTTATTTAGATTTTGAATATATGATAAAAAAAACATATTTTGTTTTTGTAATGTGGGAGAAAATTTAGGAAATATAGAAAGAAACAAAATTAATCAATTTCATCTTTTTCATATCAATTGTTATAATATTTTAGATATTAGTTACAGAAAAGTAGAAGGTCCTAAACAATTTGATAATGTTGATTTTCAAGTTCCGTGATAAAGTAATATGAGTAATATTCAATGTGAGTAATATTCAATGCGTTTTGCAAAAAATTAAGAAATCCATACAAAAGTTGAATAGAGTAAATTTCTTTAAAACCTTTATTTAGCATATTTTTAAAGTTTATTTTCAACTTTTTAAAATTTCAGTGATTTAGAAGAAATTCTCAATTTTCCTCTTAAAGCAAAATTTACCACTAAAATTAATTGTACCAATAACAATTTTATTTTTTTACTGTAATATATATCTCAATTTGTTATAAACAATTTAAAACAAAAGGAAACGGAAAAAATATTTTAAACTATCACTTTAAAAGGGTTTCTGACTTTTATTTTAACTAATTTATTGTTATTATTTTTATATATTTCATGTGAAAATAAACTATATATATATAAATTTTTTCTTCCCAAAGAGGCTGAGCTTACTCAATGAGGGTAGGACCTTCACTCCAGCATAAAATTTATTAGTTATATAAAACACATAATATTTTTAAATTGACACTATTTTTTTATTGTTCATCATCGTATAGAATGAATTTAAACAATAAAGTAAATTCCTAAGATATAGGTAAAGAAATGCGCTTTATTTTTGCATTAAAACATATGTACAATAAAAGGAGCGAACAAAAATACAATACAACACATGTAGTGCACTGAATGAAAGTATTATGCTTAACTATGCTTTATTCACATAGAAATTACTAGTATAAAGAAACTTTTAATAAGCATAAACAGAAAATTCTACGCATAGTAAAATAAATAATTTGCCATCAAATTACTTCATCGATTATATGGTCTCAAGACACCATTGTAAATTTAATTGTCGATATGGGTTTATATGGATAATAAGTCTTAGAAATAAGCCTATAGAAAATAAAAATGCAGTGTTGATAATACGCCATTAATCATGCATTGTAGAAGGCAATAACTACAAGCATCTGAAGCATTTTACCAATTCACCGTCCTCATAGTATGCAATAAGAATGTGTTGTCTCTCATAGAATTTTCCCCCCACTTGCGCAACTGCTTCCCAACTTTATCGGTCATAATAAAGCTGTGTTGCGCTTATGGGTGTAACAACCTTCTTCATTGATTTTCGATATTGGATAGTGGGTGGGGAAAGAGGGATTTATAGCAAAAATCTTTTCTCTCGCCCACGTGGTATTTTGCGAAAAGAATGCCTAACTTGATATATATATCTATGTGTTTGTGTGTTTGTTGTGCCTTATTTTACAGCCGTGAGAGAAGTGGCAGGAAACAGAACAGCTTTTCTTTTAATTTTTAAAGAATAAGTTTTTTTGTTTGTTTGTTTTGTTTTGTTCTCTTCAAATATTGGCGTTTTTGAGTTTTGGAACTTTTTTTTACTAGTTGTCTTATTGATTCTTATATGTCAAGCTCAAAGACGTGTAATTATTCGTTGCTTACCTGGATGCATATCACAAAGACTGTCAATGAAATTTCAATATTTTCCTGTAACATTAACTGAAAATTCAATGAGATGAATAATGTACGATTTGTTTTCTAGACTTTTTTTTATCCACATCTCCTTTATACTTACAAATCGTCATTTTACAGTAATTTATAAGGAAATTTACAAAAAAAAAATAGTCTACAGATAAATATTTTTTTATAAATATATTTAAAATGTTAATCTTAGTTGAAGTATAATAGAATATCCTACGAAATTTCTTTAGCACATAATAAGGATTCGGGTTATATTTCTTTAAAAATTAGTTTTCTCGGTGAAATTACAACTTTGAAATTGAAAATGATTTGAAAATTTTTATTTAAATTTAATATGTTGAGAAAGAATAATGAAACAATTTCAAAGGATTCTGAAAAAGTGCGTCTTAACCAGTGGTAATATATTGTCATTTAATAATGCCACAGCTTCCAGATATCACTCCAAACAGTGTTTGTACGGGTTCTCTCTGGCGGCGGAATGGAAACTTCAAGGGAGTGACTAATTAAGCTGCTTGAAATCTGGTGTGTACAATCACGCGGGAATCTTCCTCTATGCTTTTTTTTATAAGCATGTGCAATGTATACCATTTAGTAGCTAGGGTAATGTCTATGTACAGGAAATATAAGGTATATTAATCCAGAGATGTGAAGTGGTCTACATTAAAGGACTGACTTTCATTTTAGCAACTAAGGATTTCCCTACAGTTACTTAGTTTCTACTGGGACAGTATCCAGGACAGGACAATACAAACACTTAAGTTCGACTGTAAGTCAACCTTTGACCTCCCTCTGGTCAAGCTGCAAAGAAGAAACCAGAGTCAATCCTTCGCCGGCTTCAAAGTTCACCCCGCAAAGGGAGACGAGGAACCAATGGCCAAATATTAATCATGGTTATGTCCTACAGATATCATTCTGCATCACATGTTTTCCTTTGAAGGCGTTGCATATTCAGCCTTTAAGAAGAAGCAAAAATGAACAACCGAGACTCGCTATCAGGCCCGCTTAGACTCACTCTCAAAACAAACGAGCCTCTAAAATAGAACTGCACAATGTCGTCTTGAATACAGCTACGCAGCTTTCACATTAGTAATCGGCACTGTAATAGCCTCTGCTCGCGACGACACAGCAGCGACCATGAGCAGATGGATCATTTACGTTTATTGAAGGATATATGTTTCATCACAGCTGTTGTAGTATTCAAATTTATTATTCTGATGGCATATGAGTGAAACCAATTATCTGAAAAATAGAATTAGTATAGATATTTAATTTATAAATACTTACGACTTTATGAATAAACAAGTATATAATTTAAATTTTTTTTTAATGCACCAAGTTTTTATAACGGACTAAAAAGCATAATTTTTGTTTTCTTGATCTTTCTCTCTTCCTTTTCGTTTTTTCTTCTTTTTTTTATATTTTCGTGCATTGACATCCACTTCTAAGCTATGGTCTAAATTTCAAGTCTCTAGCTAATCGGAAAGTTAATTTAAAATCAATTACAAAATTCCAACTGGAAAAACAAGGAAGCGAGTTAATAAAAACATGGTAAAATGATAAAAAGTTGAAAATTGTAACATATTGCATTGTAATGAGTAGTAGCAGAGTACTAAATATTTGTAAATTTCAATATTTCTAGGATCAGATTGCTTCAGAATAGAAAGCACCGAATAGTGATGTCTTTGAATTTTAAGAATCTTAAATCGAGATTTCAATTAAGAAAGAGTATGGCATCTGAATGATTCATTTGTTCTCCAACAGCATCGAATGGAATTTAATTCCATAACTAATTGGTTATTTTCTGCTTCAAGAGATTATTTCGAAACTCAATCGAAAAGTAGCATTCTCCAGATGAGCTGTGTGTGCTTCGGTCATTCTCTAAGACTTAATTAAAACAAATTCCTAAAGAAATGAAGTTTAAAAGCTTTAAAGAACTGATCAAATTTCTCTCAGTAATGAATTTAACAAAGAATATAACATTGCATTTGTAAGTCCATGAATTTCATTAACTTGTATTTCATCTTATCAACAGTAACTGACAACTAATTTTGAAATCTTATCATCCTTTATCTAAAACATTTCGATTTCGGAAGATAATGGATTTCTGAGATAATAAATTATTTCAATTTTGGGAAAATAATGAAAGGAAAGTGATTGAAGGTTTCAGAAACAAATAATTCGGTACTAATAAATCAGACAAAATTACATAAATTTAATATATTTCACTATTAATTACATTTCTTACTCGATCATACGTGTTTAATAAATATGTAATACCATAATTGTTCATTTTTTGTTAAAAACATAGCATTATAATTAATCAAGTAATTTGTCATCAATTATTTTAGGTAAATAGATATTTATTTTTAAATGTAACATCTAAATAAATCCTTTAATCTATCCAAAATACCCTTGTATGAAAATGAAACAATTGCTTGTATATAAAAACACAGAATTAATAAATGTTTTATTTAATTCTTAATTTATTTTCGTATAGTCTTACTTTTTATTCTAAATGAATCAGTACAAGATTATATGAATAAAAAAATGTATTTTGTATCCTTGCAACAAATTTTACCTTATATTTCATTCTTTGAGTGGAAAAGGCTATAATTTGAAATGGTTCGTATAATTACTTCAGATGCTCTGCAGAAAAAGACTTTACTTTTAATAACATAAAAACTACTTGTTTTTCTTTAGTTCTAAATCTAAAAGCAAAATCATTACATAAATGTTTTACTTTTTTTTCTTAAAAATACAAAAATAAATGTTTGATGGCGTTTTTTTCACCAATAATAATAAAAAATTCATTTAAAAAAAATTCTAGAGAGTTTTTATTTAAAGCATAATTATCAAGATATGATCATAAATATGTTAGGAGTTTTCATTTCGATAAATCACCAAACATTCTTTTAATTTCGTTTCTGTTCATTCCCCTCCCGTTTGAGATACTTGTATAAACTTCTTATTCATGAATAAAAGCTATTCTAATGCTTAGATTGATTCAATTTGTTTTTAAATATATATATTTTTTTATAATATCTAATAATTTTTGGTTAAACCGATTACTTTTCAGGATTTTATTTCAAAGATTTTCTACAAGTAAAATTGCTTTCTCTTAAAAAATAATTCTTTATATTGTTAAATAAAGCAATAAAGAATACATATTAAATCCCTATTACCTAACATATAGTTATACAAGTATACACTCTTAAAATAACATAATTTTTTGAAACCTTTTGGAAACAATCAGTGTTTAAATGTAAAAAAAATCCAATTGAAAACACATGTATGACATATATCGCTGATTTTGTGACATTACAATCATATATTGATACTATTAAAAAATTCTTACTCCGAATTAAGTTTGTTGTGATTATATAAATACGTCGTTTCTGCAGATAATGATAATTTTGTACTGTAACGTACCTCCTGAACAACTTCAAAACATTAAAAATAAATTGAAATTTGGACAAAACGGTGGAAACTTTACAAAAAAAATGAGAAATTATTTCAGTTTCATTGAAACTATATTTGAATTTCAGTAGTTTTGTCAATACTTTTTTCTGATCGTAAATAAAGATCTATGTTTTAGTTAAATAAATGAGTCTAAAATTATTCTCTCAGTTTGAAACCATTCAAACTTTTGGATTCTCCATTCATTCGGTGTTTTTATTTAAATCAAATTTTTTTATAGTATTTTATATTATGAAGCTGATTCAAAGATATTTTATTGAGAATAAGAGTCAGTTGAACAAATATTTGTTACCAAACCTATTGCCACCTAAACTATTATGCTTGATAAAATAACTATTTATATGACTTTGTCGTTTTAAAAAGTATCTTTAAGTCAATTTTCTTAAGAAAAAATCCATATATTTTGCATATGTGTAGAAACTCATGGATTATAATTTATTTTCGTAAGTTATTTTTGTTTGAGAAGGGTACGATTAAAACTATAACAAAAATTCAAAGCGGGAATATTAATTCAATATAGATATGTCAAAATGTGCACAGAAAGTCACATTAATAATATCCAAAATAGTCAAAACTGTAATTAAATATTTTTTTTAATTACGAATGAAAACAAATGCTATTAAGGGGAGCGAAATAAGCATCTTGATTGAATATGAAAACTAATATTTCCTTAAGAGAACTTCAAACGGACATTTTAAAACCTTCATTTTCATTTGCTTCTATACATACAATTTATTTGGGCAATATTTCATTTTCCTTTGATGCTTTTAATAGTTTTGTGTAAGAGAAGTATTAAAATGTTTACTATGTGTTCATTTATTAAACGTCAATTATATGCATATTGATTTCAAAACTTTTAAACACTTTCAAAATTCGTGAAAACTTTTATCTATTTTTACATTTGTGTTTAACGTTCCTTTATTTAGGGTATTGATATTCAATTGAAACACGATTTTGTTATTGGAAAAATATTTTATCTTCAAGCCATTAAATATCGTATTACATCTGCATCAGAGTTTACCCTTAATTAAACTGTAAAATTATTAATAGTTTGAGTCCATAAAATGTTAATGTAAGAAAATATTTAAATAATTGCATACGTCATTGAGAAATGTATATTTTACTTATAATTTAGAAAGAAATTTTAAAAATTATTAAATTTAAAATTGTAACACCTCTTTTTTAATAATAATTTAATTGTTTTTTTTTTTTTAAATTTTGAATTAATTCAATGATTTTCTTAAGTAAAGGAGCTACATCATCGGGATCTGTTGTTATTTTAAAATACATTTACTGAGACATAAATAAAACTTTATTTCAAAAAATAGATAAATATTTACATTATCCTTAAGGTATCCGAATACGTTCGGAACCGTGATTTTGCAAAAGCGTGTAAATGGATAATATTTATGATATTTAGTGTCACTTAGATTAGAAAATGTATATAAAATTGTTTTAAGAATAGTATTACAATAAAAAACTATTTAAGTACAATGCTTTGACAAAAAATAAACAGAATGACCAATTTTCAAAATATACTCCTTTTGTGAAAAATGCTTCTATTGCAATAATATTTTGCCTGTATATAGCTCAGACCTCTGTACAGAAGCTCAACTAGAATTTTTAAAATATAAACTTAGAAGTGGGTTTATCCATGTCTTACGACATCAGAAGAGAGAAATTAAAAAAAAACGCAGACAATTTTTTCAATGGGTTGTAACTCTGAAATTAATGTGAATTTTACAAACATTTTAGTTGAGCCTCTGTATAGAGGTCAGAGCTATATACAGGTAAAATATTTTTATAATAGAAGCATTTTTCACAAAAAAGGAACATTTTCAAAAAAGGCTATTCTAAGTAAATCTTTTGCCGAAATATTGTATTTAAACAAAATATATTGTCAGAATATCCATAAAACAATTTTATACATGTATTCTAATCTAAGTGACACTAAATATCATGAAAATTATCCATTTATCCGTTTTTTAAAATCATGGTTCTGAACGTAGTCGGATACCTTAAACCTAACATGTAAAAATTGAAATATTTTATCATGGTACAATTCTTCAAACATTTATAAAAAAATATAATTCATAAGCATGTAGTTCATTCTACACACAAATATTTTTAGAAAAATATTATATTTATTTTTAAAGTAGCCCAGTTAAAAAATTCTAATCCAATGATCTTTAACATTGGCTCATCAAAAAATTCCATGTGTGATTGATGGGAATATTTCTTTAACTATATTTAAATATTATTCACAAAAAACTCTAATAAAAACTCAGGTTACTTACGCTGGATATGTAAACTAAATCAATCATATCAAAGTTGCAATCAAAATGGCAAAATTTGTTTTCAAAAAACATTTCTAACTACAATGTTCTTAACCATAGAAATTTCCAAAATTAGAACACTTAATTCAAACAATCTTTCCTGTAACGTGTCATTCAAAAATTCGATATCTACCATCCCGTCCATGTTGACACCATTCGCGTTGCCTTAATATCACATTATCTATTCCATATCACAATATTGATTTGGCTGTAATAAGAGTTAGCGATGCAAGCGAAGGTAGAAAGGGACTGTCAAATCCGAAGTGAGGAAGAGCCAGCCATGAGATGAGTAAATGGTTCTGTGGCGTGTTGAGAACTAATGAGAATTGACAGCAAGGCTGGATAATTGTTTCCAAAATTCAATCTTCTAAGTACGCTAGCACATGCTTCTGCAAAAAGGAAGTTCCTGTCTCAAACCAGCTGCCGTCTAGATAGGTTGTCTGACCAGTTGAGATCTTGATAACTCTTTAAAAATTTAACGTCTTGCTAGATTAGATAAAATGAGATGCCATTATCTTTAATTTAGCTTTGCATAAATCAGTAGTTCAATGTACATGATTTGCTCATTTTTCATCTTGATAGGTAAATATGCGCTGGTATAAATTGTGATTGAAGTGGAACAAATATAAAAGGGGCTTGACTTTAAGCTATCATTGAATGCTTAACTTCACTTAAATAAAATAAGTGCCTTTAAGTACTTGAAGTACAAATTTCTTTTTTAAGAAGTGTTTTAATGAATATCCAACTTGCTTTTAATGAATATATATTAAAGATATTTTTTTTCTTCATCTTATACATGTTTTACAATTTTAGATATATAATATTATCGTTTTTTAAATTTAAATTTATAATTTCACACGCATATAAATAAGATCATAAAACTAATAATCATATCTTAGAAATGTATCTGTATTCCTTATGTTTACTTTTTTATTATTACTGGTAATTTTTTTGTTGCGCCATTATGATTAGGAGCGAATAATTCTTGTTACCTGAGCAGAGGGATATTTTGAGGAAATTTAATATAAATAGTTGGAAATCTTAGCTAAAATAAAGAAAAGAATAAAAGTATTATTTATACAAACAATGTACAGTGTTAAACGAAAATATTTATAAAAGATAAGAGTTATACACTTCTTAAATTCTATATATCAAATAATAACTCAAACATGCAGCGTAGCAGATTTTTATCTAAGGAGGCAATACAGCGATTTTGTGCATTTTTTTATTAAAATGTGTGATTATTTATCACACTTAAAAAGGATGTTGCTGGATATCAAGTACGATAATTAGATAGTGTGTTCTTTTTTTTTTCATTTCGAATATGAGGATTTTATGACGCTAAAAGTGAATGTAAATACGTATATATACAAATATGTGCAAAAATATTGCATTATCCTCATTTTCTATTTATAAACTTGCAAAAGGTTTCTTAAAAAAATTGAAAATGTATACAATCACATGAAAACCAAATGCGTCAGCTAACAGAAGAAATGTCCAAGTGAGTATGTGGCACAATATTTACGATTGCATTAATCGGATAGTGCTTTAAAAGTTGGGTGGAGAGATCGGCTTTTGATCGTTTTCCCCATGAACAAGTCGTTATGCTGATAGTGTCTGCTGAAGATTTTTCTACTTGCGCTCTCCTAAAGATAGGTTGTATTCTATAAGCATGTAAATTTGTAATATAATTCTGTAAAACTGACTCAAT
Organism: Trichonephila inaurata madagascariensis; assembly: GCA_019973955.1. Classification (NCBI taxonomy): domain Eukaryota; kingdom Metazoa; phylum Arthropoda; class Arachnida; order Araneae; family Nephilidae; genus Trichonephila; species Trichonephila inaurata. Next base: position 184,806 of record BMAV01005204.1, read on the forward strand.
CAAGTCCGGGAATGGATGCCCTAAGAAGTTTACTGTAAAGAAAGAGAGTAGTATTTCATCCGTCAACCTCTTGTAAAAATGAAAGAAAAATCAATGGATCCCTCTCATTTGCGTAGGAATCAGTATGTTGAAGAAATACAAGCAAAGGCACTGCTAATAGAGGTTGATTTCAAACGGACTCATGGGACACCGGCGAAGCCTCTACTACCTCTAATCACAAACTAACGCTTATGGGAGAGGGGGAAAGGCATACAATATGCGAAATTTATTTCTCAGTTATTGAAAATAGTTGTAATGAAAATAAATCAAAATCCAGCTTCATTGGTCCAGATGATTTTGTGGGTAGTCTGTCACAGAAGTAATGAAGAATGGAGCGTGTTTTGTGTTTAGAGTGAAAGATCTAGTTTTTTTTTCCTAACGGCCTGGGATGTTTTTCGTATCGTGAAATGAGCACCTCAATTTTTTAAAAAGGTACTATAAATGCGCAGATATACAAAGACATTCCGCAAAGATAGTTATATTAAATACTACTATTATGCATCTATCTTTGTCATGATAAATTTCGTGGACCTGGATGTGACGCAGTCAAGATCACGTGGCATAAGAAGCAACAACTTTTTTTTGTTTTTATATTCCTATAAATAGTATAATCTAAAATCTAAAGGACACCAACATTGAATTCAAAAGACTTCGTTCCTTGAGGCTTATCACTGGTATCAAATTTTCATTTCTTAAAATTTTTTTCAAAACATATATTTTTTTTTCTTTCTTTTTCTTTAAATTTGGTTTTAGATCTAAGTGTTAAACAATATTCAATGAACATCAAAACTTATTCAAAAAGTTCCAAAACATGTATAAGCAAGATCAGTTACAACACTCAAATACCGCAAGCACATATTTTTGAATATTGTTTACATTTTATTTTATACTTCTTTGTAAGCCTCACTAAACATTTTTTGTGACTTTTCCTAAATCAAAAGCAGCTTTTTTGAAAATAATGTTATGTTTTTACCACAAAAACAGTCTCTGTTCAGTTTTTAATTCATAGAGTATGAAAATTTAGTCATTCTGTAATAAATGTAGATGTTTTACAACAAAATGATGCAGATTGGTAAACTTCCATGAGATTTTATTTTGCTCACTCCTTGTAGAAATAAATATTTACGTAAATAAAAAAATACTGGAAATTTGTAGTTTTACTTCAAGTCTATTGTAAGTTTCATAATGTATAAAACTATACCATCATTTAAATATAAAAAATTAAAAGTGGTCTGTCTTCCCCTTTTTTTAAAACAAATTGCAAAAACTGTGAGATTTCCTGTACTTGTTTTTGCTGCAATAAGTTTAACGACAGTGAAAAGAATGAATTTCAAGACAACATAATATATGTGTTGAATCTTCGATTAGCTATATTGACTCGGTATGAAATAGAAACTTTCTTTGAAAACTCTCTGTCTTGTGATGAGTTTTCCTTGCTAGAAGGAATTGAAAATGTATGATGCAATTAATAAAAATATATAATGCTTTATCTTTTAAGAAAAAAAATAATAAATGGGAAAAAATACAAAAAAGATTGATGCAGAAAAGCAATACGTCATTTTACATTTTAACTATCAGTGGTGGTGGCTTTTAGAAGACAAAACGACATTCACATTTTGGTAAGGATAGAAACAAGAAGAGTCTCGAACTTCAAAGGAATGCCCCTCATATAAATAAATTGTAAAAGATTTGATACATACAAGGTATTACATTTGGTTTCAAGTAAACGTACATGTACCACGGAATTAACATTTGATTAATTCCGACTCATGGCAATCAAACATGGAAAGTTAATTGGAAAGCATTTGCTAGTTCGTGATGGATCTATTCACGGGATTTTTATTTCAAGACAAGACAATGTAACAATTAACAATAATTACCTGTAATAATTATTACAATGTGATAATTATCAATAATTATCTGCAAAGATACAAGTATAAAAAAAATTCCCGTTAAAAATACTTTGACGTGAATTCGAATTAAAGGCTGAATTGGTTAGCCTAGAAATCTTGCTCGAATACTCTGATATTCAAATTATAAACATTGAATCTAATCTATCCACAAAAATTTTTAATGATGGGAGATAAATCTGTATTTCTATTTTAAATTAATTTTGTATAAAAATTTACTGGAATTCTTGCTTGTCATGTAAGCAACTGAGCACGTGTCAAGCATTCTGATAAACTTCCAAACAAACATGGGGAAAAAACGAAATTTGGTACCTGTTTTGAGATTTCCAGAACAAAGGGAACATACAAAACCTGGGAAAGGTAGTTATTTAATCAACAAGAAAGGAGAAAGAGAAGAGTTATATAGTATATACAAGAGTTTTCAAAATGGTAAATTTCAAAGTTTAATTTCACAAATGTTTAGTTTAAAACATTAAAAGCACTTTTTCAGCTTGATTTTTTCACTTTCGTGTATGATATTGCATAAAGTACTTTACTTTGTAGCATAACAAACTTATGAAACTAAAACATTAATAAAGTACTCTTTAATTTTATTCTAAACTTAATGTCATGACTTTATATTTTATTAAAAAATTTTGAAACATATATTAAACTTTTTTGTGCAATTTGTAAGATTCTGAGGTATTTTATTTTTAAAAAGTATTACTTTTGTGTGTGACCTTATTTATATATTAAAATACTTCATTTTAAAAAGGGTATACATTTTAATAATTTGCTTGTTATTGGAGCTATGTTTATAGGAAACGTTCT
>BMAV01005204.1:190622-206424 GCA_019973955.1 Trichonephila inaurata madagascariensis
TGTGTGTATGTGTGTGTGTGGTGTGACCAGAAAAAATATAACTAAAAAGAAAACTTAAAGTGGCATTTTTAACTAAAATCATTTAACAGCTCCATAAGAAAATAAAAATATTTTCATTAAACCTTTAAAAATGAATATTCATAAGATGATATGATTATATGATTTGTTTATTTTCTGGTGATAAACATACTTATTAAACAAGGATGCATTATTTTTGATAAAAACGTACAATGTACTTTTTAGAAAATTACATACAAAAATATAAAATTTTAAGAAAACGGTTTGAAAATAAACAAAATATACATAAATATTTAAGAAAGCAAGGAAACTTTTTATTTATGTAATTTTCTTCTAATTTATGAATACTGACTTAGATTACTTTACATATAAATTCCCAGCGTTTTATTAATTGAAAAAAACACTTAGTAATCATAATCTATACCAAAAGCATTCATGTTTTTACTAAACATAATGATAGAACCACATTCAAATACAATTCTAAATGTTTATTCAATCTAGAATACATATTTAATATTAAAATAATGTTTCAATTTAGTCATATTGAAAAGATTTCATTTGACAATATTCAGATGCAAATAATGTCTGTCATAAATTCACTCTCAGTATATTTATAATTATTATATTACATTAAGCAGTTTATTGTTGATTCTAATACAAAGTTGTCATATTTCATAGAGCATCATGGAAGAGAACAAAACTCGTCTGGAATGAATAGTACTTATTAAAATCCAAACAATCTGCTTTTGTAAATATTTCAAACTTAAATAAAATTTAATGCACAATGCAGTATTCTATTTTAAAAGATTTTAAAACTATAATTGCTATAAAATAAAACTCGTTTGAGATTTTCTTTGACTAAATTGAAAACTTAAAACTTTCTTACTCTAGTCATGACGAATTAGAATTGTCTTTCATCTTACTTTTGTGATGGAAGAAGCAAAAATGCTCTGAAAGACAAAAATTGTTTTATTTAAATTGCTCCTTTTTTTTATTATTAGATCTTCGAAATCTTATTTTTTCAGTCATGCATGAAGAATTGATATTTGATATTCCGTGCGGAAAGTTCAAAAGTTAAATTTCGAATTCTCCGCCAGATTCCTGTATAACGACCTATCTTGTTCCACCAATAGTCTTCGTTAAGGTCGATAAATAGTTGTTACGTGAATGTTTTATTTCATACATTTCGAGGATTTTATTTCAAGAACCTCTTCCTTTCATTTGTTCTGTGTGACGGAACTGAATATTTTTTTATTCCTTTCTTTTTCCAGCATAAAGGAGCAGAATTCCAAATTCTGACAAGACTATGCAAAGATTCGAATAAAAAAAGAGACTCGAATTGTTGTTTTGAGCTTGTTATAAATGTTTTTAAGGATTCCAAAGTAAGTTTGTAAGACTCTTGTTATGCTAAAAGCTCTTTTAACTAAAAGTATTTTCACAGTAATTCTCCGTCTACACAAGACGTAATTTAAATAGAACGTGTTGAAAAATGAAAGGAGATCCGTAGGTAAATCTTAATTTGCATAAATGCATGTTTACGTATTTAAGATTTATGATTGCCTAGAACTTCATTTCAGAGCTACTACTTTACATCCATTTTAAGTTACAAATCATATTTTAGTCACTTTGTTTACATTATAATATACCTTCTTTAAAATAAGACGTACTCTGCATAAGTGTTTTCTGTTAGTTTTAAATAATATAATTATCATTATAATGCTTCTATATTCTTTTTAATATAACTGTCTATAATTTTCTATTAAATGTTACATTTATGGTTAAAGTATAAAAATATTATCTACCATTAACAAAAAGAAAGATGTTTTAATGTAGTGTTTTTCATATATACTTAAACTTATGAATTTCCTCATTATTTATTCAAAATTCAGCTAAATAAATGATGAATGGTTTTCACCAATTTAAAATTAAAGTTGCCTACAAATTATTTATTTACATTTCCTTATCTTATAAACACTTATTGTGCACTTAAATATCTTTCAGAAAAAGGATTTTATAATATCTCGATAATTTATAACATGACTTAAAACTACATCTGTTTTTCCCTCAAAAAAAATGGAGAGATAACACTTCTGATAATGTTTATTTGGGAAATCGCTTATTAAAATTGTTGAGAACATATTGTGTTCCTAATATACATACATTACTTTTATTATTCATTCACTAAATAAAGAGCTTATTGGCATTAATTAGTAAAATGAGTCACAATAAAATCCAAAACTAGAAGATTAAACTAATAGATAACTATTCTGGAAGATTTCCGTGTGAGTGAGGAACTGCAAAGAAAAAATAAGGCTGTGAAGCTTCAGAAGTTTCTAGAAGTATAGAATAAGCCAAAAACACTACATTTACAACAGAGAGGTTTATATTGTGTGTGGGTGTGATCCGAGGTTTTATTCAGTTCAATAGCGTATTGCATAACACTACACACACACCACCACCACCACACGCGCGCGCGCTGTTGAATTTCTAGAAATGATGGCACAATTTTGAAATGATTTCTTTGAAAATAAGAACTTTATTATTTCTTCCAAATGTTTTGGCCATTTTTAATACATCTTTTAAAATCAATTAAATCGATGTCTTTTGTCATTTTTGCATCGTGAATAGTTATAATACGCGGTAATGGTATCTTTTGCTTTTTATTCACACTAATGAACCTTGTGGAAGGCACATATAAGAAACTTATGTGTGTCAAGTTTCGAGATATAAATGTATATTTATTTTTATTTAACGTTTACTCAAATGTCGATTCTCGTTATGAAGTTTTCAGCTGGAAATGTTAACTTTGTTTTAAATTAGAAACACGTCAAGATTTTTTTAAATACATTTTTTCAAGTATTTAATGACTATAACTAACGTTTGATAATCTGTTGGGAAAACGTAATTTGCGGGAAAGGTAATAGTTTTAAAATAGGTATTTTCATGTGTTTTTGTTTTTGCTTATCTCCATGTCTAGCCAAGCTAGACCAAGTCCATTATCACATTCACTCTCAAAAAGTCCAACACCATTAGAGGGTCATCATAAAGAACTTGTTTTGAAATCCCCGACAGTCAAGACTGTGGTCTGGAAATGCCTGGCAAGCAGAACACCTTATACAAGTTGGAAAAACTTTGTTTCCATCCCTAAAAGTCAAAGTTGGGAGGTGGCCTATTTTCAAGTAATTGACTTAAGTATGGAATCATGTAAAGTTAGGTTAACTAAATTATTGTTTTTCTGATATAGAAAGAATGTCCTAAATTTATGTAAATCTCGATAGTTATTTTTAAAAAAAAATTACTGCAAAAAAAATGATGAAGTATTAATATTTCAGGGGGGTTAAACTCAAATCATTTTTAAAAACCTTACAATTGCACAAAATATCAACACTTTTATAGATTAACATTTGAATTTGCAAAATAAGAAGTTGAAATTTCCTTAAAATTATCCGAAAATTTATTTACTTTTAAATTATTACTGCAACGCAATTATATTAAATATTTACTTCAGAAAATTTCCACACAAAAAATTCAAGTACTGTGGAAAATTCATATACCACGATAAATCTCAGCTTTAAAAGACATGCAAACGGTTGTTTTAAATATATTTGTCAAAAATCTAGAATTCATTGTTTTTAAATGTTTTTTCTTTGTTAAAATTAAAGAAATTTTTCCAACCAATTTAACTTTAAAAAAAGAAAAAGATTCTTGTGTCCTCTCTTTGTTGTACTCAAATTTTTATAAAGAAACGATATATTTCTATGTTAGTTGTATTTGAAAAAACATGTATCCTTTGCTTTTAAATTTTGTCAAAACTATTTCATAAGAATCGGGGTAAAAACCGCCTGCTATTAAGGATTTAATTAAAAATTATTTAATGATCATTGAACAATTTTCCAGTTTAACAAACATAATTAGAATAATATATCCATGTTTAGCTAAAGTAGTGGAAATTTGATAGAAAATAAATATTTTCATTTGAAACTAAGAAATTAAATGAATTAATCAAAATTTTGAAAAAGTGTTCCGTAACAAATTACATTCTAATTCTGAACAGTGCAATAAAAGGAATGAATTAATAATTTGTTAAAAAATTGAGATTACTTCACAAATTGTTTGGTTTTACTTTCACATAAAAAATTAACTTTTTAAAAGTTGATTAAGATTTCATTTTTCCCCTTTCTTTTAACACTAGTTATATTTTGTTACTTATAAAAAAAGTATTTACTGGGGATTTTTTTTTATAGATTTACTGTTCGAATAGAATTCGACTTTTAAACTCTGCAATGTGTGTTTAGATTTCAAAATTGTTGCTGACGGATGTTTTATTCCCATACATTTCTGCTCATTTTTATTTATGATATTTATTTATGAAAGCAATAACGATAGGTCGCGAGAAAAAGGAAGCCAAGGCGTCAAAAAACCTGATAGATAAAAAGAAATCTTGACCATTGCATGCCTTATGGGTCACACTTTGTCCGGTTGTAATGTGGCTGCAAGTCAGCTTTGAAGATAAAAAAGGCCAACATGTTCCTAAACCTCAGAGGTACAACACTGGATTGTCCTTACGCCTGCAGTACGAAAGAAGGGCTTTGGGAGAAGAATCCAATGCCATCTTAAACTATAACAACAGGTGCAGGACCAGTAAAAATTAAGAAACCTCTATCCACAATGAATCCAGATTCTAACCCGACCATCGCTGCATTCTAAGAGCAACATGATTAATCTCTAAACATTATGTCGAATCATTCTGAAGTTTATATCTGCGTTTAATGCACTATACAGGCACAACTGTCTTCTGGACACTTCACTTTTCTGACTCTGTCGAATAATACGAGGGACATCGATTGTTGTGCAAAAAGCCTCATTTGTTGTGATGTGGTTTCTTATACGGCAGAGTGATCCATCACTATATAAGACTCACAATATGCCTATTCATATATAATAGTGCTACAAATCATGTATAACTATTGCTATCGGTCAGCCATTTCTTTCAACATTCATTGGTTACTGATTTGCGTCACTGTTCCTTGATAATTCGAAATAGGAAGAATAATCCACATTCTATCTAAGCAACAATTCATTCGTGTTGAAACTCAGAACCGTAGTTGAATGGCGCTCGAAATTTTTTATGAAGCATACTAAAGCTGTTCGGTTAAAAACAATTCTTAGTGGTTAAAAATATGACATTCTATACCTTATTTAATATAGCACTTGTAAGTAGACCTCACGTGTCCATAATGTGCATTTGAGCTGAAATAATAATCTTTTACAAGTCTCATCATTGTGTATGTAAGACGAAAATTTCATGATTTTGGATTCTTTCTACACGACATTTTTACTAAACAAACAGTAATACATTCGCAAATGTTTGTAAAATTCAACAAACTATACATTTTAAGAACAGTGACTGAACTTTAAAAACTGTTTAATTCGATGATAGTAATATTGGAGAAGCTGAACATATTAACACCATATTTTTTAGACACGTATCTGAATTAAAGATGATCCGTTTATTTCGAAGGTACTTAAATCTAATTATTTAAACTTTTCAAGTCCACTAATAATTAATTTTTAAGAAACATAAAAATTACTTTTAGTTTCACACTGCCTCTCTTTAAAAAATGTTTATCTCTATCTTCAAAGATAATAGATTAAAACATGTTGAAAGTTAATCATTCATTGAATTAAAAATCTCCCTTACTCCAGCTAAATGTTTAAAAAGGACTATCATGTCGGATTCAACTGGGAAATACAAGTTTAAGTATAAAAGCATTAACTAACAAAACAAAATATTAAAACTCACAAATTTCAATGGAAAATCCCAACTACAAAAATAATTTATATACAAATAAAACCAAAAATAATGAAAAAGCCAGATCTCCTCGCAATATCTATTAATACATTATCTAAAATTAGCCGCATATCCATTTATAAGCAGATGACAAAATTGCACTATTTCACAATTGTGTTGTAAGGATGAAGTCAGTGAATTGAAATCGAGTCAAGAGAAATTACCTAGTAGCAATGCAAGACTTTCTTACAAAGAAATCTTTAGATATCAGTCTTCTACTTATTTTTCTTCCCATGCGTCTGTTTTATTAAAATGTGAATAAAATGGGAATGTTTAAGAGCTTTTCATGGATATTTAATTAGTATTTATATGCACCTTATAATGATCTTGCTCAGATATGAAATACATGCACACTAATTTGAGAACTACTTAAATGTATCATTTTAAGTTAAGATTAACAATTTTTCAGTCAAATTTTGAAACAGATATTTGACGTTTGAACATCATAAAAAATCGTAAGAAACCGGATTCACATTTAATAACAATGTTAATATTTCTAGACAGATGTATAATTTTTATTCCCTTTATTATGAATTTTTTTCGCTATTTGGTATACTTAGTGCTTTACCTCATCTCTTATAATTTATAATTTAAGCAATTTACAACAGTCAAAGAAATCTACCCTAACAAATTAAGTACTATATTTATATAAGAACTATTGCAAAATAATATTAAAATTATCGATAATTTCACCAAATTTTAAAAAACATTATTTTTGTTTATAGTTTTATTTTGCTCACATACTACTACAAAACCAATTATTTTTTTGAGGAACTAGGGTAGTTTATTAATTGTTGTTGGGGCATGATTATCCTCAAGAAAATATTGTAAAAAAATACCTGTTGCTTTTGCACTTAAAATCAGATTTTACCTCATACTCCTCACTACATGAAAGTTTTTAAGTGAAGCTTAGACAGCTTCCAAAATGAAAAATATGAAATATGTTTACAATCTCTAACATTTTTTTAAATGACGCAAGTACAAAAAAAGCTGCTTATTTTTTTATGTTTTAATCCTTTTATCTATGGTTGCATAAAATGAATATCTTTAATCCTACTTATATGAAATTATTTACTTTAGTACACTGAATGTACAAAAGTTAAAAAGTAATTACCACATACGCAATCTTAACTGCTTTGGTCCGATAAAGTAGCATTACAGATTATGTAAAACTAATGTTATTTAAATACATCAGAAAGTAAAAAATATTCGCGCTGCTGTCTTTTGTTGATTCACATATTCACTGTCAAATTAAAATTGTATGAACAAGTGAAATTCCTTTTTTATTAAGTGGTTAGTTTTATTTAATTTTGAAAAAACGCAATATATATATATATATATATATAAAACTTGAGGTTTGTATTATGTCTTCAAACGTAAATGTTAACCAAGAAGAGGGAAATGCAACAGAGGTTTAGTTTTAATTAAATTAGAATTCCAATATTAACTACTTAACTATTTAATTAAGGATCAATAATGCAGAATCAAATTTGATTATTTTATAAATAATGCTTATATCAGATAGGTAGAAGAAGAAATTCAGAGTTCATTTCCTTTCATTGGTTAATTGAATTGTTTTCAGTTAGCACTGTGAAGATATTTTTAAATAACACTCCAACAACGAAAATACTTAGAAATGGAAACTTACAGTTTTCTTGACACTCACGCTGAATGAGATGTCTATCACCAATAAGAATTCGTGAAGGACACATGAAAAATATTTGCAACCATGTGCCTATGGATGATTGGAATATTTTTCTATTCCACCATATTTTGACACATACACAACAAAAGAAAGATGAGACAAATGAAATGTTTATTTTAAATCCGATTAGATTTATTTTTTTTTCTATTTCTAATTCGTTTATCTATTGACAGTCTCAGTAAATAACAGTATCAAATCAATAATAAAATATCAATTCAAGCGATTACTATTTCAACGCTTTTTTTATTCAAACTTTGCGAAAAGAGCTAACGGCGCCAAAACACCATAACCAGTCCGGTAGTTTCTCCTGACAAAGGAGGGATGGGGATCCCTGGCACATTGCCAGTCAGTTACAATCTATATTTGTGGTCGTTATATGACTTCAGCAGCAAGAAAATTGATTCTTCCTGAAATCTGAATGAGTTCTGTATCAGATGATAAATGGATTCACCGAATTTTCAGTCTCCGTTTTAATAATGCAGCATTTTTCACTCCTTGCCCTGGGTATAAGGAAATCGAAAGATTTTGGTATATAAGATTGAATTTAAATTTGAAATTTCAAAAAATACGCTTAAGAATAATTCACTTCATGTAAACTATTTTTAAAATGTTCTTACCTATTTCAATAATATAAGCAGCGTATATATTTCAACTTTTTAAGTTTCTTCTTAAACTCTGAATCCTTTCACGTTATTTCAAGATTAAATGAAGGAATTAAATTGTATTTTGAAATAGGAACACTTATTTTTCAACTATTTTTACCCCTGTATACAATGGAAAAAAATTAGACTAACATATCCTTAAAAATATGTTTATGTCAATAATATCGATGAAAATAACCTAAATATATTTAGTCTTTGAAAAGAAATTTTATTGGACACTACTGGATTTTTATAGGAAATTTTATATACTAAATATTAGGATATTTTTTTTTTCATTTTTAAGCAAATAGCTCGGCGTTGTCTTCTACTTCCTTTGTATAAAAACAAATCGTGCACTTTTATTTCTATTCATAAGCTAATATCATTCGAAATAATTAATTTCTACTTTAAGCATTTGAACTTCTTTAACCCGCGATCACTCGCGCGGGGTGTTCTGTACACCCCAGCAACAAGAAAATCCTCCCAGATTTCTAAAAAGAATGTGCAGAACCACGATTTTTTCTGTAGCTGCACATTTTAGGTCATTGAACCTTCAGGCGTGATGCAATCCCTCTTTAAGGAACGATTGGAATGTAATGACCTTGTGAAAAGTTTATCTGGAGGGCTGAGAACTCCCGCAAGAAGTTCAGCATTTGTATACAGTCTGCTCTGAAAGTTTGGAAAATGATTAAAATATTATTTTTCTATACTTTCTACTATCATTATCTCATTAATTATAAAGTATTTTTGTTACTGGTATATACGTTTTATACTGGTTTATGAAAAAATATAAAATTATGTGTTTTAAAATTAATTAATGTGTTTTAAATTTAATTTTGTATGTTTAGTTTAAATTAATGTGTTAGTCTCATTTGTGTGCAATAAATTAAATAATTTTATTTGTATAATACAAAACAAATCTTGTACTTCATAAATATGTATCATAATGACTTAATTTTTATTTTTATAATTAAATACACGTGTTAAAAGTTTGGGGTGTTCTCTACACCCCGCGAGTAACGAAAGTAGCAAAAAGAGGCGCGAGTGACCGCGGGTTAAAACAAACATTAATCCCCTTGCTACAGATCGCCTTGATGTAACTTTGGGTATTGTAAATAATAAATTAAATTGTAAGATTTCAATTTTGTCGTGTACTGTTTTTTTTTAAACTTTTACTTATAGATAAGCTTGAAATCTCAGATTTGTTGCAAATTAGTGTAAGATTATTAATTATACAAACACACACACGCACACGCGTACACTCGAACACATATATATATGTACGTATATTGCAATTCTATTTTAAATAGCATTACCTTACTAAATTGAAACACCATTGAAATTTTCAAGCTCTTGGTTTTTTATATACACTCTATAACAACAAAAAAAGAAAAGAAAAAAAATGACGCACCAATAATGAGTTATCTGTTAGAGAGAAAAATGGTGAGTAGAAATATTATGTGTAGAATAAAAAATGATTAAATTTCAGAAAAATTGAATTCATTATTTAAGTTGTCTTTGTTACAAAGGCCACCTGATCGGCAAAGGCCCATGAAATTCATCATGGCAAAGGGCTAAGTGACGCCTGACGTTAGCTGTAGCTTTGAGCACCAAACAGGTGACAGAACGATTTAGCTCGGTTTCACCCCAATTTAGAGGGAGAACACCCTGGGTGTTATCAGGGGCCTCCCACCTCTCTTCCGCTTCCACCAACCTCACGAGAGGACTTGCGACTCGACGGCTTTTTAAAGTACCCCCATGCCGCGAAGGCACAATACATTTACAGACATCCATATCTTCTCCGGGATTCGAACCCAGTCCCAACGGCTCAGCAGTCAGCGTCGCTAACCACTGTACCGGATGGGCGACAAAGTTGCCTTTTAATTCCAAAATGAGATGTAATTCTGAAGAACACATGCGACAAAATTCAAAGAGTTCCATTTATATTCATGAAATATAACTTCAAATTTGTAATCAATAGTAAACGATACTTGCATCAATTCGGTAAAACATTAGTTAATGTAAGAAATAAATCCTGGATGACTGTCGCCAAGAGAGACACCTATCGCTTTTCAATAATTAAAACTCAAAAGCAACCAATCACATTTGTGAATTTCAACTTCAGTTACTTATCGTCTTTTGTGTTGAAATAAAATGTAACCCTATATTTACTCTCTTTGCTTTTTTTAAGGATGAAGTAATCTTTTTAATAGGTCAGTAAACTTTGTGTGTGATAATTCATTAATTCCACACACAAATTCAATTCTCCAAAAACCATTAGGTGACTTAACATCAAATTAGTTGGTCTTCACAGTCCTCATGTCTTCTTCAAGAACCTATATTGGATACAGTAAAATACTAATTAAAATATCTCCGAATTAAATTATGTCTCAGATAAAAGTTATAAACAATTTTCTCGATGTAAAAAGTAACAAAATACCATTACCATATTTTGGATTAAATTAATATTTTGATCAATTCAATAATCGTTTATAGGTTATTCTTTTGATCTTTATAAATTGTTTGATAGAAAACAATATTCATCTAGGAATGAATTTGTAGGATACGTTCAATTCTCTACTTCATTCATTGAAAGGGCTTCACTCGTTAATTTCATTTAATAAATTATAGTTACACTCTGCTTTAACTATATAGACAATACAAATATGTGTAATGTATGAATGTATCTCAATTCTCTCTCTCAGAAATAATGCTTAGTTGCAAATATAATAAGCAAAATAATATACAACATATATTTTCCTAATGAATTACAGGCTTGAGTGGAAGCCCAGTTCAATATAAATGTTAACAAAATATTTCCAATTAAGTTACTGTAGTTATATCTAAAATGTTATTGTGTCTCGTATTGTTGATAATATCTGGCTTCCATATACATCCGCATAATTAAATAAAATAATATCAAGTATAGTTTCGTGGAAAATTCTGAAATATGAAATGAGCATAATATGTTTGCCCCTTAAAATTGGAGGCTTAAGGAGACTGGTGCGTATGCGAACTGAATTATTAGTTGAAATTCTGATGTTATTTCCATATATAAAAATTAAATTTAACGTATTCTTACTTTTGTCTCTGTCTTTGATGGAAATGTTTAAAATTTATTATAGTTAGAAGAGGAAACTTATTACTTTTGAGTTTTAGTGTATTTTTGTCTTACATATATGAATATACCGTATACGAAAGCTTATACCGTATTTACTCGAACATAAGTAACACTTTTTTCCAATATTAAAACTACTTAAAATCGGGTGCGACTTAGAATCGAATTAAAAAAAAATAAGAAGGATGGGGCAAGTGATTGAATATTAACATCGCACTGTTCAGCTACAAGACGTTGGATGGGGAAATTAGAGCAATTACAGGTTCTAAACTATTTTACACTATTTTTCATTTTCCAGAAATACTTTTGAGAATTTAGGTTGTGATTTATATTCTAGTAAATACGGTATATTTAGGGTGATTCTCTGCCAGACTGATAAACTGATAGTGTGTGTAGGGGGTACATAGATGAGTCAAAATCACACAGAAATGCAGGGGCGCAAATGTCACAGTTACGAGCTATGGTGCAAGGAAGCAGATAAAAAAGAACAGAAATAGCAGCACATTAATGGGAGAGAAAACATTTTATTGAAAAGTTGTACTACAACACGTGCTTGAAATTACAGCTGGAAGTCGTCTGGTAGGCCTTCCTTAGAATCTGGAAGATTCCTAGGATGTCATGTATCCTCTCGACTGTTACAGATATTCGAACGTTTTCTTCAACTGAAGGAAGAAGGGTCTCGTACACCTAACTCTTTAAATAAACCTAGAAGAAGTTCGTGCTCCTACAAAAAAACCTGTTGCAGTTTAACTTCTCAATAAAATGTTTTCTGTCTCATTAATCTATTGATGTTTTTGATTTTTTTCTTAGTTTCTTTGCACCATAGATCGTAATTACGGCATTTGTGCGACTCGGCATTTCTATATGATTTCGAATCGTATCTGTATCCTTTACACACCTTACCAGTTTGTCGATCTGGCAGTGAATTCCCATGTATATACGTATATATATAATTTTACCTTCATCATACAAACAACTATTATCTTTAATGCATTTTAAATGTATCATATTATTAGCTCATATCCTTACATTTATTATAAATTCGATTTTAATTAATACAATTGTTATGAAAATAAATATTCCAAATTGTTTCATTGACAAATATATTATATACATGTTTAAGACCTTTGAAAGATTTATATAAGATTTTCCTTATTTTCTAGAAAGAATGAAAACAAATTCTTTGTTGTAAAATGCTTAGTACATGAATTCTTTGAGAGCACACAATGCTTTCTAATTTCTTTTATCCTTCTTGTGAAGTATCTAATGCCTCATATGAAACTTGGAAAATTTCGGGAAAGGAATATATTGTGATTGCAAAAAAGTAAAGTTCAAAAAGCCTATAATATTAAGAACATTTAATCATTCCAATTATGATTTGAAGTGTCACATATTTTTCAATATTTTGAAAATTATTTTTGCCGTACATACGTTTTATCCTCAAGGCCTTACAAAATAAAATAAAAAAATGTATATTAATCACCCTATTTTAATGAAAACGCATAAGTATTTTCTGTTTTGTTCTAACTCTCAAAACATTATCTTTGAATATAATCTATAAAAAGAATTTTTAAATAATTAGTCTCTATTTGATATTGTTTTTAAAACTATGTTTTTTTTCTGGTAAAAAAATAAATTATTTCGGAGAAAATTTAAGTGCTTTGAAATACAGAAGAATTGAATTATATAAGCATCCATTACCGATAAATAAAATATACAAGTTATATATAAAACGGCCATCATATAAGTTAAGAACTAAAATACTGCCCAAAGCTGCAAGTGGCTTGTGACGCTGACTGTTGTGCAGTAGGACCTGGATTCGAATCCCGGAGAAGGCTGGAATGTTTGTTAATGTATAGTGTCTGCGCAGAATTAGGGCACCCTAAATATTCGTCAAGCCACAAGTTCTCCCGTGTGGTTGGTAGATTGGGGAGATAAATTGAAGGCCCCCTAACCACACACAGAGTGATTTGCTACAAAATTGGGGTGGGACCGAGGCAAATCATGCTGTTACCTTCATGGTGCTCAAAGGAGTAAGATTCAAACCCTTTAACACTATGAATTGCGTTGACCTCGATCTGGAACTGCCGATCATTGGCATTGCAGCAACAAGACAGTAAAATAAATTAAATCTGATATTTTATTTGCTTCACTTTTTGTGAAGGCATCATGTACCGACAAAACAGTTAACCGAAATTTAAAATAGCTTAGTATATGCATATGATTAGAAGTACAAAGAAGTAACGCATGTCTGGACTTCCATACATATTCTTAACTTCCTAATGAGCGTATGCGATCACTAATATTGTTAGCCGAAATAAAGATAATATCAAATCCTCAAACTCAAACGAAAATAATAGTAAAGCAAAACAAAGTCAATTCCATGTTTCATCTACCCCTGAAACAGATATTTCATAAATTTCTAGTTTAATCGAGCTTTTAAAAATTCTTCCCGATCTTTTTTTTTTTTGCCAAAGTTACTGCAACTAATCCCAGCTCTAAAAGCATCCAAAGATGACAGGCAAAAGGCTTTTCTACTTGTACAATCGCTCCTAGATAATTAATTCTTTATTTTTTCTCTTTCTAATTTTAATTTCTCCGTTTTAATATTTTTATCTCAATAGTTTTCTCTCATCTCAATAGTTAAATTTTCTCTCTGAGAAGGGCAGTCTCCGCAAGCTTACTCTACAACCAATAGCAATGCTCAATCCCAATAGCCGAAACCAGCAACCCCATTGATCCTTGCCTTAATAAAGCCACTCCTCCTACAACAAGCCAAGCTAACAACACCAGCAATATCGTAGTTCCAAGATAGGGAGCGGAGGATCGAGTCATTGATCCAGTCTCCTGTGAAGTTTAACACTGAACGTATGTGAGGGTTGTAGCCCAGTAATCATGCCACGAAATCAAGGCCGACGTTGTAGAGTTTTTTTGGAGATCACAGCTGCCACACGCCTCCGCATTGATTCAAAGAGACTTTGGATGTGTTCTTGGGGTACAGCAGACCAAGCAGCTTCCACACGTTGCCAAAGTTGATCTGGTGTGGCAGCTGGGGGTGTAATCTGGGTCAATCGTTGAGGAACCATGGACCACATGTTTTCTATCGGTGAAAGATCCGGAGAGAGAGTCGGGCAGGGAAACAATTCAATCTGGTGATCGACGAAGAACCTTTGAACAATGCGTGCAACGTGTGGTCACGCATTATCCTGTTGAAATATGGCTGTGGCCAAGCCCTGAAGGTAAGGAAAAGGACAACTGGCTCCAACACCTCGGAGATGTAGCGCTGGCTGTTTAAAGTACCGGCAATGCGTACTAGAGGAGTGCGAGAGGGATATCCAATACCACCCCATGCCATAATACCCGGTGCAGGACAAGTGTGGCCATGCATAACGCAGCTGTTCAACATCCTATCTCTACGGTGTCTCCAGACTCGAATCCGACCATCGTGGTGTTGCAGACAGATGCGCGACTCGTCAGTAAAGACAACTTCATTCCATTCTTCCGCCCACATCCTTTTTTCATCGCATCATTGACGTCGGAGACGTCTGTGGTTCTACGTCAAGGGTAGACAAAGCAATGGACGTCTTGACGACAGACCACTCTGTTGTAAATGGCGTCGAATGGTACACGCAGACACTGAATGATGCGTTACGGACTCAATGTGCTGTGCAATGGTTCGTGATGTGACTGAGCGATCCGTCACTTTCATGCGCACAATTTGCCTGTCCTCACGTGAAGTGGTGCACTGAGGTGGATGCAATCGACCGCGTCGGACCCTCCTGCATCCAACGGTCACATATCCGCATTACAGTTGTTTGGTTTCGTCCAACACGACTACCGATTTCCCTGAAAGATAATCCACAATCTCGGTAGGCCACTATTCTTCCTCTGTCGAACTCGGATTCTTGATCAAAAACTGATCGCTGTTTTCGACGAGACATAACTGATCGTTTTTTGAAAAAACCACAAGAAATACGCAGTTGCCGAACTTGAAATCGTCGAAATCTCCAAGCCTTAAATGGCGCTTTGAAGTGGCGCCATAGACGCGCGTGATGTGTGTCTGAGCTGAAATTCTAATCATTTGCATATCTGCCCTCCGCTAATGCATGTTGTAAATTTCATGTTATTTGCATGCTTCCTTCAGGGCGTTGTATTTAAGGTGAGCAGCAGTGTATATTGCTGGTCATTAAAATTGCAACACCAGGAAGGAATGATCTGACGAACGTCAAGAAAGCCTGAAAGGAAAACGAGATTGTGATATGCAAATTATTAGTATCGTTACTTAATTATGAAAAATGGCATCTGAAGCACTGCATAAAAGAAAAGTTAAGTAGTGGATTTATTATTTAAAAAGCGCTTTGTAAGGTCGGAGTTTTCTCAGCATATCGAGATGTTCTCCGAATAATAAGAAATTCTTACCATAAAGTTTTGATATTCGATAGAGGCAGCATCATTGTCTATCGAAAGTG
>BMAV01005205.1:0-16057 GCA_019973955.1 Trichonephila inaurata madagascariensis
GACTGAATGATGTTGTTGTTCGGATACAGAAATCACCCCCTAAAAACCAAGGTAATACATAAACACCTAGCCCTTTATCTTGGCGAATGAAAATCCTTAGTTCAGACTGGCCTCTAATTATTTTGTAAATAATGTAAATTAATTATCTTTATATTAGTTTAGAGTTCTCTTAGCTTTATATTTGTGCTGTAAATTATGTTTGTATTTGTTCATGTATTTTGAAATTATTTACTTTGCATGTGGTGTTGAGTATTTGTTACTTTATAGCTGATTATTATGTGAGTAGTTTATGTCTGTAAAAATAGAAGCTTCTCACTCAGGGGTTGTACTGCCCGGGACGGGCAGTCTTTGAGGAGGGGGAAGTGTTATGAATTTTGTGTAAAATAGTGTAAATAATTTGTATTTGGATGTATAGTGTCTTTATATCTTACTCTAAATTAGATTCAATTTACGTCAAAATTGTAATATTCACAAGCAAACACCGTCCCTTACGTTATAATGGTGATTCAATGGGAACTTGGCGAAATCTTGGCGATAGAGCCATTGGCGTCATTTTTGGCGACCAAGTTGATGATTTTATCGATCATGGTGACCCTCTGGATTCTTCTATAAATTAGTAGAGAAATCCACTAATTTCAAGACCTATGACGCAAGCGTGTATTTCTCGAATAATCTACGAGGGATATAAATAGAGAAAGAGCTCGCCGAAAATGAGTCAGTCTGATTTGGACTTGTGATCAGTTAGTATTGCTTCGACTGTTGAAGTGATCAGTGATTACTTCGGCAGTTGAACGAGTGATTGCTTGTGAAGAATCTTTTATATGCGTGTATTTTAGACACCGATAATTGTCTATGCGTGCTGTTGAAGGTGTAAAGACCTTTTGATGTTTATTTTGTGAATATTGCTGCTGAATCCTGTATTTAAAGGATTGGATTTTCTACAATAAATTCTCATGGCTCTTAAAGAATTGTCTTGTTCTTTGCGACAGATCTGCATAAAATCCTCGAACCCCGATCAACGTAACAATATGTGTACAGATGACAGAATCCAAATAAATGACAATTAATTTTATTAATTCATTAAAGTATTGATTGTTTTTTCAAAACAATCTGTATTAAAGTTTCAGGGTTTAACTGAATGCTTTAAAAGGTGAGAAAAAAATATTTTAGTTTTGGGCCCAAGTCGCTAAAAATGAAACCTAAGTGGCTGTATCTGTAATTCTTTAAATAATTAGGAGTAGTTTCAGTCAATTAATTTTAATTACTTTATTTAAATTATCGTATTGTCACTCAAAACAATAGTGTATAGAAAATTTCAGCTCAAATGAGAGCTTTAAAATGTGAGAAAAAAACCTTTTCGATACACGTCCCCCAAATGGTCGCTAAGTCGCCAAAAATGATGCTAACGTGGCTGTCTTTCTAATTCTTTGAATAATTAGTTTTCATCAATTAAATTTTATTAATTATAATTAAATTACTGTATTGTCATCCAAAATAATTGCGTATATAAAATTTCAGCTCAATTGAGCGCTATAAAATGTATTTTATTAACGATTAAATAACTATTTTAAATAACTATAAGAGAGAGTGTGAGTTAATAGTAGGAATTGCATAATAAAAACAATAGTAATAATTCACTCTGTTTTAAATTTTCCCTCCAACAAATGTTTGTAATGGGTCTAAATCTAATATAAAGATATATATACATATTTTTTATATGTCGCCACAATTATAATGTTTTTACGAAATGGTTCGCAAAGCCGTTTGAGATGCTACCCCTCCGATCTCAAAACATTAGCATGTCAATTCTTGTTGAGTTTTTTCAGGCGTAAAATAAGTAAAAATCATAAGAAAAATATATACAGGGCAGGGGAAAAAAACCCGAACAAACAATTTTTTTGCATAGCCTTTATAAAAAATTAAGAAATTAACAAAATACAGTCGAAACTCCATATAATGAACCACTATATAATTTTTCTATATAGTGAATTTTTTTCTGGATCCAAGAAAAGTTCACGATTTTCTTCGTAAAATAACCCCCCCCCAATAACGAAGTGCATTTTCTATATAACGAATTTTTTCTCTCTTGATTCAAATTTTTTTTAACCTATTTTTAAAGTATTTCTGGACATTTCTATTCTCTTTTTTAACGCGTTAGTTATAAAATAATGCATGTTTAAAATTACTTTTGTACTTCTTTCAAATTCATAAATTTTAATATAAAATTATTTTCTTGATTTTGAAAATACAATTTATTCCTGGACATCCCTTTTTCTTGTTTTTCCTGCACTTTTTTATTTTCTTCTTTTGATGGGTAAAATATATATAAAATAAATAGATATTAATTTATAACATTGTATGAATAATTACTTTTTTCAATATATAGTGCTTATGGATTTAAAATTTGTTTCATGGGGTTTATAAAAGTTATTTAAAGGTGAACCTCTATATAATGAATTTTCCGTGTAGCGAATTTTTTTCTGGGATTTAGCGACTTCGTTATATAAAGGTCCGACTGTATAACAAATAATAATTAGAGTACACTCATATTAATAAATAAATTTAATTGGTTTCAAAGTGATCGCCGTTTGCAGCAATGCAGAGGCGCAAACGCTTGCAGAAATTTTCAACAATGGGCCTCAAGTCGTTTACCTTTAATATATCCTATTCCCACAAACGATTCCCCACGGCCCCAAAATTTTTTTGCGGTTTAGTGCAGGCACTGGAATGCAAAATGGATCATACACTGTAACCTATGGAATTAAGATCCCACAATTAGCGTGGCCATTCTTCAGATGATATCATGTCTGTAAAATTCACCTTGCGCCACTCTTGTGTCTTTTTGGCCTTGTGAGCTGGATCAGTCTTTTTGAAACGTCCAATTTGCATTTACGAAATGCTTTTGGGCCCACGGAAGTACAATAGCTTCAAGAATGTCCCTTTGGTCCTTTTTTTATTGATTTTAACTCCCTCTTCCACAAAAACCAAAGGTGTTAAGCCACTTGCACAAATTCCGCCCCAGACCATGTCCAACTTTGGGTATTTGCGATGCTCAACAATTGCCGAAGTGCTTGGGGCGTCCACAGACCAGATTCTATCGTTTTGGGAGTTATGAACTTGTTAAACCGTAAAGAGCTCATCATCAGTGAAAATGAATCAGACTTGTGGTTCGTCTCAAAAGTTTTCGGCATCTTTGGAGCCGTACGAGTTTGCTTTTATCAATGAGAAACTGAACTTTTCCCTACTTGTAAGGCTTCAGTCGAAGTTCCATTTTTGCTATTCACCTCACCGATCTGTCACTTATTCCAATTGTCTCATGGAAACCCCCAGATTTCTCTGCACTCTCTTTTCGATGGCCTTACGACTCCTTGGAGTGTTTACAGTGCGTTTTTGTCCACTTCCTGGACGTCGACAATCATTGCCAAGCTATTTGAAATGGCAGATTGCATCAGACACTGTTTACCGAAGTACATAAAGCAAAAGAATGGTTTAACACTGTCGTTTCCCTTTGCTGAAACAATTTTAAAAAAAGCAAACCCTTTTTCTCAAAAATTATCAAAAACTTTAAAAAAATCAAACTAAGAAATATACTAAAAAATATTTTATTATTAAAGTGGTAGGTAGAGAAACATAAAAACACCCATTAAAAGGAAATTCGTTAACTATTCTAGGAGGCAAGAAATTTGTCCGAGTTTTTTTGCCGCACCCTGTAATGTGCATTTATTTTGGGTCCTAATGTATTGGCCACGGTAGTCTAGAGCGAATGGTTACGGACTCATAACCGGCGTGTCATGAGTTCGAGCTCCATTTATGCTGAAGTTCCAACGAGTAGAGAGACTGATACACGTTAAGAGAGAGACCGATACACAAAGTCCTCCAGTTAGAAGAGCTTGGAGAGGAGGTGCTAACTCAGATGTAGTCAATGTCACTTGACCATGGATTTTGAAGTTCAACGCCTATAGACGTCGTGCTGATTTGTAGTGCTACGTTAATAAACACTCACTTGGATCAATGAGTAGTTTTATTAGACAGTTTTCATTTCTTCAAATTCAAATATACTTTAATATTAACAAAATTCTACTTATAGAGTAAGGTAAAACATGTGAAAAATACTGTAATATTTCATTATACGATGCAATTAACTGAAATGACTGCGATTGTTATATCGCTGGCGCCAAACGATTTGGAAGTTTTTTTTTCTGCGCATTCTCGTTTAAGTAATTGAGTTCAGTGCCCTTTTTATTTTGACATTCTGTGTAAACAAATGCAGAAAAAGTTATAATTAAAGACAATAATCACCAAATTTTAAAGTGGTTAAAACTTTTTCATTGGTCGTGAAAAAGTTAATTTTGTATTGAAGTTCGTAAAATAACTTTTCACTGCCCTTAAGTCTTCCTTCATGACAACTGATTTCTCTCTGAATTGAAGCTTATGGAATTAAATACTTTTTTTCTTTTTGGTCCTGTCCTCAGGATTTCATGCTCCCAATTTCTCGTTTTTACAAACGTTGGGTTAATATCAGCTTGTTTTTTAGGGGTTTTATTTGGCATTTCAGTAAGATATTTTGAGAGACTTAAATACAAAGTTTAACCAGTTTTAATGGTTTCGGAAACTTTTTGTTTTTTTAACAATTTTTGAAGACTTTTAAAGCATTCAAAGTAGAATTTTTATACACTTTTCAAATTTATAAAGTATCTTCCACGTTCCAATGTACTTATATGCATAACTTTATCTATTGTAATGCTAAAATGATCTTCAAACTAGATACATGTAGCATTACTCCCCAAGTTATTCTTGTCTGTGAAGCTGCAACACAATTAATCGCTTCTGTCCAGGCTTTTGCAAAAGTTGTCTTCCTCATCGACTCCCAAACTGCACTTTCAGCTTTACGCAGTAACACACCAACTGACTGCCTAAACACAATTCAGTATCGAACTAAAATTGAGGGGCTCATTTCATATGGAGGGACTGTGGCCTTTCAGTGGATCCCCGGTAATTCGAGAGTCGACTAAAAATTCAAGCAGGGAGCCGAGTCGTCTCAACCGATTATCCCCTTGACCCTCAGAAGGGTAAAGAGCATGATAAGCATTGGCAAATGTCCTGTCCCGACCCAAATAATTAAGATCCTGGGAAAGCTATGGGAAACCTTGTCCACTGTTGGTTCTAGCCAGAGGCACCCAGAGAACCGAGGACGTTACCCTCTTTCATCTAACCACCGGACATGACTTCCTGGAAGTATACCTCCCCTGGTTTGAGCTGTCAACTCTGTGTTGATGCCAGAATGGATAGCGACCACCTGCTCTGGTGCACTGGACCATCGTCAGTCAGTGCTGGGAGGCTCGGCGTCAAATGGTCAAGCAGCCAAGCAAGGGCGTTGGATAAATAAATAAAAATAAATGATCTTCAAACTGTAGGGCCAAGAAGGTTTTATAAACGGCGGCTTAATCTGTCAATATAATAAAATACCGCAGAATATAAATGTGGTATCCACATATTTTTAAAACAAATTGGGTACACTTCACCTCCAAAATATCAAATGCAAGTTACAGTGGCGTAATGGAGATATTAGGCCCCCTCCCACACAGGTTTTGGGCACCAAATCCGAAGATTTTTTGTTCCTGTGAATATCTCATTAAACCGGACGCGACTCAAGACCACGTGGTCATAGCAAATCATACATACAAGGATAACCTAATCCCAGTTATATTAATCTCACTGATTAACTGAATTTTGGGTGGGAAGACATTCTCACGAGATTACTTGCAGTTTAAAGATTAATCATCTTAGAAACACAAACAGGGATGCAAATGATCTGGCTCATCAATAACAGAGTAAGTGTTGCTATTAAAATACTGGATAAAAAGATGGGTTTATTTTCTAAAATCTCCAATTTTATTACTAATATTTATTGCAAGAGACAGAGGGGGTAGTTGTGTACGTGGGGCTATAAACTAATTTGGCTTGATCGTGGGTTCATGAGACCGACAATCTTTCTCACCGTAAGCTTTTACGGATATCTATAACTGAAATGAGAAACCTAAACACATACAGAATTACTTTCTTCTTTACTGACAAAATATTTTTACCCTTGTTGACACTAAAGTAGTTCTGGAATAGGTGCTGTTGGTTCTCTTACCAGAAAGCATCCTTGCCTTTCCCTCCTCAATAAAATGACTGTTCTTTAAGCAGCAGGGCATTGAGCTCTTACTATAAGGTCAGTAAATTAGAGTTTCTCTCTCTCTCTCTCTCTCTCAAATTGTGGGGCGAGACCCCTAAGAGGGCGTGATAACTCTAAGAGGAGGGAGTGATCATATTTACAAATCGAAAACAAAAGATTATTTTAAAAAATTATTAATTTACTGAAAGTAAACAAACAAAATACGTTCTGACATAATAAGAAATAAAATTAACATTTTCACTGATATAATGCACTGATACTGTACAATGTATTTTATAATTAATTTATAACAATACTAAGTTAAGAACAAGTTTAATAACTACCATTGATACCATTGGGCTTGTGTCATATATAAAATTATGAACAAAAATTAACACTTATCTTGATAATTTGTATGGTTTATAATTAATCCCTTTACTGCCGATCAAAAGTTACGCGATTCACTTCCAATGCCACCGTTTTCCACGTAGGTAGGCGTATGGGATGTATTGGGAGGAGGGAAATGAATAAGTAAGAAATCCTCTGAAATAAGTAAATTCTTCGTAATCACTGTCTAGGTCCTTTTATTGCATTCTAAAACCTTTGGAATAATTTTGTGGATAGCAGTAAACAGAAAAGATCTACTTCGGAAACACGTATATACGTCCGGGACAATTAACGCTTTGGCTGAGAGAGACGTTAATATACTCCGTAATGTAAGAGAAATACGTGAATATAAGAGAAATACGTTAATATATGATAAATATGTTAATATAAGAGAAATTACTCTTATACGTTAATATAACAGACAGTCGTATTAGTGTTAAAGTGTAATATTAATGAATTCAACACATTGTTATTTGTATGGAGGAAGGCGCGATGAAAATTGTGGTTGAATATTGGGTCACAAGTATTGAAAGTTTGAGAGCACTTAAGTAGATTGTTCTAACATCCAACAATTGGCACTTACACCATTCGATAGCTAGGTAACTTAGAGCCAGCAGCTATCAATGAGCTCAGTCCCTAGTCACGTCACGCATTTGTCCGCAGTTTGACCATACCTGAAGGAATCCTATTATAAATCAAATTTCTGACTTTTACGTTTGACTGACATCTAGAAACATCATCGCACATAAATAAATTTGTAATGCGATCTTATACACTGTTTCAGGCCAATGCATGCGGGAAGGCATGAGTTCATCTTAAATTTTTAACCCGGCATCACTTGCGTGAAAAAAATGAACTAAACTTCTTGCGCAGGGTATCTCACAACAAAGAATGTTACATTCTGTTTTGACCATAAAATTTGTATACAAAGGTGAAAAAGGCAGAAAAGTAGAGACACAATATGTTTATTACACTTTTCACACGTAAATTTCGTTTTTCTGTTTTTTTATTAGGGCTCTCAGTGCTTTGTTTATACACTCCTTCAGTCTTCGTCGCGAGTGAGAGCGATGTTTTTCACTGGATCTTAAATTTTTAAAAAAATTTCGTTGAAACATGGCTTGTTAGTTTCTACATTCTTTACATTCTTCAGTTAATAGTAATCCAAAACACTACAGAAATCAGAGTCTGGTTCAATGTTTAATAGGTGGTTTCTGACTACTTAAAAAAATAATTTGTACATTTATTGTCACAACGTTCAACGACACAAACAATATTGTCATAGGCTAACAATTACATTTTCTAGTTATTGAGTAATATGTGGTCCTTTTATCAATGACGATAATTGCTCCCTCAGTTAAATTAAGGAAGATATTATTTCAGATTTCAACCAAACCTGATGTGGATGGTACTGTAGATGAATCTATTGTATCACCATCATGTATTGTTGAAAGTAGAAGACAATTCCAATTTTTCTTGTGTGTATATAAGGCAATTGTTAAAACTTTAAGTATTATTATTAACTATTATTTTAATTATTAAAACTTTTTAAGAACTGTAACAGTCTTATTCTTTAAATAAAATTTTGAATTTCTTTTATCATTTC
This sequence comes from Trichonephila inaurata madagascariensis, assembly GCA_019973955.1. Taxonomy (NCBI): domain Eukaryota; kingdom Metazoa; phylum Arthropoda; class Arachnida; order Araneae; family Nephilidae; genus Trichonephila; species Trichonephila inaurata. The sequence continues at coordinate 8,148 of BMAV01005205.1, forward strand.
GATCCAGCAATAGTTTTTTTTTCCTTAATTCATCTGAAAGTGGATAAGATGTGTACCAGTTGTCTCCTTTAAAATTACATTCTTCCCGAATGTTTTTGTGTCTCTTCATATAAAGTATTTATTTTCGACAGTGACTCCCTCTTTCAGTGGAGGAATCATATACTTGCTATTATACTCTTCATCATTTGATTCTTCCTCATCATTACCGCATTGAGACTTTCTTCATCCAAAAATACTGTTGTACTATATTTATTAAGTACTGAATCTATTAAATTACTTAAATATTATATTTCTTCATCATAACTACAATAATGTGCCACAGCATAAGAAAGATTTAAGGCGTGCTCATGCATTCAGAACTGTAACGGTGATTCACGCGCAGGGTATGAAATACCCGAAGAGGCGGAATCTCAAGATATATATTTAGAATTCCCCTACAAGCTAAGGCTCCTCAAAGGGTATGACCTTAAAGTTAGCTACACGAGAAACTATCCATTTTCCAAAAAAAGTTTAGGAGGAGCATTCAAAAAGGTTAGATGGTGGGTATGACATATCCTGCGCGAGAAGTGCAGGGTTAATATTTTTTATTTATTTGTTTTACTCCGACCTTGCCTCAAAATATTCTAAGCATCTTGAAAATTGAGAATATGTTTTGTTTTCTTCAAAAATTATAATTTAAATAGCCAATAGCCACAACTTTTTACGCATTGACGTGTATGCTCAACGTGACACAAAATCGTGAAACTTCGCTATGACGAGTATACTCATCAATCCCAGCTAACTGGTTAACAACTACCCTCATTCATAATTTCAATTTGCTTTACATACTCAGTTTCTGTAAGAAGGTGGCCATTAAGACTTGCAATAACATATTAAAGATATACACAAATGATTAGTTCCAAGAGGGAAATATCCAGTTAAAACCTTAATTTCTTTTTATTTTTAGACGTTTTGCTCATCAGAAATATACGGGATAAGATTAAAATTTCTCATTATCGGATTTTTCTTATTTTACCAAATTTGATTATTCAAATTTAATTATAGATATGTATTTGCGTGTTATATGATTGCTTATTTATATATATGAATATTATGTACGTGTATAAGGAGACATTTTTTGACAAAAAGCGTATTTTGGGAAAAGAAAATCAAATGTAAGGTACTCACGGGGCAGTGAGTACGTATGAAAAGGAAAGATTTCATTGGATGATGTGCTTTTTGCGTTTTGAAAGGCAATACTGAAATTTAGGTCACACTATTTTGCGACGTAGAAGTTGCTCAGAAAAATTCAATTATTCTAACGGCACGCGAGCAAACCTATGTTTAGTTGCTCTCCCTCCCCAAAAAGCCAATAAAAAAATGTGAATAAAAATATCTGTGTTTTGAATTGAAATGTGTACTTTTTGTAATTGTCTTTTTTATTCATAAAAACTCTATTCTATTAAGTTTTAATTTTAATTTTCCCTGTGTAGTAATTTAATTTTACTTAGAATGTAAAAGTTTTAATTATCTTTAGCTTTTTTTTTAAGAATATTTAGAATTTAATACGAACACATGTTCACAATCTAGTGTTACTTTAAGCAAAAAAAAAAGTTACTAAATGCTATAATATATTAAATTTAGTTTTCCAGTTATTATATTTACTATGGTTTAAAAGTAAGTCATAAGCACATCTTTATATTTAAATATAATTCTCATTAAATGGAAAAGAGTAAAAAAAGAAACCCATTATGTAAGCCCTAGAAATGCAGCAAATTGTAACTAGTATTTTATGACACATTGCTTGTGTATATCTTTTAATTAAATTCTCTGAAAATTTCTCGAGTTCAAATTACAGTGTTTATACTGGGTATACATGATATATTTTTAAGAATGACCTCATAATGTCTGGTTGCTTATAAAAATAATTTAGAATTTATCTTTGTTTTAAAATAACTTTTAACATGCTGTGTTTTTTAATCAATAATATGTTAAAAGTTAACCAAATGTTATAAAATGTTGCACCACTTTACTTTTCCATTTTGAAGTCAACTTCTTAAATACATTTTTTGCTTATGTTTTTAAAGGTTCAAACATTAAAATGATCGATCATTTTATTAAGGTACCCGCCTACGTTTAGAAATAAGTTTTCTAAAATGCCATGCTGTTAATAAATTGATGTTATTTTGTTGGTGCTTATGACTTAAAGAAAACCACCGAACAGGAAATTATATGATAAATTCAATTTATTAATGAAATATTTTAGGTAAAATTTAATGAAAATTATACCGAATTTCACAATACTCTACATGGAATTGAAAGCCCTATATTTAAAGTATATTTTTACAACATACTTACACAGTTATTAAGATAATGAATTAAGATCTAAAATATATTTACAATTACTAAAAGTTATGGCTCATTGCACATTTCCTTCCAGAAAATTTTATAAGATGCATGTTGTTCAGAAAACTAAACTGTTAAAAATTTAAAAAAAATACTCTCATTGTTAGAGCTAAATTCTTAGTTCATTGCCTTTATCATACTTTAAATAGCATGCATACAAAATATAAAAAAGATGCATTCATAAGTTTTTGAGATATCAAGTTTTAAGTAACATAATTTTGACAAAAAATGCAATCTTTATAATAGTTTTGATTTTTATTTTACTAAATTAATGCTTAATATATATCAGATGTTTAAAATTCACCACTTTTATAGTGTTTCTCTTTTTCTTTCTTTATCTTAAATTTTTTTTCTGGCTGTTTTTTTTCCCTACACAAATGGCAAGAATAAAATTTTTTTAAATTTCAGTCAAACATTGATTTGAAATGTAGAACAGATATCTAAAATTAACTGAAATAAAATAAATCTTAAGAAATAATTTAATATAAAACATAATATTAATAAAAATTATAAGTTTAAATAACATTACTAAAACCTGCATGGTATTATTTCTTACAAAAATTAAAAATCCTTTCTCGTGAAAGGACCCTTTTATCGTAATAATCATTGGAACTCTAGCTATGTAATATAAATATTAAATTATATATTATTTTTGAGAAACTTTCTCGAAAAATTTCTCTTTCCTATCTTTACCTTACCATAAAGGTGTGGGAGGGAATAATACAGAAAGATAATTCCATAATAACAATTATTTTTTTAGTCAAACACAAACTAACCAACAACAATCTATATTCACAAAGTGAATGTCAAATGAGTAGCACGTAGAAAGGAATGATTATTACGCAAATACGTGGAATCAACTAATTTAACTGCACGTAATCTATTGTTGATTCCTAACCTCAAATCTATTAATTAAACTCAGTGGCAAAACACCACTCTTAATCTTCACATGTGAAAGTAAACCTTATTCAATCTTACCTGCGTAGCGAATATAGCTACTTCCTACCTCCTTCTCTATAATTACAAAACTCTGACTTTATATGGTCGAACTAATCTAAATACTACGGTTTCTTCTAGAGAGGGATGGCTGTGAATTAAACGCGAATGCCAGCCCAAAGATTCCCCAAGAGAATTAGTGTTTAAACGCGTATAGATTCGTCACAATTTACAGAAAAGATTACGGAATTTCGTTAAAAGCAATTGCAATAATTCTACAGGTTGTAATTTCCAATCAAATGTAAAGTATTTAATTTGATTAGACCTTTATATTGTTTGAGAAAATATTTAAGAATATTTTAAATGGGGTAAAACAATAAAAATTACCTGTTTTTAAAAATTGTGATTATTTGATATGCTCAGGCTTTTTTATGATTATTACTGTCATTCGAGAAAAATTACTTTGTTCATAAGTTAAAGTAAACACAAGTAAAGATTTTTTTTGCTAGTTCTTGAATTTATGAGAACTGTATATTTGATCCAGTTTCTATACTACTCAGTTTTTGCTCGAGTTGAACGTTTTTTAGCTATATTATGTGTTCTATATTACACGTCCCCCCCATAATGTGAAATGAGATTTTTACATGCGATAAGTTTTTGAAGGCCCCGTGGTCATGCAGGTATCGCGCTCATACCACGGTCGGTTCTATTCCCTGGCTGGGCAAGGTCGACTCAGCCTTTTCATCTCTACTGCGGTTAGTCGAAAAATAAGTACCAAGTTTACTTCGGGACTTAAACACTAGGGGTCTCGCGCTTCAGGCTGACCACCTGATCGGGACATCTGCTCATGCACCTTAGCGCCCAATGGTCATGTGTACTGGGATGGAAAGTAGGCCCTGGCCCTCATGGGCTGTTGTGCCACTGAGTTTGAGTTGTATAAGTTTTTATTTTTTGTTAAATTAAAAAGTATACTTAAAGGATTGTTCTTCTAGAAGGATACTATTTCTTTCTAAGCGGAACAATTCCTGAATAAATGACTTCAAAACACAAGAGCATAGCGAAAATACATTTCAGATGTTGCTTCTAAAAGGGAGGTGCGTTAACGGGAAAAACCTAAAAAAAAATTGCACCCTTTGAATATAGCTGCGCGTTTATACGCCGTATTTTACGGTACTTAGTAATTTATGTTAAATTTTGACGCAGAGGTACTATAAATAGATGTTTGAATTTCAATGTTGCGAATTTTCATAAAAATTGAGATATTTTTCTGTCGGAAATTTTGTTCCCAGTTTAGCTTAGGCTCTTGAACATTTGTTGAAAACGACTGTAGGGCCACAGTCAGCCCCCTCTCCTCTCCTAAATCTGCACATATTAGTCATCAAAATCAAAGATGAATTTGTAAATAAACTTTTTTCCTTTTCCCATTTTAAACCCTTTGCATTAGAAGGGGTACTAACCTTTTTCTGCCCGCATACACATATCAGCAAACCCCAGGGCCGCAACATGAGAATAAAATGGATAAAGGGGGAGGGAAGAAAAGTTTTAAACCAAGATAAATGGGAAAATTTTAAAATTTGAAAATTATCAAAAATTGAAATCCTGTTTTTTTTTTTTAATTTATTTTTTTTTCATATTTTTTTTTTTTGTCACTAACGAAAATTCTTTTAAGAGTCCCCTTCTCCAAAACGACAAAAGGGTTTCATATGAAAACAATATAACAAACTTCATGGGATGTTTTTATGCTGGGGTATTACCACGGGCAAACACTTTGTTTTGTTTGCAAAGATTATTCAAATTATCCCCCTTTTTTGAAAGGATTTTTAGGGGGTGTCATTGAATAAAATTCCCTGTTTATTGGTTTTTTTAAATACACCTTTTCGTAAAAAAAAATGAAACAATTATTGATCCATGTTTGTTTTCACCAAAATAGTAAACCTTTTCAATCGTTTAAAACCCCCTTTTTTCCCGAATTTTTTTTCGTTTGCAAGATATGAAAGATATAAAAAGTTCCACCCATAAAATTTCCTTTCCACTGTTTTTCGTTATACTTACCACAACCGTTCCAAACAAAAAAAGAATATCAATTCATACCCGCAACACCGAAAATAAAAAGCAAAATTGATATTTTTATTTTGACAAAGACCCACCAAATTTTTAAAAATGTTCCAAAAAGTAAATTTCGAGCAATATGCCGGCCCCTTAAAAAAGGCTGGTGGGCCGCGGTTTAGTATGCTGTATTAGATGGTGTGCATTTTAAATACGCATCAAATTTTCCTTTTTTTGATTTCGATTTGAAACGGGTGCTTCGTTTTTTCTTTAAAAAACCCCCCTTCCCCAATTAATTTGGAACGAAATAAAAAAAACACGACGAAGCATTAAAAAAAGATAACTCGCCTTCACATCTTTAAACCCTATCACGGCCGTCCTCGATCCCAAATCCAAACACACCCCATGACATCCCCCCATTAAAAACACCTCTTCGTCGGGACCAAATATCCATTCCAGCATTTCCATTCGTGCGGGTTCATAACCTGAAACAAACTTAGGGTTATAAAAACCCCTATTCATCACTTGGCAGCACCGTTATACCATTACGGAGAAGGCAACATATTTACGCTGGGCCCAGGGATTCTTACGCTTCGCGGCGGCAGAGACACCAGAGCCGACAAAAGGGACCAATCACCCCCCCTTTTTTTGAAGAGGGAACCACCCCACCACCACCTTTCCAAGTGCGAGTTTGTTTTAATGGGGAAGCCCGTCTATCTGTGGCGTTTGTTTTGTTGGGGATGCAGTTAGGTGACGGAGAACTGTTTGGGTGCGTTTATCATTAGGTGGGGTGCCGTAAATTAAACTCTTTTCTCCACCCCCGCTCCTTTTGATATTTCTTGGAAGAAAGAAAAAGAAAGCAGGAGAGAGAAGAAGAATGTGGCGTGAAAGTGTCAACCGTGTTTTCGTTCCGGAAGTAGAGGAAGTGGGCATGTAGGCCTTATCACTAAGAACGAGGGGATAATTGAATTAATTCGGAAAGTTACAAGAGCAAGGGCGGGTGAAAGTACTTTGAAAAGATATCGCCAAAAAGCATTTGCAAACCGCCAAGCTTTCTTCAAAATTCAATTTCTCGCCTCTCTAGGATTTCTAGAAGTAAGTCGTGACAATGGTAGCCTAGTGGTTACTGTCATGAAATCATAGCCAGAGTGTCGGGGATTCGAATCCTGTGATCACTGAAGACACACCGTGTAGACGGGGTAGGTGGACCCTATCGTGACGGACGCGTCATATACGCACCAGTCTCGAACTCGTCTATCGGTGGTAGGTCGTTCACTACACCTTTCCTTGGGGCCGGTGTACTGCGGATGTACTGTTTCTGTGAGAACAGCTACTGTTTAGCCTAGTGGTCAAGGCAACGGACTAAAAGCTGGCATGTCGGGAGCGATTGCCACTGAAGATCTGCCGTGTAGAGGGGGCCGCTGAACATTAACATCGAGGTTGTTAAAACCTCATTGTGTGGTATGGAAGTTATTAAGGGGTGTCAGCTCAGGTGTCGTCCTCGCCACTTGACCATGGTTCAAAATTACGAGGTCCGTCGTCAAAAGCCCCTGTGTAGCTGAATATTGCGAAGTTACTATTCACTTACTCGCTAACTCATTTGAGAGGACAGGGTATTTATTTCTCATCACTAAGCTTAACTTTTGAAAAAAAAAACATCATATAAAAATATTTAAGACAATTTCTTTAATTATGCATGAAATTAGAACTAAACATAATGTAGTTCTATGAAGACTTTCTGAAAACATTTTTATTTAAATCTCTTTGAAAAAATAAATAAATAAATAAAAATGAAACTTTTGACCTACCCCTTCATGAAATCTCTAATTTAAATTTTTACTCTAAACACATCTAAATATTGATGTAGTAAATATCATATTTCCAAATAATTCAGAAAAGAGACAGTGTGTGGTAGTCTTCAGAGCAAAGACAAACACAAATTTCCACGTTGCATAGTTCACAAGAGCAAAAGTGTATCGTTCTTTTAGTTGATTTCTTACCATTTGTGCACAAAATACGCATTTTCTTCGATTTTTTCCACTTTCACGCACATTTAGCTAATGAAAATGTCTTCCAGAAAGCCTGAATCCCTCTATTAACTAACAAAGACAAAAACTGAATAAAACCGAAACAGTTAAAAACAGAATGAAAAGTTTATATCCCCAAATAAAAAAAAACAAAACCTTATTTAAAGTCTTTGAAACACCCCGATGTTTTACATCACATTTAACTACAGCTGTATGTCAGCTTAGTAGTTTACCTTATACCTAAATAAAACTCAAGAATCAGAAAGTACTTCACAAACGCAAAGTCAAAACCTCGGAGGCTCGAGTAAATATAGTGGATATGTAGCCCATTTTATGGTTCAAAATAATACTAATTAAAAGTGTACATTCAAGAATGTTCAAATATGACACGCCCTTCCTGTAGATGAGTATGAGCCGCGATTCACCGTTACATTACAGGGCCACCGTGACATTGGGGGATAAATGGAGGAACCTGTTCCTTGTTTTCCGTTTATCAGTCATCATTGGAAAGGTAAA
>BMAV01005206.1:0-30755 GCA_019973955.1 Trichonephila inaurata madagascariensis
CCCAGTTTTTTTTATAAAATGTCCTAATGATTCAATTACGGTTTCTATTTTACTTTCGGAATATAAATAAATAAAAAATGGTGGCACACGAAAGTGGCGTCAAAAAACAGAGTTTGAGAATCACTGATCTATAGAATTTGTGTTGAGACCGGCAGGGGTGGTTTCGCTGTAATTTAAAAAATTTTTTCCCCCCAAATTTTTTCCCCCCCCAAATCTTTCCCCCAAATTTTTTGCCAAAACATGTCTAAGGCTAAAAGCGGCCCTGTTTCTAACCACGCCTCTCTCTTCCCGCACCATCGAATCAAAATCCAATTTATTTATTTTTTCTTCTGTCTTCCCAGTTTATATGTGTGCTGTATTTTCCGTCGAGCCTTTTCTTAAATTTGACCAAAGAAGTTTAAATGTGTTTTGTTTTTTCTAGTAACTATTTAGAACAGTGGTTCTAAAACCCTTTTTTAAACCCTTAAAAAAACTAAAACAGTGGTTCCTAAGTTTTATAAAGGGGTCTATGACAACCTGCAAGGGGTCACACCAAAAAAATTTAATTTGGGGTCCAGAGGTGAAAAGGGGGAGTCTATGTGATAGTGGCTCTCATTAAACCAGATCATGACTATAACCTTTAAAAAAAATGTGATCTATATAGTGGAAACCATGTGTTTTACCAATTTAACATTTATCAAATTTAGTGAGGTTAATTTGTGTTTATTAGGTGACAGCATAAGTTTTATTAAGACAAGGACCGTTTCAGCATTTCTTTCCAAAATTAAGCTGAAAAATTATACTATTGATTAAAATTTTTTTTCAATTTTAAGACATTGTCAGTACTTTTTAACCCTTTTAAACATTTTCCCTTATTCAGACTTTGAAACTTGTTTTGAGATTGCTTTTTTTTTTATAGCAATATAGCAGTAGACAATTATTTCATATAGTTACTGTGAGAAAAAATGTCATATTAAATAGGAACTGATCAGAATAGGTCCTAACGAAGATCTTAAAATAAAGTTTAAAAACAAATATCAGCAATTTTGGGCTTAAAAAACATACCTGATAATTGTCGTAAATTATGGAACATCGTGAGAAAGTTTTTAATTGCATTTCCTAGTGAGAGGGAGTTTCACTGAGTTTGCCAATCTCAAAAACAAAAAAAGAAAGGGAAAGAAAGAGAAAAACTGGGCACACTTACTAACAAAGGAGATTTAGAGTAAAATATTAAATGTTGATATTAAATGTTGAAAATTTGTTACTGAAGCACCGATTCATCCCTCTCATTAAAAGCATTTGTTTGTTGATCAGTTATTTTATATATTAATTTGATTTTAATTTAATTCATTAACATGTGTTTCTTAAGTTTTAAATGCTATACTTCACTACAGTTAGAAATTTAATTCTTTTAAAGTAACACCATGTGTCAAAAAGACATTTAAATTGATAAATTTGCAAAAATTTAATACTAGGTAAGCCTATCTGAAACTGAAAAGCATGGCAAGGGGTCTATGAGACAAAAAAGTATGGGAACCTCTACCCTAGAACTTGAAGGAGCTTTCGTGGAACCCCTATAGCGAGAAAGTGGAACTCCATTCCATACACATACTTCGAAGAATATATATCCCAAAATAATATTTAAAGTAGATCAACATGATATGGGAACCTTATGTAAAGGCATTTAAAAAAGTATTACATTTATTACTAAAAAATTATAACCTAATTTTTAATATAATTTTACTCATCCATATTATTAATTTGTGATCCAAATGTCACTTATCCATGAATTATTTAATAACTTTGATACTTGTGTCCTTTTTTTCACCCAAACTATCGAAGTCTAGGTCTTTTGAGATTAAATACAATCGCGTTATTATCCAGAGTTTAATTTGTTTTATACTTTGTTTTTGTAGCCTCTCACGTTGAAAAATACATTTCACTTAAACAAAATGCTCTGAATGGCATTAAAATGTTTCTATCTGTATGATATAACCCGTGTATTTCGTATGAATTTCTAATCTAAAATTTAGATGCTGTTCTTGTTAAATTTAGATTATAACATCACACAAATCTCTGTTGATATGTTGATAAGTTGTTTCTTCTCCTTCCACATTATAGATGTTTTTACCACAAATACAAAAAGGTGAATTTTCCATTAGAAAACTATTTAGTTTTGCAAGGCATTTTGTTAACTAACGAGTAGAAATTATCTCTTGGAACTCGAGATAGTAAGCAATGGAATATTCTCACAATATAGTAGGAAGTATATATATACATAAAGATAAAGCGTTTTAATATATTAATTTATTATATTATAATAAAAGTTTAAAAAGTGCTGCATAAAATAAAGTAATTATACATACATAACATTTTCAGTGAGTGAGTGAGTGAATATTAACGTCACACTGTTCAGCTACACGAGGGCTTTTGGTGACGAACCACGTAATTTTGAACGATGGTCAAGTGACGTGGATGACACCTGAGCTAGCACCCCCTCTCCTAACTACCACACCACACCAACGGGAGGACGTTTGAGCTCTCGACAGATTTAACGTGCATCGCTCTCCTACACGGCTGGTCTTAAGTGGTACTGGGCTCAAATTTGTGACAAGGCCAGCCAAGATCCGATACCTTGACCACTCGGCTACCATAGGCGTAATGAAATTTTCAGTTTTAATAAGCAGGACGAGTTACAGATACTTTTAACTGTATAAACCTGATAGAGAATGTGAATCCATTTTGAATGCATATGTATTTCTTCTCGAGCTTTGGGATAATAGCCTTTGTTGCTCCAAATCCCACATAAAGATATTAACCGTAACTGTATTCTCGAGTTTTTCATTGGGACTCGTGGAACCCCTGGGTATGCCTCATGGAACCCCAGGGTTCCGCGAAACATAGTTTAGGAACCACTGATTTAGAAGGTGCCGTTCCCTCATCGAAATTAAAGTATAAAAAGTTCTAAAATACCTGTTTTTTTAAGCAAAACTTATTTTGATTTTTTACCATAAAAAAGCTCCATTCCCTTTGTTGCAGTACTTAAAATAAAAATTAATTTTTTATATTATTTTTCCCTTCATCTGTATACCAGGAAACATCTTTTCTGCATAGGTATGGTTTGAAATGCTGAAAAAAGTTCTTCGATCCACACTAATACACACTTAAAAAATAAGTAGCATTTTAAAAGGGTTATTATAATAATGCCAATATTTTAAGAAAATAGTATATGCCAATTCCATACTTTTAATTACCAAATTTATAGGTATTTAAATGAAACACAATAAAGTTATAAATATAAATATTTCAGTATTTAATTTCGTAAAACATGTATTACAAATTATCATCATGCTGTTCTGTTTGAAATTTTGTACGATTAAGAAATGTAGATTATGTATCAGGGCTTCAAAACGTAGTTAGTTTTCGTTCCAATTCAACTATATATATATATATATATATATCGGTTTTCGTTCGGACAAAAATAACAGTTTTCAGTTCAGTTCCGAAAGAATAGTTATATATATATATATATATATATATATATATATATATATATATATATATATATATATATATATATATATATATATATATATATATATATATATATATATATATATTATGTATATTCTTATCTTAAATCTTCTCTCTATATTTCTAGTTCATTCAACTGAATTAAATCTACCTTCTACAAGCAGTTTCGAGTGAAACTGAAACAGAAAAGTAGTAGTGAACATCAAAACAGAAAATCGAGAAGCAAGATAAATGTCATGATGATAACTATACGGTAGACGTTAAATTAGAAAACATCGATAAGTCGGTTACAGTAACAAAATGACTGAAGATATATCGAACCGGAATAAACCAATATTTCTTTCAGCACAGTTTCAGTTTTCGTTCAGACCAAAATAACTGGTTTTCAGTTTAGTTCCGAAAGAATAATTTTATTTTATGTATATTTTTATCTTAAATCTTCTATATTTTTCTAGTTCATTCAACTGAATTAAACCTATCTTCTACAAGTAGTTTCGAGAGAAACTGAAACAGAAAAGTAGTAGTGAACATCAAAACAGGAAATCGAGAAGCAATATATATGTAATGATGATGATTATACGGTAGACGTTAACTTAGAAAACATCTATAAGTTGGTTACAGTAACAAAATGACTGAAAATATATCGAACCAGAATAAACCGATATTTCTTTCGGCTCAGTTTCACTTTTCGTTCAGAACAAATTAACGGTTTTTCCAGTTGTCGGTTCAGTTCCGTTTCGAAAGCCTGTTATGTACACAGCTGAGGCACTTTTTTAGAGCACTCAAATTCATTTTCATTCTATACTTTTAATTTCTTGTTTATTTTTCTTATGATAATAAAGATTTTGTTTAATTACAAAAACTAGCTGTCATTCTGTGTAATCTTTTAGAGAATATTTGTTAGTGAGCTTTTGTTCCATGTAATTCCTGCTTATATATTCGTAATTAATATTCATATAAAAAAGGCTAATATTTTTTAGAAACTGTTATTAGATGCGAAAAATTGTCTAAAAATTGTCCTTTTTTACATTGTCCGACATTTTCCATCAGACTGAATTATATAATACAATAATTTGTTGTCAATAAAAATGTATTGTATGTTTGCTCAAATTTATATATAACGGTTCATTCATAAAACCTTTTTCTGGTTACCATTCTCGTTGGTGTGGTGTGGAAGTTCGGAGGGTTGAGATGTCAGAAGTCGTTCTTGTCACTTGACCATGATATAAAATTACTAGGTCCGTCGCCATTAGCCCTCGTGTTGCTTTATAGTGCGAGATTAAAACACACTCACTCTTATTACCATAGTAATATTCTACTGTTGCCAAATGGTCATGGTCGCAAACTCGTGGCCAGCGGTGTCAAGTAGCAGGCTCGAAACCTAATGCCACTGAAGACCTGCAGTGTAGAGGCGCTGGCCAACTTCTCATATCGGCAATGGAATTGTAGTGTTTCTTTCTTCCTTGTTGAATCTAGTAATACATTTAAGTGTTTATTTCTTATTATTGATGTAAAAAACAACAACAACATTTTTACTTTGTTGATATTTTTGTCTTATTGTATCACGACAGTAATGTATTTTCTATATCTAACTACTAGTAGTTACTAAGTATTAGTACTACCAAAGATCCGAGGCTCAAATCCCGGGCTGGGCAAGGTCGACTCAGCCTTTCATCAGTTCAATGGGTCGATAAATGAATACCAAGCTTGCTTAGGAACTACACACTGGGGATTTCGCGTCAGACTGATCACCTGACGGGTGCATCTACCAATGCCTTTCAGTGCCCAAGGTTATGAAAACTGAGATCAACACTGTAGGCCTTGGCCCTCATAGGATGTTGCGCCTCTGGGTTTTTTTTAACTACTAGTAGAGCTACAAATTTCGAAAACGTGTTTAGAATATTATTCTTGGGGAAGATAAATATAAATAAAATCCTCTCCCCAACTCTTAATTCTTCCCAAATTACTTAGAATTTATTTTTGCGTGGAATTTTTTAGAATAATGTCAGGAGCTGTTTTTATAAAATTTATGCAAACTTAATTCCGAAAAATGTAATGTATCCCTTTAAGATCCAGCCCACACAGTTATGCGGGTTTGACATTCTTATCCCTTTAAGGCCCGAAATATTTTTATCTTTAAATATTACATTCATCTGGTTATTAACGCCTCCTCCCCCTATGGAACTTAAAGTGTAATAGCACGAACACACATGCGGGCTGGGTCTCAAAGGGTTATAGTGTTCTATCGTAACATATTTATTCAATAAAAATAAAATTGTACCATACAGTTACTTTAATTTAACACAACAAATCAATGCAAGCAGTTAAATTCTACTATAAAATAATAAATTTTATATGTAATTATATAAGCCATTAAAATAATAATCGTTATATTTATTAATTTTGTATATTAAATTTGGAAATTATTTGTATACAAATGCTTTGTTTTGTTGTCATTATCATCTATATTTTCCTCTTAAAAGTAAATGTGTAAAGGTCGCCTCGCGACGTCTATTAGTGTGGGAGAGTCGGAAGGAAGATTAGCCATATTCAAAATAACTTCAATTTATTCTCAGTTATGAACAACAACACAAATTCTATTAACCAAGTTAAGAGATGCACTCAAATAACAAATATGGAATGAAATAGCGAGACAAACGAGCTACGAGAAGACTTTAAATAATCAGATCACTTAGGCAATATCTTTTAATTCTTAGCGAGCCAGTATAATTTGATTCCTAATTGACAAATCGTCAACTTTAATATTACAATAATCAGCTACGAAAAATCCACGCCTCACTTCACGTTTAATCAATTACTGCTAGCCGTTAGCAGTCTAACCGCTTTCTATTTTTCTAATCTGAAAGTTTAATCTGTATATACAAGTCTTAATTTGCATAGTCACATATTCTTCTTCGGGGGAAGATTTATAATATAACTTTTAATGACCCAATATTTCCCAAGGTGATTAGTATTTGAAAGAACGATGATAGACCTGTCACAAATGAAATTTACTGATTTAACTTTTCAGTGCTTTAAGTCGTTTTTCTTTCTTCCTTTTAAAATTGCTTTAGTTCAATAGCTTTTAGTTCTCTTCAGCATCCATAAATAGAAATGAATTAGAACAGGGGTACTCAACCTTTTTCTGATGGGCCGCATACATATGTCAGCTATTTCACGCGGGCCGCATCATAAGGATAAAGAAGGGGGGGGGGGTTAAAATGTGGAAAATTGATCAAAATATTTCACACACAACTCCTGGTTTACTCTTTTTTAATTACTATTTTTTATTTTTGTCACTAACACCGAATTAGAAGAATTTAATAAACACTCCTTCACAATTTCTCCATCAGTAAATGGTTTCATGATTACCAATAATATAATAAACTTCATAAGATGTCCTTGTTACCGCTTTGATATTACCACTGACAAAACACTTTATTGCTGTTGCAAAGATTATTCAAGAGAACCTATTTATTACCTCTTGAAAGAGATCTTCGAGAAAAAGTGTCATTGAACGATTCCTGTTTATTGGTATTTTTTGAATACAGCACTTTCGTGACAAATCAAACAATTACTGATCCATATTTGTTTTTCACTACAAAATGGTCAACTTCCCAATCGTCTTGAAACGATATATTTTCTTCGAATATTTTTCGCTTGTAAGATATGAAAGATAGTTAAAAATTAATTCCACTCACTTTTCATTCTACTGTTGTCTGTTATCACCAACCGTGACTGTTCCAACTAGAAAAAGAATATCAATTCATACCCGTACGACACCGACAACAAAAAGTAAAATTGATATATTTGATTTCTTGACAAAGAATTTCCCACCAAAATTTTTATACAATATTCTTAAATAAATGAATTCCTCAGAACAATGGGCTATGACCGGGCCACTTAAAAAGGCCCTGCGGGACGCAGGTTGAGTATCGCTGATATAGAGTATTATAACCATAAGTTTATTTCAAATAATTTTAACAATTGTGTAAGGAATTAAAAAAATTTTATTGAAATTTTTGAATTGTTGTTTTTAAGTATAGCTCTTTTAACCATATTTTGATCATTCTTTTTTCTAACTTTATTTTAGCTTTTACCATTACATGTAATAGATTCTCTAGGAACAGTGCCATGTTTGCCTGGTGTTTTTGTCACAGGAATATTTAGTGGAGCTATAAGGTAAGGATAGAAATAATAAAAGTGTATAAATGTAATCTACATTACAATTACATCTAATTAAAATGTATCTATTCCAAAATTTTAAAATCAAATCTTTGATGTATCATATGCGATATAATGTATGGTGCATTTCTTAAGTATGATCCTGTTTTTATTTTGTGACAGAGACTGTCAAAAGTCTCCTGCAGATTGTTGCTGTGAAGGTTGTTGTTGTTTTTACATATTCTATATTTTTATTTAAATTTTTGGTTTTTCTGGCTTTGGTATGTAAATTAATGTTTTTTTTTAAATTATTAATGATATGTGGTATTGGAAACTATCTTATAGTATATTAAATATTGATCATTTAGGACTACGTTTATAAGCTTAAAATATTTTTAGAAGCATGTTCTTATACTATTTTTATTTTCTCTTCGTTTCAGTCCATTTGTATATGCAAATATTGGAGATGGTTGGCTGGCCTTAAGAAACTATGTTTAAACTTACAATCTTAGTTCCTAAACCAGTAGTATTTTGCTATTATACTACTGTGGCCATCCTTTTTTTTTTTTTTTTATATATATATATTTATTTTTTGTTTTAATTCTAAATTAGATTTGTGGTAATATAGAGTATGATATTAGTGAGAGATTACAAATATAAGTATGAAGCCATTTTTTTTCAGAAATAATTTTTTCTTCCGATATAGCAAAATTTGAAATATTTTTTTAAATGTGTGTTTATCAAGGATTGCAGTTTCCACTATTTATGAAATATAACTAAATAAATAACATACTTTTTCAAATCTTTCTTTAATACATTCGGTATGCGTAGTTATCTCAAAGTCTTTAATCCCCCGAGGTTGCCTAAATTTAATTTAAGTAATGCATACCTTTAAAAAATATTATTTTTGGGGAAAAAATCAGTTATTTTCAAATTTTAACTAATTTGTGCAAATTGAATACAATTAAATTAATTTACAGTGAAATAATTAATTATTAGCAGATTAAAATGAACAAAATGAAATTAATTAATTAAATAATTTAAGAATTACACATACAATAGTACATTGATTTACAATACCATACAATAGTACCATCTTCATGTCGATGTTTAATTGAGCTGAAAACAGTTTCCAGCTCTTCCTTCGTTATTACATGATGCCAGGAAACAATTTATCCTCAATTAGTTCCTTTTTACTTCATGGTTACTTCATTCGGACAAGAGTTTGCAAACGGTGTTATATCTAAAATTTCAGAATATTTATTTGAAAAAAAAAATCATTCTCTTTGTTTAAAATCTGTTTTATTTCATTATTGCTAAATTATTTTGTTAAATAAATTTTATCACGAGCTTAGTTATATTTCGGTAGAATGCAATTTTTTTTCTAGTGAACTTCCTAAAAGCTTATGTAGATACAGGTTGGGAAACGCTGCACTATATATAAAAGATAATTTTTACATCAACCTTTCATTATAAAACGTTTCCGCATTTTATTTGGCTGTCTGTCGCAAACCTGTTATCTCTTTTTTTTTAATCAGGATTCAAATCAGTTGTTCTGTGTTTTTCGACGAGGTTATGGGAACTACAAGAAACAAATCACGCCCCCGAGAAAATTATCCCCTTGACTTGAGTATGCTTTACTTCCAAGAATCGATCAACGCGGGGGGGAGGAAGGGGAAAAACAGTGTGTGTGTGTGAGAGAGAAAAGACTAAACATACCAACAATACAGTCATGCTCCATTCTATACGAGATTTATTTGTATTTTCTATCGTTCTTAAGTTTTAGTAAGCTGTAAAAATGAAATTTTCACCTTTTTTCACAGTGAAAAAAAAATGTTTTTTTTTGTTGTTTTCTCAATTGTTATGTGGTATGTAATCCTGAAATAAATCAAATTATTATCGCTACAGCGATGCCGCTTTATCTGTTCTTTTTTAATGATGTCTCGCAGAGAGCATTTTAGTTGGCATAATGGTTTTGGAAAAAAAGAACACATTAAACAGTTATACAATTTTTTTTCGCTTCCAAAATGGTGATATTTAGAAGCTCCTATAACTAATTTTGCCTGTTTGTTATTGTCTTTTAATAATCTGTTATTTTGTTTGGTTTCTTTTTTAAACTAACCGTTTCAAAACTGTTGAAAAAAATAACCATGCTCAGTTACAAGACGTTTTTAGAATATTATAGTTAGAACCTGGACTTTGTGATAAAATTAATTAAAATTTATTTGATAAAATAAAAAAGTTTTGAATAATGTATTTCGTTAAAGCATGTGTGGTACAGGAATAACATTTCGGGATAACTATAATACTAAAATGAGAAGATTATCATCACAAAAACAATGAAAGAGTTCGTTGAGACAATATCTGGAAAATGTAATGCATTTTTATTAAGACATATTAAAAGTTTCGTAAAACAGTCTCTTTATAATCTATTATTCTCTAACCATATGTAAATATCATTCATTTTTAATTTCTCATAAAACAGCCATTTTTCTTTTAAGACTGTCACTACATGTGTCGATCAATTGTTAATATTCTTAATTAAATTTCACCAATGATTAAAAGTAGCTAAATTATTTTTAAGCATTTATTTTAGAGTTACTTGAATTTTTTAAATTAAAATAAGCAGTGTTCTTTAAGGAATGTGATTCGTGGAAACACTTTACCCCGCTTCATGTTCTTATTTCTTGAATTATTATTATTTTTTCTATCTTGAAACCTCCTTTCTCCCAACCCAATAATTCTTCCCCTTGGTATCAAATCTGTCTTGATGAAGGTTGTTGGTTCGAATTTTCACACTAAAACTGTTAAAAATGGCAAAGTGCGTTTCGAAAATTACTTCTTCAATGGGTTGACAGCCCTGGGTAGGCCCTGGCCTTCTCCAAAAGTTTTCTCCTGACATCTCTACTTTTGTGACAACTGTTTTCCAGTTTTTGACCTTTAAAATATTTAGATCTTTTTCGTCACGGTCAATCCATCTTAACGGGAGTCTGTCCCGAAATCTATTTCTCATGGGTTTTGCCAGAAAGATTTTCTTGAAGTAACGATCTTTGTTCATTCTAGCCAGATGACGAGTCCATTAAAGTCTCTGTAATTTGACAAATTTTACAATATCAGGTTGATTGTAAATTTTGCAGAGTTCTATAAGTTAGATCTTCTCCTCCACGATCCATTCATTTGGATCCCACCAAGAATACAGCTTAAGATCTTTCTCTCGAAAATTCCCAAAGCTTCCTCATAAAGTAAAGTCAATGGCCAAGTCTCTGATGCATAAGTCAGGAAGAAGCAATTTAGTTCTTAATTTGAGAAAGTGCGTGAGAATGGCAAAGTGCGGGGGGAAAGAAAAGTGCAAAGAAATGGCAAAGTGCGTTTCAAAAATTGCTTCTATATCATCTTTTTGAATGCATTAATTCTTTTTTTATTATTATTATTTTTCTCTTTGAATTAGATTTGCAAGACAGTTATTTCAGTTTACACAAGTAAATTTAGTTTTGTTTGTTCCGTTATTTTTCTGTCGCGTGATATATATTTTTTCTTTGGAGATTTAGTAGTTGACAATTTTAGTTAATTGTAATATAGAGAGTACATTTTTTTAAAAAAATGTTTTTACTATAAAAACTAATTCCGTGTAATTTTGTTTTTAATATACTGTCAATTTTAACATAAAGTGCAAAAAAAAATTACTTTTTTTTTCTTTTTTTCTTTTCAGAAAGGCAAGATAGAGGCTGGGGTTCAAAAATAGATGTGTGAATTTCTAGGTGCTGATTGCTTAACAGAACGTACGTGTCAGGGTTTACAGAACTTCGTTCAGGGGTTTTTACGCTTAAAGATGACCAATGTTCTGGTCGACCCCTTTTGAAGTTAATGATGACGAAATGGAAGCCCTAGTTAAATCTATTTGTGATATAGCTGTTTCGAGAGATTGCAGAAAAGATAAATGACAACTGATAAAGACACATAACAAGTGAAAATTACATAAGTTGCTTGATGTTTGGGTTCCGCATGCATTAATTGAAAAAAAATTCACTCAACACCATTGATGAAAAATGAATATTCTACTGTAATATTAATAAAATAAATCACGGTCCAAGCATGATGCATCTTTACCATTCATCTTTAGCAACATGAACGGAATTAGTAGTGCTTTCTTGGGAAGCGAAGGGTCATCCCCCATATAGCCTCAACCTTGCTCCATCGAATTATCATTTATTTCGAAGTCTACAAAACTCTCTTTTTAAGTTGTAAACATTCCATAAATAGTGATAACCTCAGATCACCCTTGGTTGAGCTTTTGTGCGTATAAGGACTAGAAGTTCTATGAATGCGGAATCAAGAAACTGTCAAAGATGGAAAAAATTGAGTGAATATTAATTTGGAACTATTCAGCTACTCGAGGGTTTTGGGTGACGGTCCTCGTAATTTTGAACCATGATCAAGTGACGAGAAAGACACCACACACAGAGCTGTTACCTATCTTTCCTAATTTCAGGACCACTTCGACGGAAGGACGTTTGAGTTTCGACATATTTAACATGCATCACCCCCTTAAACGGCAGGTCTTCAGCGGTACAAGGCTCGAACTCATGACACGCCGGCCACGAGTCCGTTACCTTCACCACTAGGCAACCGTGTGGCAAACTGTGGCTTTTATACGTATCTGACTGTTAAGTAACATTATTATCCATCTGTATTGACTTATCGGGATTTAAATTGGCACTCAATTGATACAAAATAAAGTAAAATGACAATAAAGTTAAAAAGTTGCCTTTTCATACTTAGTATGATTATTGAAATAGGTGACACAGCAATATTTCAAGGAAATACTTTTTTTAAACTTTATTTATCAATTGAAAGAATAATTTCAGTTGATTAAATGAAATACACTTGTAAATGGGAAAATGCGCATTTTTTTTATGTTTAAACTTTGACTAGAGTGTAAAATGAATTTAAATTTAAATTATTTTCGTTACATAAACATATAATTTTATATTTGTATTGTCACGTTCTGTGTTTGCAGTTACCGTATCTTTACGGAAGATAAAGCATTTATGGGACAATGTTTTATTCTATCTTATCGTTGAACAGATTCAACGAAATGCTTTGAAAACATTGGACAAGAATATATGTACAGTAAAATTAAGAAGTTATAGAAAAAATAGTAAGTTAATTCCTACTTAGGTCAACAAAGAAAAAATTTATTTTAGTCACTTTTTATTAAATAGTTACAATTATTATAATTATGTATATTCATATGACATAATCACAATATTAAATGACAAAATAGTAAACGATTTTCCTTGTAATTTTCCATTTTCCTTTCTACATATGATGTTGGACTATTTTTTTGTGTTAACTATTTATTCATTAATTAAATTTAAGTATTCTAATAAAATAGTATAGTAAAAAAGAAATCACTTTCTCAGAAATCAGGCCATCCCAGGTAAGATTCGAAACCCCGACCTATGGATTAGAAGTCTAAGCGCTATCCATTGCGCTACAGAGACACGATGAACGATTTTCTTTTCTATATATGCTGCTGGATTATTATTTTTGTTTGTTACTATTTATTCATTTTTTTAATATAATTAATGAATTAATATTTGAAAAAACAAGTATTAACATCAAATGTCATCCACTACAACAGTAATTCTCAGGGGTCTATGACAACTTGCAAGGGGTCCACGCCAGTGAAAAAGTAATTTGGGGGTCCATGAGGTGTAAATGGGGGTCTATGATAGTGGCTCTCATTAAACTACATTATGACTTTAAATCTTCATTTCTTTCCAAAATTAAGCTAAAGAAGTATAATATTAGACATCACGAATTTTTTCAATTTGTCACAAACAATCAGTCAGGACATTATAACTTAAGCTCACCGCATTTAAATGCCCTTAACACAGATTTTGAAACAAGGTTTGAGATTGTTTTTTTAATAGTAATACCACAGTAGACAATGAATTCATATTGTCACATTGAAGAAAAATATGTCATACTACAATAAGGATTAATCATAATAGGCCCTAACGAAGATCTTAAAATAAAGTTTAGAAACATGTCAGCAATTTTGGCTTTAAAAAGACATACCTGGTATTTGTCAAAAATTATGGAATATCATGAAAAAGTTTTTAATTGCTTTTCCTAGTGAGAGGGAGTTTCAGTGAGTTTGTTAATCTCAGAAACAAAGTGAAAGAAAACTGTTCACTTACTAACAAAGGAGATTTAGACTTAAACCTGACTAGATTTATATTAAATGTTGAAAATTTGTTGTTGAAGCACCAGATTCATCCCTCTCCATAAAAGCATTTGCTTGTTGTTCGGTTATTTTATGTATTAATTTCACTCATTAAAGAGCGCTTCTTAAATTTTAAACGCGCTATACTTCACTACAGTTAGAAAATTAATTCTTTTAAAGTAAGAAATAGTACCAGCTGTCAAAAAGACAGTTGATAAATTTGCAAAAATTCAATATTAGGTAAGCAGGGGTCTACCCAAAACTGAAAACCAGGGAAAGGGGTCTATGAGACACAAAAGTTTGGGAGCCTCTGCACTACAAGTTTAAAGAAATGTATTTAGACTTGAATAGATGAATAGAAATTACTTAATTACTTTTTCAACGAATGAAAATGTTCAAAGAATGTGACACTTTTCGCTGTTAAGTACAATTTTAGATGATCAAATATTTTTAGTACACAAAATTAAGAAATTAAGCAATTGTCTCTTACTTGAACTAAAACTGGAACTGTTGTTCCTTTATCGTTTAAGAATAGTAAAATTGCATAATAATTAATAAATCTCTCTCTCTCTCCTCTTTCTCCTCTTTCTCTCACACCTCTCTCTCTCCTCTCACTCTCACTTTTTATTTGTTAGGCTTAACACTAAGTACGTAAGTAACTTCAGTAAGAACGTTGCAAATTAGCATATATCAATATTAGGATTGTTCCAATCTAGCAAAGCAAAAAAGTTATAAAATAATTGTTCCTATATTTACACAAGTATATAATTCTAAATATTATCTAATATAATTTTAAAAGTTAGCAACAAAATAATATTTACAGTTATAAAAAATATTTAAAAAATACAGTTATTATTTACATTTTTAACAGTGGTATAGCTACCCCCGTATCAGGCGTATCAGTGATAGGGGGTCCTCAAGCGGCTCGGGCCCCAGTATGTGAGCAAAAAATCGTAAAATCTTATCAATGGTGTCATTTTAACTGAGCTCCCCATTTCTGAAAAGGACCCCCAAAGAATTTTTATGCAGGGCCCACTCAAGACTTGCTTCTCCAGTAATTTTTAACCGTTATACAGAATTTAAATACAAATTGTTTACATAATTTCTTATTACTATTATTTCTTTTTGTTATCGTGTAGCTATTGTACCTTTACATTACTCAAAGCAAAATACCTTTCGCTTCTGTTGGTAGACATCAAAGAAATTATTATATGTTGTATTTGAAGTCAAAATACAAGGCTTTGAAATAATTTAACTGTAGGAATTTTACTCATGGAATACGTGAGAAAACTGTATGAAATACGCAGCTTAGCCATTATAATAATATGCAAGAATAATTTAATATCGTAGCTTTTTCTTAAAAAATAAATTGTTATACACGATTGTTAATAGAGAACGACAATACATTCCCCACACACAATAAACTTACATTATTTTCCCCATCAATGGCAGCGAATATTTCAAGCTCGATTGTAAAATAATTACTATACCCTGGGAAACAACCAACCCTGCAATAACTCTTTATTGAACAAATATATATATATACAGTAAGACCCCGCTTAACGCGGGGGATACGTTCCATCAAAGTAGAGCGTAATGTGAAGCAGCGCTAAACGAGGCTATCTTAACATGTAAATAATGGGTTTTGGGGAAGATGGATAGAAAATTGTGGTTAGGTATTAAATTTAATATAATGTTTTTTTTTTAATAAAAATAAAGCGCCAAACATTTATTTCTTACAAAAATGAAAACAATATAACCGAATATACGTACTTATAAAAACAAATAAAATTCTAAGTCAGTCAGATCATTCAGTCTATTCTGTGTTTCCAATTTTCTGCCTTTTTGTCAAGAAGGCATCTAATGTAGTTTGCGTTTTCTTTCCTTTTGCGTTCTGTTAGAAGTTGTTGATAAGTGAAAATCTATAACACCCCGTCTTGCTTTTGAACTCCTGTCAAAATTTGGATCATTTTCAACAAATTGGTCCATAATTTCAGGTATAGTGGTCAAACTCCTTTTTAAAAACGCCATCGAAAGTTCTTTTTGCCCTTCTTCGAAATCACTACTATCAATATTTTTGTTTTCTTCTTGCTCCGTTAATTCCTTGAGCTCATCATTAGAAAGACTAGCTGGTGTTTCTTGAACTATTTCTTCGACGTCTTCCACGTTTACCTCATCTAAACCGGTTTGTTTCGCTAATTCCACTATTTCATCCATATCGACAGTGTCCAATGTCTTCGCTCTTAAATCTAGCCAAATGTTCTTCCATACTCCTTTCAAAGATCTTTTTGTTATCTCATTCCAAGAAAGGTTTATGTTTTCTACAGCATTCATGAGATTGTAGTTTTTCCAAAATTCTGTTATTGATTGCTTCTCTTCTCCGTCTGTTTTTTCAAACATCTGCTTAAATGTTCGCCGCAAGTAATAAGCCTTAAAATTGGATATAACGCCTTGGTCCATTGGTTGAATTAAAGCAGTTGTGTTATAGGCGGCAAGAAAACCACTTCGACTGGAATACATGTTGTTAAGTCTGATAAATTTGTTGGGTGACTTGGAGCAATATCAATTAATAGTAGTGCTCTTTGTTCAAGTTTTTTAATTTCGCAATAACGTTTAACAGACGGGCAGAAATGTTCAGTGAACCAATCCTGGAAAATTTTCATAGTTATCCATGATTTTTTATTAGACTCCCAAATTACAGGTAAAGTTGATTTAGATATGCCTTTGATTGCTCTTGGGTTTTTGGAGTGGTAAACTAGAAGTGGTTTTAATTTGAAATCTCCGCTTGCGTTACCACCCTGTAGAAGTGTTAAGCGATCTTTTGCAGCTTTAAATCCTGATGCTCGTTTCTCTTCACGGGATAGAAATATTCGTTTTGGCATTCTTTTCCAAAACAGGCCTGTTTAATCAACATTAAAAACCAATTCTGGAGGATAGTTTCCTTGTTCAATTATTGTTTTTAATTTCGCTGGGAATTCAGCCGCCGCTTTCGTATCACCACTTGCTGCTTCTCCTGTAATCTTTATGTTGTGAAGATTATTTCGATGTTTAAATCTATTAAACCATCCTCGACTAGCAATGACAGTTTCACTTATGCCACTTGCCTCAGCCTGAATGTAATTAAAATCCTTCTAGCTTTTTCCATTATGATAGATTGGCTTAATGGCATATTGCGTTCAATTTCGTCGTCAATCCATATAGACAGTCGTGTTTCCATTTCCTCTATAATGTTATTTCTAGAACGGGTAATTCTAGTTGCAGTTGCCGATGACAGTATTTTTTCTTTATTCTTAAGAACTGATCTTATTGTTGAAGTTGCCAAATTCAATGCAGCACTAATTTGAGATTGACGTTCACCAGAATCTAATCTTCTAATCGCATTTTAGTTTCCAGTTTAATCCTTTTTCTGGTTGCTTTCTTTTCTTGTTTTTTATTATCACCCATGATAGTAATGTCCAATAATGTCAACAAATGTTTCAAATGATAAAAATGCGTCCGTATAGCACCACCACCAAACAAGAAACACAACTACACTGTTTCGGATATGTCACAATTTCGGGGAATCCCCGGGTTGAAATAAAAGAGCGCTAAGCCGAAACAGCGTTAAGCGGGGTCTTACTGTATATATACTTACAAGAGAAGATACAGTCAAGCTTCAACAGTTCTCTTAAGAACAGAGCCGCTTTTCGGCTCAGGAACATTAGGCACATGCCTAAAGCGTAAAAAATTTAAGGGAGCAAAAAAAAAAGGGGGGGGGGCGGCGAAAAAGGAAAAAAAATTAAAATTACCGGGGCCGGGCCTCCACCTAGCGAATCATGAATGCGTTGTGTTTGTGTGTGTATGTGCGCGGAACTGTGGAAAACATCTATGGAAAATTAAAAGCTTAACAGTTTGATGTTGCTGTGCACTCAAAATAATATTACATCGTCAATTGATTCCAATAAGATTTGAAAGTAACAGATAGTAAAGCAATAAAACCGATGATAATTAACAGGTTGACAGCAGTTCATCCAATTGCGTCTACTCTATACTGTAATTGCAAACGATTTCATCAATTGACTGTATTCATTTCCAAAAGGGTGGGTGGTCCGTGATGCCGTAAGGTAAGCATTGAACGAGAACCATGCCACTAGCCTTTCCTTCTGCTGCCGGTTGCCAGTCCGGGACACGGTGGGTTCAGAGTTGAGGGATAATGGAAAGACTCTCCAAAGAGCAAAAACACAAAGAAAGGAAAAAGAGTAAGAGAGTTTAAGCTATCCGACTACTTGCGACAACTTTTTTGAAAAAAAAGAGGAGATATGGAGATTGTTTTGTAGTTTTTAGATTTATTTAGTACATTTTAAGGGGAAAAAAAGGGCTAAAACTGAGAAGAGAAAAATAAATTATTACTACTAAAATGGGAAAAAATGGATAAAAATTGGCAAAAATTAAATAAATGGGGGCCCGCTGTTTACAAATAGTAAATGAACAAATTCTCAATTTTTAAATATGATGTATTACTTTGCTATTTCTTTTTGAAATGACCTTTAGAACAAAAAAAAAGATATTTTAATTTTTACAAAAACTAGAGCACTTCATCTCTCTTAGCTATCATATGAAATTGCTTAAAAAAGCAGTTATTATGTTCACATAAAGAACTGTAAATTTTATAATTAAACAGTGATTGATAAATCTGAAGTTTAAAACACTTCTACTGTTATACAGAACATACACACAAAATTTCAGCAAATTATTTTCAAAACTGTTTGAGCAATCGCTGTCCCCGTTTCAGCTTTTCGAAAAAAATACATTTCGAGTAAAACGCATTTTAAGGTTTGACATCTTGTGTAAAGTTATGGCATTTAATTTTACTAAAACACTTGCAGTTTTTGTTCTAGCAAATGGAAAATAAAAAAAACTTGGTATTTTCACTAAGCTAATAAGATGCCCCATAAAATAAAATCATAAAAAAAAAATTGTCAGTTTTTGAAAAAAATCATGATTTTAGGGTAGTCGGATATCTTAAACTCGGAAAACATATTTATTGCAAGCTTTGGTAGACCATTTTGCTGTTGTTGCCACAGGGAAGGCTCAAAGGTCTTAGGAAACTATCACCAATACACAAATAGTTGACTAAATCTCTAATCAGTTGATATGACTTGAAAAAACTCATTCTGTTGCATTCAGGTGCACAGCATTTGGTGGTATGGCATTTTACAAGAAACCTATTTTTAAAAAGAAACATAACTATTTATAGAAGATGTCGACTATATTAAATATCTTAGGTTAATTAAATGATAACCGGCTCTCTCCTAGTTCCCTTATATATACAGTCAGTCACAAAAGTCTGCATACACCCCCCAATACACACAGATCTAGCACGATACTTATATTTTCGAAAATACAACTTTATTTTCGTAATTATCCTAGATAATAATTCATATCCAATAAAGAAAATTATGAACATATTCATTAAAATATATCAAAAATAAACAAAATATGAAATTATATAGTCACGAAAGTCTACATACAGGGACAGAACAACACAATTTGCAATAATTAATAAGCAAAAATGTAATTTTAATATTTTATAGGGTCTCCCTTTGAAGCAATAACTGCCTGCATTCGGTTTAGCATTGACAGAACAAGATTCTTCGTCGTCTCAGGTGAAATTTGGGCCCAGGCATGTTCTATGTCCTTCCTCAGAGTTTCCTTGCTGGATATTGCTTGTTGCCGAACTCTTCTATCAACTTCTTCCCAGAGGTGTTCGATGGGATTAAGGTCCGGCGACTGTGGCGGTGAATGCAGTTGTTTAGGTGTGAAGTAGAGCAACCATTCCTTAACAATCTTAGCTGTGTGCTTCGGATCGTTGTCTTGTTGAAAGACAAAGTTGCTCCCAAGTCCCAATTTTTGGACCGAGGGGTGTAGATTGCTTTGCAGAATCTGTAAGTATCCAAATTTATTCATGTTGCCATCGATGAACACCAAATTGCCCACTCCAGTTGCCGCCATTGCGCCCCAAACCATCACACTACCTCCGCCGTGTTTCACAGTTGGAGTCATTTTCTAGGGGTTCATTGCTGTGTTTTTCCCCTCCAGACTTTTCCACGGCCATCACTTCCAAACACGTTGAATTTGCTCTCATCGGTGAATACAACTGTTTTCCAAAAGTCAAAATCCTTGTCAACGTGTGGAGAAGCAAAGTCAAGTCTCTTCTGTTGGTTTACAGATGAGATGAACGGTTTCCTGCTGGAAACTCTGCCATTGTAACCGCCTGATCGAAGAATTCTACGAACAGTTTCTGGATGTACTTTCTTTCCACTTGCTGTTACAATTTGATCCGCTAATTTTGGAGCACTAATTTTCGGATTTTTCTTCACTTTTCTTACTATGGCTCTTGAATCACAATCACTAAGCTTGTGTGGACGACCACATCGAGATTTGTTGAGCACATTTCCACGCATAACGTAATTTCTATAGATTGTTTGCACAGTTGACCGAGGTTTTCTTTACAATTTTGGCAATTTCGGAAAAAATTTATTTTCCCCTTTCAACTTTACGATCAGATTTCGAAGTTCTGAAGATGTTCCTTTCCCTGGCTTATATTTTGTTGAAGTTACAATGTTGAAAAATCACGAAAAATGAAGATTAGAATATAGAACAACACGTGTCACCTCAAACTAAGGTGATCTTTGAAAAAAAAATGTGTATGCAAAATTCTTATTATCAGCCAATCGAGTGTATGCAGACCTTTGTGACGTGACAATCGCTACACATTTCACAAAATTTAACAGTAATTATTATTTCTGAACTTTTTTATTCTGAAAAGCATATTTTTTCACTGGAATTGAAAGATTGATATAATTTTTCAAATTGAAACTTAATTAGTTTTAGAGATAACCCTATTTTGATAGATGTATGTAGACTTTTGTGACTGACTGTATATACTTTTTTTTTAAAAAAAGAGAGAATTTATCAATGTAATAGAACATAGTTTTCTAAATTTAACTAAAATTTTTATAAATTTGGGTATATTTTTATGATTGAACCTATTATCTATTATGGTGAGGGAATTTTGGGTGGCTCACTCACCTCTTGCAATATCAAAAAAAAAAAAAGCATTACATTCTACAATATTCAAAGAATTTATCTTTTAAAAACATGAAAGGTTATAGACTTCGCCTACAAATGCCTTACAACTCATATTTGTAGTTCCACTAATTCACCTTTCTGTTAAGGGGTCACAGGACTCTTAACACATATCCGTGCACTCGAAAAAAACATCCTTCTTCAAACCAATGTAATTTAGCAATAAAACAAAACAATAATTTGAAATTTTTACCATATAATAATCATATATATTTACATTATTTTTCAAATTGTCAGAACATTTGTGAAAAAATTTAAAAAGTTATAAAGAAATAAAATTTGGAGAATTTTTTAAAAATATGAAAATTAGCATTTTACACCGCGTAGAACTCTGAAGTACAAAATTGATAAAAATTTACAAAATTAATTTTATTTGATATAAAAATGTTCCCTTTTGAACTTATACACACTTTTAAAGCATTTAGAGAAAAAAAATATTTTTAAAATACAATTATGAAGAAAATTTTTAAATTTTATGAAAAAATTCAATTAAAACACAAAAAAAAAAATTATATAAAAATTTGTTTAAAAATTTGTGTATAAGTTATAAAAAGCCTTATTTTGAACATGTGTATGAAATTTCATATTGATATGATAAATAGTTTTTGAAAATTTCTGCGCGGGAGGCAAAATTTTTCATTTTGAGAAAAATGAAGTTAAAGATAAAAAATAACAAAAAAGAAAATTAAACATACCAGTATGCATTAAAAAGCCCCGGCAGCATAAATATTGCCCTCTGCAAGCTTACATTGCTCAATTTCATTGAGATTTTAAGTTTTTTAGCTTTACGAGCTTCAAGGAAGGTTTTAGAAACTTGTCTCTTAGCCATTGACTTGCGCACTTTATCAATATTTACACAATTCAAAATATTTGTTTTATTTATTTTTAAATTCAAAGCACACATCAGATCAATTCTGTTCTTACTTCCATCATTGTATTCACATGCAGCTATAAATGCAGCTATTTTTGTGACATTAATTCCTGATCCAATCAATTTTTGGCCTATACTTCCAAATCAGTGAATTCAATGACTCATTAGTATTTTGAGTTTTCCCCCTAAACACCTTCTTAACAATTTCAAGTGTGATAAATCTTTAAAAACAGGTTAAATCACTCCAGAAACTGCTTTTGGTAAGGTGTTCTTGTGAGAAAATTCATTCACTGTATTATTGTGAACCGAAACATTGCTTTTGTTCTGATCGAAAAAAAATTTTCTGCATTCCGCAAACTTCCATTCCTCCAGCAGATCCGGTATGGTTTTTTTTCTGCAGAAAGTTTGGTGTTTAGCCAAAAATGCACTATATTTTGGTCCAAAATTTGGCCCTTTATAGGAGTCACATCCTTTGCAATAAGAGGACATGACTTCCATGTCGAGAACTTCCTAGTCTTGCTCCAATCAGCGTACACACTCCAATAAGAGATGTATGCCCACAGGTCTTCCAGGTCTCATCACCGCTAACTACAACAGAATTTACGGTACCACGAATAATTTTAGCGGCTTTCTTCATTGATGCATTTGCAAACGCTTCACTTACATCAGTTATCTTCGCATTTATTTTGTCGTAAGCTTTCTGACACACTGGATTTGGCAAACACATAAGAGAACAAAACGTCTCGAGCGAAGGCAATCCTTGGCCTATATATCACATGGCCAAAACAGACCGTCTGTTTTTTCATTTTTTTATACCAATCAATTCCCAGGAATTTTTTTTTTTCAATGCCACATTTTCTGCACGTGAACTGAAATGTGGGAAACAATCCTACAGAGGATTTTTCACTCATTTTTATTTTGCCATAACACACAAAGCAACAAAGTAATTTTTCAATTTGGGAAAACAATAAACTAAAGTCGATTATTCTATAACATTGGACTCAAGGCAAACATCATTTTCGTAAGTTTCCGAAATCTTGTGAACACTTGGTAATTTTTTCGCAGATGAACTTATGTTTGGCGAAACATTTTTGAAAGAAATATTACCTTTTTTTCTGACACAGATTTCTTCCGATACATATTTCCTATAAATCTTTTTTTTCTCTGGTCTCTTTCCAGATGAAGTTTTTTTCAATGAAACATCCATGTTCAAAAGCTTTCAATAACAAATGAAAAAGAATGCTAATCCAAAACCAAAATGTAAATAAATAATCCCGCTTAGATAAAACGTAGTTAAAAGTTGAGTTGCAGTTATGCTACTCCCGAAATCAATTTGATATTAGGTGTGACTCTTTTAATAAAACTAATCGGCGAAATATTAAAATGTTTGGAATGTGATCTGACAGCTGTCAAAAGTGGGCGTGGCAGATGCAAGTTTTTGTTTACGTGTTACTAGTTATTTCTCAATAACTTCGGAAGTTTTCACAGTATCAACAACATTTTGGTAGCAAAATGCTCAGAAACGTTGAGGCTTTAACATATATGTTTTTCAAAAAATTGAAAAAAATTAAATTTAAGGGTCCCGTGAGGCCTTAATGAAGCGTTTCGTAAATATATACCAAATCTGAAAACTTCGTAAAATCCTGAATTAATATTATAGATTGTTTTTCCATTGAAAATTTTATCTTCCTCCATTGTGAAAGCATGTAATAGAATTCTACACTTTAATCAATTTCAAGGTCTTATTGATTTAGAGGTGTTCACAGACGGATCTAAAATCGAGGTCGATGCTGGGTTTGCAGTGTGCATCTCTTACCAGAGCTCCCTTTTATAAAATTTATACTTTAAAATTAAAATCCTGCAATATTGTCTTTCAGGTGGAGATATTAACAGTCTGATTTTCCATGTTGTGGGCTGTTGCTAACAGCTTTGAAATTACTATTTACACTGATAGTTTATCATCCATTTTTTTCCCTTAAAAGTCCTAACAATCCATCCCTAATTTCATTTTCTCATGATCATCATACCTGGCAAGACAGCCCCTCGTAGGCCAGTACATTCCTTTGAAGATTCCTCTATAATGACCTCTTATTTACCTTTGTTCTCCAAGTTTTCTCGTTTATTATCCAATTCTAACCATCTGAGAGCCTTGGACTTCTACTCTTCCGAGAATCCCAATGACTTTGAACTACAGTACCTTTTTGACAACATTATTTTCTAGCATTCGAATTATATTGGCCATCCAGTTCCTTCTATCTATTTTTATGTATTTTTTTAATGATGTCAGGTTGTTTATAAATTCTATATAATTCAAAATTTATCTTCTTCCCCAGCTATTGTTTTCGTTTACACCAGTGATTCCCAAAGTGGTCTATACAGACCCCCAGGGGTCTATGATGACCTGCAAGGGGTCCACGTCAGCAAAAAATAATTTGGGGGGTATGTGAGATGCAAATGGGGGTCTACAATAGTGGCTTTCATTAAAACGAATCGTGACTTTAATTTTATAAGAGAATTTAGTCAAATGGAAAACAAGATTTTACCTATTTATTTACTAAATTAAATGAGGTTAATTTGCAGTTACAAGATGACAGCAGAAATTTCATTCAAACAGGGACCATCATTCCAGCGTTTCTGGCTAGAATTAAGTTAAAGGAGTATAATATTGGACGTCGCAAGTTTTCCCAGTTTCTCTTGTCACATACAATCTGTCAGGAAAAAGATGTTTTAAACTACGGTGAACAATTAAATGCCCTTTTTTATTTTGAATTTATGTTTGAGAATGCTTTGATTAGGGTAATACCACAATAGGCAATGGTCATATTGCAAAAAAAAAGAAAAAAGAAAGGACTAGACTGGACACTATTGAGGAGATATTTTGGGTTAAAACCTATAAGACTGATACCAAATCTTGAAAATTTTTTATTAAATCCACAGATTCATCTCTCCCACTAAAAGCATTTGTTTGTTGCGCAGTTATTTTAAGTAACAATCATTTTATATGCATTGATTAAATGATAATTTAATTAACGCGTTTCTTAAGTTTTATAAACACACTACACTACAGTTAGAAATTAAATCTTTTAAAGTAAGTAACTCTATACCAGCTTTCAAAAAGACATGTAAGTTGGTGAATTTGCAAAAATTCAACATTAGGTATAAGTAGGGGTCTACCGAAAATCGAACAACCTTTCAAGGGGTCTATGAGACAAAAAAGTTTGGGTACCTCTGGTTTACACCTTCAAGTATACTTCGAAGTATTTTTCTCTCAAAAGATGTCATTCGATTTTCTTCCAGTTTTGTTATTGTCCATTTTCTATTTTCAAGAATTTCATAATATTTTCTGGGTTAAGGTTCAAAATAAAAATTTCTTACA
Source organism: Trichonephila inaurata madagascariensis (assembly GCA_019973955.1). Taxonomy (NCBI): domain Eukaryota; kingdom Metazoa; phylum Arthropoda; class Arachnida; order Araneae; family Nephilidae; genus Trichonephila; species Trichonephila inaurata. The sequence goes on from BMAV01005206.1 coordinate 25,285, forward strand.
ATATTGTAGATAGCTATGCTAAGGTAGCTACTTTTAATTGTGAACAGATGGATGGTTACTGCACCTCCTTCTCGTGTCCTTAAAATCCTCAAATAATATAAAACAGTTGACTGAAAGTCAAATTCCAATACTGGTTTACGGGTCAAATTCTATTTACTTAAACTCAACTTAGATACCATACGATTATTAGTCAACTAGATTACGCAGTTCTTAACTAAGGCCCATTTATTTATTATTTTTACAACGTATTAAATAAAGAACTACCCTTCCAATTGTCTTTATGGTTCTCTTGGAGACGCTGATTACTGCGTGTTCTTATGTCTTCTGACTAAAGCATTTCATTTAGTCTGCTTATAAAAATGCTAAAAATTTAGTTTCCACGTCAGTTACTGTAAAATGAACTGCAAATTAACCTACAACTAATAGATTATAAAACTATCAGTTTATGCCCTTTCTTTCAACTCTACTCCTGAGAAAAACTTTATATATTAAACTGGGAAATGCAATTCCCTTTATCTCCTAGTCTATTTGCATAAATCAAATTCAGAATGTGAACAAGTGCTTGGTGAAAAAAAAATAGCATAGATATAACAGAATAAAATCATACTAAGTGCTGCAGTAATACTAATAACGAACCTCTAACACATTTATTTGATAGAAGATCTGACACAAAAGATTGATTTTAGTTGGGTCTATATACAATCAAACCACCTACGAACCTCTATTTTGCGCATTTTTCTATCTTGTGAACTTTTTCCTGGAACAAAGAACATTTTAATATTTTCTTCGTAAAATAACTTCCAAATAACAAAGGGCATTTTCTGTTTAAGAAACTTTTTATCTTGTGATTTGATTTTTTTTCTCCCTATTTTTGAAATATTTTTGGACATTTCAAATGATTCTCTTGTTTAACACATTTTATAGTCATCAGAGAGCATGAACTTGTTTTAACAGGTACCTTAGTTACCCAGAGCAAAAAAAAAAAAAAAAAAAAAAAAAAAATTTTTTAAAAAATTTTAAATTTATATTAAATTATTTTTTTTTTTTTTAAATTTCCTTTTTTACCAAAAAAAAAAAAAAAAAAAAAAAAAAATACAGCTTTTTAAGCAAATATGTCAATAAAGTTAACAGATTTTATGAGTAATTAAATTTGTGTGTGTGGAAGCATATAGTGATGTATGCTTTAAATTAGTGGCTATAAAAGAATGTATGTTTAAAATTACCTGTCACTTTAAAATTAGAGAGAGAAAATGTCATTAAAATTCATTAATTTTATTATAAAATTATTTTTTTAGATTGAATACTGTTTTTTTTTCTTTGTAGATTTCTTTTTGTGTGTGTCATGGGTAAGATTTATAAAACAGATATCAATTTACAAAAAAAAGTGTGCGGTTCTTTTTCATGCATGATTTTATTTTTGTGCGATTTTCTTTTATGCGGTATATAAATTCCAACGTTTTCGGTACCACTGTAATGTTTTCTCTCTATTAATGTACATATACTCATTTCAAGACGCTCTGTTCGTTTGTTATAAAATCTCCCGACAATGCCCGTGTATAAATTGAGGAGCATGTCATTCAGGAGAATGTACAAATACTATTTATCGTACAAACTGCAAACAAACTAGCCTAGCCAACTCACATAATTGTTCTGCTTACATTACGGCTAAGCAATGGCGTAGCTAGTCCTGAGTGGGCCCGGCATCAAAATTTCTTAAGAGCCCTTTTTTCAAGCCACTTTATAGCTTAAGATATTTTGCTTACGCATGTTGGGGCTCCGTATAATTGATACGGCGGTAGCTACGCCCTTGCGGCTAAGAGAATATTGGAATTTAAAGAGCCAAACAACATGTAACTTTGGGGAAGAGAGAGGCAAGAAGATTTCGCGACTACTTTTGACAGTTATTCTAATATAGTAAAGGCTGCACTTACTGAACCAAATTTTCAGAAATTTGAAGACGTGCTAAAATCCTTCCAAAAAATTTTTAAAGATGCAAACTATATTTATCGTTGAAAATATTCAAAATTCAATGGAAGCGATGTAACCCACCATTGTAGTTTACTTGAAATTAAAAGAACCGATAAATCTCCTAGCAGAAAAAAAATCAATCTCCGAGTCAAAATTCAAAATTTGAGAAATCTAGTAAAATAGATCCCCCCATAAACATAGAAATAGAATAAAAATAAGACAAATAAACCCTCAGGTAAATGTGTTTTATAAACGCTTTTCGATTTCTCAAAGAAAATTTTTTTCCAAAATAGCATAATTTCTTTTCAGTATTCTCAAAGAGAGGATACAGATATATTTCTTTTCCTCTTTCAGTTTTTCTGCAATGGAATTGCAAAAGCATTAAAAATAAATCAGTACGCTTCAAAATCTCTCTCTTTCCTCTTGCTGATGTATGGATTTTTCTAGAATCTTTTTTAAGAAAAATGATGACGTACTTAATTTTACAAGAAAGAATATTTTCGAAATGGACAGACCAAGAAGTGGTTTAATTATTGCAGTATCAGCCTACATTTCTGTAAGAATTTTGATTATAAGAATTAGTATTATCCCTTTAAGCCAATGGTCTTCAAACTTTGTCGACACACGGTACCATTGAAACTATAAAATATTTCCGGGGAAACCCGTAAAAAAAGCCTTAAGTATCAATAAACCACTGCAGTTAAAGACCTCTGTAATTAATTATAAGAAATTAAATTGTCCTATTTTAAAAGAATTTAGTTGAAATTTAATTCTTCATCCTGTTTGTAGTCATCTAAAATCTGTTTTCTTTTTCGAAATTCAGTTAACAAATGAAAACAAATAATGTTTTTATTCTGATTTAAATGTGCAAATGGATTTATAATATTTTTCATTAAGTAACATAAAACTACAAAAGTCAGTCAAATTATATATACTATAAAATTGTTGCAATAACTACAAAAATAATCAAATGATTTCAGTAATAAAATTTCATAAAAATACTTCTTTCTGAAATCAAACTTATTATTTTTATTCTTTTATCCTTTTGTAATATAAATATTATAAAGTTTCCATTTGTGATGCAAAGGGCTTTTCAATTAAAACCGGGGGGGGGGGGCTTGATGCAACAAGTTCCCTTCCGACATTACATTTTATTTCTTACAATTAATAAAAAATCACGTTGAAATAATCATATGATAAAAAATAATTCCATTTTTCATAGAAAGTTTAATTTGTCCACTTAAATATATTTTTCTAGTAGCATTTCTGCTTCTCTCTCTCTTAATTTATAAATAATTATTTACGAACCAATTAAAGATATTTTTCAGCAACTGTTTTCAAAACTGAAGGATCTGAGACATTAAAAGATTTCTCAACCATTGATCTTCTCACGACACGTGTCTCAAATGACGTCATCATCATACTTTCCGAGAACCTCTTTTCATTTTCTAAAAGTAGGGGGGGAAGGATGGTTGGATCGATACTAAAGAGGGGATTTTATCACTCTCTAATCAGTGATTCAATCACTCTTAGGAATGATATCTCTGTCAAATGGATGAAAAATATCTTTTATATAACTAATTTAAGCTTTCATTTGAGTCGTAAAAAAATCACAAATCGAAGATTCATCTACATTAAATCTTAATTTTTCTCAAAAACAAAAGAGACAGTGCTAGAATAGAATATCCACCGAGAAGAGAGAGAAGAGTATCCCCGCCGTTGCTATGGTAACTTTGCTTCTCAACAGATTTTTGTGGTCTTTTTGTTGTGGGTTGTTTTGAGTCTTTGGAACAGTGGAGAGATGAAGCAAATGACTCAAGAGCCATTTTGCTTTGGGTTTGTGAAGGACATTCTATCGGGATTTACGGTTTTTTTTTTTATTTTAAATCTTTTTAGTGATTTTTCTGGAATAATAATAATAAAAAAAAACATTCGTACAACAAAAAAAAAAAAAAATTTTTATAAAAAATTTTTTCATTTTTTTTTTCAATTTTTTTTTTTTTTTTTTTGGTAATTTGGTTAAAATTCAAAAATTGTTCAGACATATTTTTTGGAATGCAGGAGGTGGGGCTATATAAAAGATTATATAAAATTGTGGTAAAAATTAACTTCTTTTTCTTTTTAAAAAATTATTGTTTTAAAACAGCCAAATCAGTAATAATAGTCTAAATATAATGCATTCACCAGGATTATAACAATTTATTTTTATAAAACCAGGATAGAACTTATAAAAACTAATAATGCGACATGGTCGACCTTCGTTGACCATATCGTGGGTTTTCAGCGTAAGTTAGAGGTGTGGGATTCTCGAAATGATGAGACATTTTAGAAATCTTAATATGACTTTTATTAAGAATTTAACTTAAATTACTTATATATCGAACAAACTTATATTAAGTGAGAATAAACCAAAACACGTAGTCTCAATTAACACAGATCGTGCAATTAGATCACTTATCAATATAATTATATTATATCCGCCTACTCTCAATCTCAATAATATATTCGCGTTCAGAATATAATCTTCCTACCTTGGTTGACTACGCAACGTCCAATCCACTTCAGATATTTCTATAAGCCGGCGTACAATGGTATGTACCTTGGTTGAATGGCTAGGTTTTCGTGATTCTAGGTAGGCCGTCAATCAACACTTCTATCTTCTCCGAACTGAACTTTCTCTAGATTGCCATTAATCGTGGCCGTCAAAGAACACAGAGGTTATGTTAGAGAAAGGACGCGTGAGATGTCACAAGCCCTCCAAGAAGCAAAACGAGATTTATTCAAGGGTCCACTTGACCCTTAAGAAATTACGTGCCTACATTTTTATTTTTGAATCTCCTCACTTTCTAAGTTTTATTTAAATTTTAACCTTGAATCCTCATTTTAACTCTTAATTTCCAATATTTAACTTAAACTTTAATTTTCATTATTCATCTTAAAAATTAAATTTAATATTCCACTTTAATTTGAACTCGTGACAGACACAATAATTTTACTCCATTAACTACAAAAACATTAACAGTTTTGCATTTTAATCATGGTATATTCTCACTTTTACATATGTACTTAACTCTCTTTATATTTAACGTTACTTAAATATCTACTTAAATTTCTATACACTTATATTTTTCATTTCCATTCCTTCCTGGGTACATACACCCAAAACTCTGCATCAGAGCAAGTATCTATGAGCTTGGAGACTGGGTTTACTTCTCCAAGTTGAGGCTACATTAGCACATTCAAGGTCTGTCACCCTGAAATGAAAACTCTTTAAGTTACTTGGCAAAATCTATATTTACATAATACCAGTATGTTTCATAATTTTTATGCATTATATATCATTTTTAAATTACAACAAACTTTCATGTTCACCCCACATCTGGTTCCTTCAAACTCCCAATGAGCCGCGCAGTGCTGTTAATGTTATTGTTAGCGACCTGAATACGCCGCGTTTCCCTGACCAGATGCATCTTAATACGGAACAATACAACAACATATATATA
>BMAV01005206.1:56546-81987 GCA_019973955.1 Trichonephila inaurata madagascariensis
TTTTTTTTTTTGCTCCGAAATTTCCAATGTATTAAAAAATGATATGTTGACAAAAAATATATATATTCAATGGGAAAATACTCTTTTAAGTAAATAAAAGGAATGCAAGCTTAATTAGCGTATTTTTATTTGAATTAAAAAATGTTTCATATATTTACGTTGTAACTTTTTCTTAAATTTTTCGGGCGCGTCCTCCTTTTCAATGTAAAAAAACTGGTCACCTTCTTATTACCCAAAGCAGTGAGGAACAGTGCTAAAATCCGCTTGAAGATGCTATCCGTCTCGACACAGCCACGGCAAGTTTCACCACCGTAAGCGTCAAAATTTTTACAATGAAAACATCAAATATAACAGATTCCCGAAAACTTAGCCTGATGTAGACCGAGTTTGTGAAAAGGCCAGGTTATCGAGAATGCGATTAAAAAAGAATAAGTACGAATGTTTCCTCTGAAAATACTGAGCTGTACTGTTTGCTTGAAAATACAACAGAAAATAAATTCGATAGATACCCTTAAACAAAGGAAAGTACGTACTTTATGAAAGCATAAACAGTGTCGAAATCAAGAATATTAGGGCCCCCCTGCGAAGTCAGGTTTTGGGCCCCAATCCGGATCTTACAAAGGGTACGTACTTGGAGTCAGTCAGGCTTTGAGCACCCTAGAATCCTGCCCCTCCCCCGATGTGGGGGTGTACGTTACGCCACTGATTAGGGCCCCCTGCAAAGTCAGGTTTGTAGCCCCAAGTCAGACCGTACGAAAGGACTGCGTACTTGGCACAGGCGTAGCTAGTTCTGTGTGGGGCACGGTATCAAAATTCCTTCAGAGGGCCCTTTGTAGGTATGAAAACCCTGTTAGTGAGACTGTAGTTACACATATTGGGGTCCCTGAAGCTCGGGGGCTCCGTATCATTGATACGGCGGTAGCCACGCCCTTGGTACTTGGCATCAGTCAGGATTTGGGCCCCCTAGATTCCTGGGGTTGGGGCGGTGTACGTTTCGCCACTGGGTATAGACCATTTACTACATGAAAAAGGGGGGGGGGAATGAATAATACTTAGAAAAAACAGTAATTTATCTGATCAGATACAAATCAGAAAAATACTTTAGGAAGGCATAAAGCTGTTCTTTTTGAAAATTAAGTAACCGACATCGCAAAAACTGTTTACTTGGAGTTTTTCGACTTGCAAGGGTATGGTTGAGTTATCCAGACCGCTGGCTTATCGAGTGCTGAGTTTATAAGAGAGACGCTATTGTATCGTTCTGAGAAATAACTCTCATGTATTCGGCTATCCATACATCTCTAAGAAAGAAATGTTTCTTTAATTGAGATTGACAGAAGATTATTATATTTAAAATAATCTTCTGGCAATATATCTGTTAAAGAAATAATTCATACTTATATTGATTAGAAAAAAATTGGCGCCGAAGGGGAGACTTGCGCATTTTATTTTTTCGTGGTAAAATAATTTCATCAACACAACAGTTAATAAATTACTTTTTTAAATCTGATGTTTTTCACAGCTTCATGTTACCCTGCTTTTGTTGCTTCAAGTTTCATTTATTTTCAAATGCTTTGTCAGGTATAATTTTCACTGACTTCCAGTGGCGTACACAAGGGGGGTGTCCTAGGGGTCCGGCCCCCCCCCCCAAAAAAAAACCTTGATTTTTTTTCCAGATTGATTATAATTTTATAAGTATATAATACGTAAAATTTAATTAAATATTTGTTTTAATGATTAATTTTATTAATTAATACTAATTATTTATTCAAAAATTAGTTTTTTCTTCTTAACCTCAATATTTTTTTTTGCTTCACTTGAATGTGTGTTTATTACTTACTTCTGTAAGCCCCGTGTGATACTTTGTGATGCACGGGGATTTATAATTGTTTTCAATAAAAAAAATAAAAAAAATTAGTTTTTTAATGTTTTTTGTTCCCCAAAATTGACAAAATCAAAAGGAGCATGGTACAAGAATGGTGGACTTTCGACCCTGGACCCCCACCCCCTAGGAAAAGTTCTGTGTGCGCTACTGCTGACTTCCATATAAATTTCTCAATGATTTTACTGTGTGATGAATGAGAATATACGTACGCGCAATTTTAAAAACTAATCCATGATTTTACTTTATAGCTAAAACACACTGTGAAGATTACCAAATGATCAGATATGACTCATAGACCTTGATCTGTGATTCTTGCCACTAGCAATAGGTTTCGTCAATTGTACTTTTTGTTGACATTAACCATCACTATATCATAGACCAGTCTATTTTTTTTAATATAAACTTTTACTAAGTGCTCGGAACTTCCTGTAATAAATCGTCGATGGCTCTTGATTCTAGCATAATTAGTCCTAAGTGGGCCTTGTATAAAAAAATTCTTAGGGGTGCCCTTTTTTGGGGCCCCTTAACATTTTTAAAAAATTTGCTCAGACATGTTGGGGCCCCTGTAGCTGATGAGGGGGCGTATCATAGAGAAGGCGGTACCTGTCTCTTGAGGTGACTCAATTGAGTTCACTTTCTTTAGAGCAATACTGTTGTATTCATAAAAGAAATTGCAATTCACAGAAATATAATTCGAGTTTCAGAACAGATGCTGGCTTGCACTTCATTGCTGCAATGTACTAGTTGGATTTTCGAAAACCGTTAACGAAGATTCAAGTAAAAATTTAAAATATAGAAATTCCGATACATATCTGCGGTTGCTTCATGCCTAGTTGGTAATATTGCATGCATTGAACAGAAACACAAATAAAAAAAATAAAAAAATGAGACATGGAGATCAAAGTAAAATTTAGGGTTCTCGCCACATTTGGCGATTTTTTTTAAAATTCGGTAACGATTTTATTTTGAAAAACCTTCCTTATGTTTAACTTTTTAATATTAATTTTTCTGAACACTAAGAACAGCTTGGCGACCTATATTAAAAATGGGAGTGAAAAAACACGCCAAGCTGCACATAAAACTTTTATTTCAACCGAATAATAATACGCACATAATTTGATATATAGCATATATTATCATGCAGATCATGAAAGATAAACTCATAATTTTCATTATAAAAAAATTTTGGTTTTTTTATTACATAAATCATTCCCCATCCCTCAGTAACCCCACAAACTTCTCTTATGCGGGGGGAGGGGGTTACATTCTAAAAAACAAGTAAACGAAAGCGAGGAGGGTCAATGGAAGGGGGTGATCAATGAAACTTTTCCCCTTCTGTACACCACTGAATAATATAATACATAAAGCATAAGGGACAGATAATTATCAGAAAAAACATAGATTTTTCAAAAAGATGTATGCTTCAGACTTAGAAATAGAATTATAGCTATGATTTTATAACTTAATATCCATCCAGTTTCCTATTTTAAATACCATTTCAGTAAAATTCTCTAATGATTTGATGTCCTATCTTTTGATCTATCACAATTTTTTTTTCGAATTAAATTTGATTAATACATTCTCATTGCATACGATATGACGACCATGACGTATTTTGAAACAAATATTTTCAAAAGTAGTATCTATTTATTACAAGTATATTGTCAATTTTTCTTTCAAAAAGTCTCGATATGCAACGCAAAAATTTTTATTAGAAAAAATTTTTTTTTCAATATATAGGAATGATTTTTTTAAAAAAAAAGTTATAACAGCGGAGAAAATTCGAATACATTGCAAATGTAGAATCTAGGTGAAAAAAATCTATTGTACTTAACTTTAACGGTACCTTTAAAAGCATTTTCAACAGCTTCCCTTTGCAAATGTTAAAAAAAAAAACATTTGAAAATTATTTAAAAAAGAACTGATGGGAAAAAAATGTATTCTACACTACTAAAAAGACATTAAACTCTTTTATTAATATTTTCTTATCGACTAAGTTAAGTTGGTCAGTTTATTTAGCATATAACATGGATTTAGTTAAAAATATTACGCAAGCCTATCAACATTTCGTTACATAATCAAATTTAATTTACCACTGGGTTACCATAGTAACATAAAAAGACATAAATTAGATAAAACAAAAAAAAATTGAATTAATCAAACTATTTTACGATTAATCAAGAAAAATTGAGTAAAAACAGTAAATTAATTTTAGAACTTTTACTTCACATTCTGAAATGCTTAAATTTTTTTTATTTATGATTGTTCTGGGTGTATTTGGAAGAATGCTTTGGAAGAAATTTATAAGAATAGGAAAAAAAAAAAAAAATCTAAATAATTTTCTTAGACTGACGAAAGAGAACAGATGTCATTTTAAGAAAGCTGAGCAATGATTGCATTAAGAAAAGGAATATCTAGCTCTTTACAATAAGCAGTTTCCACTAAAAATGTCAAACTTACAGATTTCCTTCTGTTGTTTCTTTTTTAAAGAATTTTAATGTTCCGCCTTTTATTTTATAAGAAAATTCCGATTTACCTCTACCAGGAAGCTTCCGCCCTGTAACCAGAAAACATTTGCATTTTTAAATGTAATACATTCCACTTTCAATTTGTTAGTTATATTTCTCGGATATGAATCAATCCAAATGCAACGATTGCGGTGTAGTAATCATTACATGACCCCACCAATCTGAAACAGTTTTATCAGAATTTCAAAATAATTGGCTGGGTTTGTCTTCATGAAGACATTTAAAAATGTTTTAATTGTTCTTATGTGCATTCCATGTAAATTAGTTCTAAGTAAAGAGGTGGTTAGTTAGCTTTTAGCGTTACAAAAATCTGGTATACATATTAATTTAAACAAATTACTCTTAATATTATACTACAAATAACACATAAATTTAAACAAAAATGTTTTCTTGGAAAAGTATAAATAATAATACGTATGAACTCCATATAACTTGCAGTTGCAGTTAATTGGGTTTTATAGTTTAGTATGACGTAATTTTAAAAAAAAATTATTCTGAGCAAAAATTTATTTGTTTTATGGTTTAAAAAAATAATCGTCTGCGTCAAAAACAAATCGATGTTATCAATTTTTTTTTTCCTTTCTATTGATGCAATTGAAACTAAAGCGTATAAATATATCATTAAAAAAATATTAAAATAATTGTTACATTGAATCTTACTCAAATGCGTCAGAAAAGAGGGAAAATAATGAATATACTCTCTGAACTTTTCTCTGTCTAATATCTATTTCAGTATTTCAAGGTTCTTTATGACGTGTGTGAAGGTCGCCTTAACCGTGATCAGATTATAAATGTGACATTATTGTAACAATACCAGAATTTAAAAAGTTTTAAATATAACATGGTGGTACCTAATACATAAGGTTATAAAATTTAAATAACACATTTAAATAGCAAATTTAAACTTGATCAAAAAGATATGTCATAGGATTATCTATCTCATAAGATTACTGTAAAAACAGAAAATTATCAAATCTACGTTCGTAAGCGTGATTTTGAAAATGCTTATAAATGGATAATTTTTTTGATATTTAGTGTCCGTTGAATTAGAATATACATATAAAAATATTTTACGAATATTATAACAAAAAAGAATTATTTAAATGTAATTTTTTTGGCGAGAAATGAAGACAAAATGACAAATTTTCAAAACATTCTCCTTCTACGAAAAATGTTTCTATAACAATAATATTTTGTCTATATGTAACTAAAACTTTCTATACCGAGGTTGAACAAAAAATTTTGAAATATATATAACACAGAAGAGTATTTATCCATATTTTATTATATATATTTTATTACCATATTTTATTATATAGAGAAATTTTAACAAAAAAAGAAAAAGAAATCTGCTAATTATTTCAATTAATTGTAACTCTGAAAATAATGTGAATTTTTGAAAATTTTTAGTTTAACCCTGATATAGAAGTCCTAGCTGTTTATAAGCAAAATATTATTATTGTAGAAGCATTTTTCATAGAAGGAGAATGTCTTGGGAAAATATGTGATTCTTCCTTCCTTTTTTTTTGTCTTTGCCAAAAAAATGCATTTAAATATTTCTTTTTCTGGTAATAACATCTTTGAAACAATTTTGAATGTATATTGCAATACAACTGACACTAAATGTCAGAAAATTATTTATTCATACGGTTTTTAAAGAAACTGAGTTCTGAATGTAGTCAATTATCGTAAGTACTTTAACTATGTTCGATGATTCATGAATATAATTCTATGTATTTGATGTATAATATGATATAAATTAAATTTTAAGCAATCCATGAAAACATTAACTTAACTCAGTGACGCAACAGCCCATGAGGGCCAAGGCCTATTGTGCCGGTCTCAGTATACATGACCTTTGACCCTGAGGTGTATTAGCAAATATTCCGGTCAAGTGTTCGGTCTGACGCGAAAACTCCGAGTGTTAAGTTCCCAAGCAAGTTCGGTACTCATTGATCGACCCTCTGAAGGGATGAAAGGCTAAGTCGACCTTGCCCAGCCCGGGGGTAATCTATGAACATTATTGGTTTGAATTATGTAGTTGACGGATGAGCTGCAAGATATATATGGTTACTTGCTAAAACTTGTGATTATGAACCTTAGTCAAATGACGAGGATGACACCAGTGTTGATAGCTCACTTTGTAAAACTCCTTATCATTTTGCAGGAATTATGGCTAAGTCCAAATTCTTTATTTTTAGGCTTAATTTCAATTAATATTTTATTTTTAAATATTCAATTTTTAAATTTAGATGTGATTAATCATTTCTGAACAAAAATGAAGAATAAATAGGCTTGATTTCAGTCGTTTTCATTTAAAAGGGAAATATGTTGTATGACTTCCATTTTATAGTTATGTAATCAAGGCTTAATATAATCACAAAATTTCGAAAATAATTGTAATGAAAAACATTGCTTACAGAAGATTCAATTTAAAAATACTGTTTCGAAAAATACAAATTTAATCAAAAAAGTTTCTGTATCATAATTAAGGCTTGAATTTACGAAATATAAATTATTACATTATGTGGCTAAAATAAGATTTGAAATTATATGCGGTATTTTTCAGCCAGTCATATTTGGCGAGTGGGTGTTATATTAACGTCACACTATAAAGCTGCACGAAGACTTTGACGACGGACCTCGTCATTTTGAACCATCATCAAGTCAAGAGGACGACATCTGAACAAACAGCCCCTCTCTTCGAACTTCTACACCACACCAATGGGAGGACGTTTGAACCTCGACAGATTCAGTGTCGAGCGGGTCTTTAGCGACATTAGGCTCGAACTCATGTCACGCCAATCCCGAATCCGTGACCTTGACTACTAGGCTACCACAGTCATCATTCGTATTTGGCAGAGAAACAATAGGAGAAAAATAGTATGAAACCAGAGCTACTTTTGCGTAAGGGACCAGAGCCTCAAGACGTCCTTGCCTCGACATATTTAACTAATGATCGATCATAATATTTCTAGTAAATGATTAATTGTTTAAAAAATTACATAATAACTTCAAACCCAAATATTTTTTACGTTAATTTGATTTGATTTTCATACAATCAGTTATTTGCTTAAGGTATCCGACTACGTTCGGAACCATGATTTTAAAAAAGCGCATAAATGGATAATTTTCGTGATATTTAGTGTCACTTAGATTAGAATACATGTATAAAATTGTTTTAAGGACATTTTGACAAAAAAATTATTTAAATACAATATTTTGGCAAAAAATTAACTTAGAATAATCTTTTTTCAAATGTTCTCCTTTTGTGAAAAATGCTTCTATATTATAATAATATTTTGCCTGTATATAGCTCAGACCTCTCTACAGAGGCTCAACTATGATTTTTGAAAAATTCACGTTATTTTCAGAGTTACAACCCATTGAAATAATTTTATCGGCGTTTCTTTCTTAAAATTTCTCCCCTCTGTTGTCCTAAGATATGGATAAACCCACTTCTAAGTTATATATTTCAAAAATTCTAGTTGAGCAGAGACAGAGGTACAGAGGTCTGAGCTATAGACAGGCAAAATATTATTATAATAGAAGCATTTTTCACAAAAGTGAATATTTTGAAAATGGGTCATTCTATGTTCATCTTTTGTCAAAATATTGTACTTAAATAATTTTTTATTGTACTACTATTCTTAAAATAATTTTATATACATTTTCTAATCTAAGTGACACTAAATATCCTAAATATTATCCATTTACACGCTTTTGCAAAATCACGCTTCCGAACGTAGTCCTTACGAGATATAGGAATCATTTTATTGTTGCAATATGAGAGGAATTCATAAAGGGGGATGCTGAAAGGCAATCGATCGGTTGATTTTCCTAAAAATTCCTCAAAAAAATTTGGTTTTGGGAATTTGTAGACACTTTTTTTATAAGGTGACCAATCGTCCTCCTTTTATATAGATTCTGTCCTTCCTTGAAAAGTGTCCTCCTTTTTAATTTTTTTAATACTACTTTAATCTCTGTATGCAGAACAAAACTTATGTTTCAATTGTCAGAATGGCCTGAAACAAATATCACGGGAAAAAAAGTTTTTTTAAAGGTATTTTTTACTCCCTCACAAAAAAATTTGGGGAATATAGAAAAGTGTGTTGAGTTTTACAAAAAAAGCCGATATTAAAATCATGACAATGGTCTATTTGAAAAAGAAAGAAGACTGAATTCATATTTAAATTCTAATAAATAAGAACAACTGGAAAATCAGTATGCTAAAATTGATAAAAGATGGGGGAAAATACTTAAAAATATTTCAGAAATGAAAACATTCCATGTGAAAATTTGATTCTTGTTAAATTTACGTTGTCTCCCTGGAACTAATGCAGTGGTTGAAAGAGTTTTTTCTGTTGGTAATGATTTTTCACAAGTGAGAAATCAAGATTGAATGTTGATATTTTAGTAGCAATATTTACTGTAAAATTCACTATGAAGGATAATTTTTGCTCCGAAATTTCTAATATATTAGAAAATGATATATCTACAAAAAAAATCATTCAATGGAAAAATACTCTTTAAAGTAAATAATTAAAAGCGTAATTAGCGTATTTTTGTTTGAATTAATAAAATGTTTCATTTATTTATTTTTTCTTAAATTTTTCCGTCCTCCTTTTCATTGTAAAAAAAACTGGTCACCTTACTTTTTATCGACTACTTTAATTCAGAATCAATTTTTTTGTCAAAACTTTTTTTTTCTCTCTCTTTGAAAAAGGTGCTAGCATACCTTCCTTGTGATTCTGGTTTCATGTATTTTTTTTTTACCGAACCAAAAACAAATATTTGTTTGTACGTTTCTTTTTATCATTAGTACACATTTAAATTAAAAACCCAATTAAACGTTCCAGATTAGCACAGAAAAGATAGTTCAAAATAACCATGATTTGTACGTAGAATAATCTAATTCCCCCACATTTAACAAACTGATCACGAGAACCGTAACAGATAAAATTGTAACATAAACAACCTCCTCAAAAAAACAATATGAATTATTTCCAGCGACTTTATAACTCATGGCAGAAACCTAAATCCGGAAACTGAAAAAACTAACAAGGGCAAAATAAACGGTCATCATCTTGGATTATCTATATAGGTTATTAGTTAAATGGTCTCACATATCTTTTTTTCCCCCAAGTCGTTCGAAGAATTTTCGAGTCACGTCGCCAAATAAAGCGATAAACCGCTTCTTTTGGCATCGTGCTGGCGAGGTAGGTATCAACCTGTTTGTAAGGGACTTGTTGGACCGGTTGCGGGAAAATATGAAAACTGTTTTATCACAATTTACTAGATTTTTGTTGGAAGATCATTAACAATCATTTGCTCTTATCTAAACTACTACGATTAGAATAAAGAAGGAAAGAAAAATTAAGAAAAGAATATTCCATCTATCTAATGCGCATCAAAAATCGTTTGGTGTTACGATTACTTTTTTTATAGTAAAGATTCCATTTGAAATGGAATTTAAAATGTGCTCTCCTCAGTTTTAAATTTTTTTTCATTTTAATACTTTTTTATTTATTTAATTATATTATCAATTTTGGATTTTTACACTAACAGTTCATGGTGAAAGTTATATTCTTTTTTTTTCTATCCACTAAGGAACAGAAATACTCTAAATATTTCGAGTTTTAAAGTTTCTTTCATATTTTGGTTCTACAAACGTTAAAAAAGAAACGCGTGAAATTATTTTTATGTATTTCATAGTGATAATAAATAATCACTTAGTATTTTTTTTTTTTTGATCAAACGGGAAAAACACCAATATGTTATAAATTAAACAATTTTAACAAATTTTTTAAATAATTAAAACATTTAAACTTGTTGAAAATGTTTTAAAAAACACGTCACGAAAATGAAGGACAACGGATTTTAAGGTAAAAATCAATATTTCACTCCACAGTATTAAAAACATGCCTTTATTGTTAATACAACATATATAAGAATTTTCATATAATTTCTGTTTCTCGCTCATATTTAATGGTTACTTGAAATTCAAATTTAATGCAAATTAAAGCATCACATCGAAGAAGCAGTAGCATAATTATAGGAAAAAATGTTTAATGGATTTATTAAATATATCCTCAAATTTAACAATACCGTTTGACTATCAATAGTTAAAGATTTCAGCATTTACTATTTTTTTGGTAAAACACTGTTTTACTCTTTTAAAAGAATAAAAAGAAATTTTTTTATTTATTTTAATTTATTTGAGAAAATACCTTTCCTACCGCAAATTGCATTACATCAGGGGCTCACACAAGGGAGTGTCCATGGGTCAAGACCCCACATCACCCTCGATTTTTTTCCAATTGATTATAATTCTATGTAAATAGTAAGTAAATTTAATGAAGTATTTGAAATTATAATTTATTTTATTAATTGATGCTATTTATTCAATAATTTATGTTTTACTGTTTTTTGTTCTCGAGAATCTATAAAATCAAAAGAATATGTTTGGCGGCGTATTGGGGTATGCAGGGCCGGCTCTCTCTCTACCAATTTTGCCGCTCCGGACAAAAATGGAAATGCCGTCCCTCTTTTCAAAGCAAAAAAATTATTTATATATAGTCCTAAAAAGTACAAAATAATTCGAAATTAAGCACATAATTATTACCCGTTATGATTGATTCACTGGCGTAGCTAGTCCTGAGTGAGTCCTATATTCAAAATTCCTTAGGGACTTTTTGTGCGGGGAAGCTTTAGATTTAACGATGTTTTTCTTAAAGTTTTTTGGGGGCCCCTGAAACTTAAGGGTTCCGTATCATTGATACGGCGATAGCTACGCCCCTGTTATGATTTCAAACGAGTAAAATGTAAGAATAGAAATAGCCCATTTCATCAGGCAGATTTCTTCGAAAAAGTGCCCCCTGCTGGTGAGGATCACAAGCGTTATTATTTTAACTGATTGTAATTACACTCAAGACTAAAATAAAACATCTTCTGTGGCTCTCTATCTACTAAAAACTCTTGTTACTCTTGTTCCCTTTTGAAAAGCTGGCACCGGACATCGTATCAGTGAAAGGAATGTCCGTTGTGACCCCACTCCCGGATGGGGAGAAAGTTACAAGTGAAAGATGTGTAGACATATCAAATTTCATGATTTAACATGCATTCCCCCTTCGAACCCTTCAAGTTTCAGTGTAAAAAAAACTGACATTGAACAAACAGAGTACAAAATAAGGAAATAAGATACATTAAATGAAATACTAAATTCTCACATAATAATATTTCAGAAAATACACCAAATTTTTCGCAACATAAAAAAATATTTTCCAGATTTGATCCGAATGCCGCCCCGGACAGGGGTCCGGTTTGTCCGACCCTAGAGCCGCCCCTGGGGTATGATATGAGAATGGTGGACTTTCGACCCTGGACATCCTCCTTGGAAAAATTCCTGGGTGCGCCACTGCATAATGTCAACATTCTTTTCAATACTTCATCTATTTTTTTCACAGATAAAATTAAAGAAGTTATGCCGTGAATTTTTACTCGCATCTTTGACATACTATGAAGTCGCCCATCCGGTATAGCGGTTAAACACACTGACTGCTGTGACGTAGGGCCTGGGTTCGAATCCCGGAGAAGGCATAGAAGTTTGTAAATGTGCAGTGCCTTTGCATCAGGGGAGGTTCTCTAAATAGCCGTAGAGCCGCAAATCCTCTCGTGAGGTTGGTGGATGGGGAAGAGAGGCATTTGACACCTCCCCTGGGTATTCACCCTCAAAATTGTGGTGGAACTAAGCTAAATCGTACTGTAAACCTGCACGGCGCTCAAGGCTACGGCTAACGACAGTCGTACATCTAGCCATCTGCCATGATGAATTTCGTAGATCTGACGTAGTCGATATCAGGCGACATAAGAAACAACAACATACTGGGAAAAACTTTTTATAAATTTTATATGCAATATATAATTTATTCTGTTTCATTAAATCATTTGAAAGAGCTGCAGAGAAAGGGTTACAAAGGTGTAAATGATGAATATACTTTCATTTTGGAATTCAAATTCTGTTCTTTTAAAATCTGTAGGTGAAATAGTATAAGAATGCTTTTCACAATAAATTGAAAGCTTAATGCTATTGAACTTAGATATCTTTCTATCACAGTAACTTTAAAATATACAGTGGCGTAACGTACACCCCCACATTGCTGGAAGGGGGGGAACCTGATTGATATCATATACGTACAGTGACGCAACAGGGGGTGCCCTAGGGTCCGGACCCAGAGATCCTTGATTTTTGTCGGATTGATTATAATTGTAAGTATATAATACGTAAAATTTAATTAAATATTTGTTATTAATGATTAATTTTATTAATTAACACTAATTGTTTATACAATAATTAGCTTTTTACTGTTTTTTTGTTCCCAAAAATCGACAAAATCAAAAGGAGCATGATACAAGAATAGTGAACTTTCGACCCTGGACCCCCTCCTTGGAAAATCCCTGTGTGCGCTACTGTATACGTATTTGGGTTTGGACTCTAAAATATGATTTTGCTGGGGGCCCTAGTATTCTTCGTTACGCCTCTGAATATATAGTTATACAACACCATGAAATACCCGATGAAGCGGTAGGGTAAACGTTAGCGTGTGTGTGTGAGTGTGTGTGTGGGGGAGTGTGTGAACGTATATGATTATTTTCTTATTTCTACAATACGTGAAAAGGTAAAAGGAATGCAAAGTCCGAGATCAGCAACTTAAAATACATTTACCATAAGACAGAACGCCAGGAAAATGATTCAATTAAACTGTTATTTTAGACTTTTTTTTTCAGGTACGAAATTTTATATAAATAAAAAAGTAAACTGTTTTTTTTTTTTTTTTGCTGCTTTTAGTTCTAGCTTCTTTATTGCCCCTCCCCCTTTTTTTCAAAAACCTCGGGAAGAGGGGGGAAGGTTGACAGCCTTTCATCCCTTCAATGGGTCGATAAAATGATTACCAAGCTTGCTTATGGTTTTCGCGTCTGACTGACCACCTGAACGTAACATCTGCTCATGAACCTCAGGGCCCAAGGTCGCGAATACTGAGTTGGGCACAGTAGGCCTTGGCTCTCATGGGATGTCGCGCCACTGAGTTAAGTTAAATGCCATATATATTTTGTAATACAACAAAAAAAATTATACTTTTATAATATATTGATTATCTTAATTTGTTTCCTTTCCATATTACTAAAGCTGAAATCGTTTGAATTTGTTATTATTTTTCCTGTTCATCCTCATATTCTGAATGATTCATCCATAAGTTAGTTTCTGGAACGAATTCTTACGTAATTAAAAGGCAATATATTTTCTTTCTTTTGGATTATTTTCAGCAGTATGCGAATTATTTATATTCTTATGGTATTTTAATGAATGCACATTTTAAGGAAGTAAAAAGGTCAACACTTAGGGTTGGCACGTGCCCGGATTGTAATGAAATTAGATATATAGTGTGGCACGCATACAAATATCGGTTGTTGATCACTCGTCTGGGAAATACCGATTCGCGGCGATGACATAATAATTGTTTGGCGCGTTTTTCCCTAAGTGTTCTAAAATGACGTAAGGAAGACCAGTACATGAAAATAGCTTTCTACCGATCTTTATAAAAATCTGCATGATTGGGCAGTAGCTTGTCTTTTGGGTAGCTTCTAATACAACAATCTTTTCTTTTTATATACAGTTTTATAATTTCTACTGGAGAGACAGAAATATTTGAAGATAAAAACCTCAGACAGATATTGGAAACTTAAAAATGTGAATGATATAATATTATAAATAATGCTGACTTAGGACAACTTTTAATAATATAAAAATGGGGTTTAACCAGCTTTGAGGCTGGCCAACCTTTCCCCTTTCACTTTATAATACTGAGCAAAATCCTATTGAAATTAAGGGACATAAGTTCTAAATCATTTACAATAGAAATATAACTAAAAAGTTGTATTCAAAAATGCTAGGATCACGCTAAATCAGTGAACAATAAATAAGTTATTGCCAGATTCAGGATCAAAAACAGATTCTAAGCTGTAGTATTACTGCCCGGATTGTAGCATACAATAAGTATAAAATTATTTTAGTACTAAAATAATTATAAACTTAATAAATTAAATTAAATACTACAATTATATATAACGTGGCGAAGATCAAATTTC
Organism: Trichonephila inaurata madagascariensis; assembly: GCA_019973955.1. Taxonomy (NCBI): domain Eukaryota; kingdom Metazoa; phylum Arthropoda; class Arachnida; order Araneae; family Nephilidae; genus Trichonephila; species Trichonephila inaurata. Next base: position 71,103 of record BMAV01005206.1, read on the forward strand.
GAGTTCTTTCACTCATACAAAGAATCTGACATCGTTAACTTCATCAAAATACAACGAATTAAATGGGCAGGTCACGTTGTCAGAATGGACGACGACAGCACCACTAAAAAAATCTTCAATGCAGAGCCAATTGACACACGCAGAAAAGGCAGGCCAAATCTTAGATGGATTGATGGCCTGGAAAAAGATCTCCTAGTTTTAAAACTAAAAATTAGAGAGCACTAGCAGGAATAAGGCTGGCCTGGAAAAGGCTTCTTGAGAAGGACAAGGCTGTCGAACCACTGAGGAAGGAAGGACTACAATTTTATAAGTAACTCTAGGAATATTTCTATGTTTGTCAATGCTATGATATTAAGGTTATGAATAAAATTATTGAAATGTATTATTTTTAAGAGCTACTTCTACACCATATATATTGTTACGAATTTTGTATAAAATAGTGTAAATAATTTGTATTTGGATGTGTAATGCATTTCTATTGCTTTATCTTATATTTATTTTATGTTAAATTTATAATATTCGCACGCAATGCCGTCCCTTACGAAAAATGGCGACTCAATGGGAACTTGGTGAAATCTTGGTGATAGAGCCAAGCTGGCATCATTTTTGGCGACCATTTTATCGCGTTCGAATTCCATGGATTCTTCTAGAAATTAGTGGAAAAATCCACTAATTTCGTGTATACTATTACTAATCGCTTATACAATCGATCTCGATAATTCGAAGTTGAAGCAGTGCCGGTTTATCCACTTGGCGCTTAGGGGCGACCAGGGACCCGGAACGGTGCGAAAGGGCCCGGATAAGCTGGACATAACACGTTTTCTGGTAATAAATTTCAATCCGCCAGTGCGAAGGGGGCTCGTACATCCTCTGAGCCCAGGGCCCGAAATGAATTTGAACCGGCACTGAGTTGGAGGGATCAATGAAAAACTTCAAATTGTCAATTTTCAGAGTCAGGATTCAGGTTTCTAGGGTGGACCACCCTCAATACCTTAGGTTTTTATCGATTGGTTAAATCTATGCATATATTATTGAATTTAATTATATATTTGTTACTAATAATTATTTGATTAATTAATACAATGTTATTCAATGGACTTTTATGTTTTTGGTAAAAATTTCAATCGCAAGCAAGGGTGTACGGCGTATTGGAGAATGATTCCAAAATGGTAGACTTTGACCTGGGTGATGAGGGATAATATTAACGTCGCACTGTTATCACACGAGGGCTTTTGGCGACGGACCACGTAGTTTTGAACCCCGGTCAAGGCACGTGGACGACACCGATGGTTAAACCTCTCTAACTACCACCACACCAACGGGAGACATTTCGCTCTCGACAGATTTAACGTGCATCGTCAATTACTGGCGGGTCTTTAGTTTGTATTGGTTTGCCGAAAATGACATACCTGCCATGGTCCGATACCTTAACCACTGGTAAGCAGTCCCATTTCGGATTCCGGACCCTCCCCTTGAAAAATTTTTGTGTGCGCTACTGATCAAGAGGGTAGAAAAAAATTCTCAAAATACACGAATAGAATTTTTGTTTTTTAACACACTTAAATTTGAAACTACGCAATAAAACAACAATTGTATATATGTAATGTATAAAATTATTTTAATTTAAAAATTACATATTATACTGTATAAATATATTATACAGAAGTTGAAAGCTCTGTATTATTAAAATAATGCATTTATGTATTAAAAACAATTATTAAAAGAATACATGCTGCACATAATTAATCTTTTTCGATGAAAAAATCCAGTCCGGACCATGTCTTATTTGGTGCCACATGCCATAAGTCACACAGATGAGACATAAATCTTCATGTTTCTCCGACGCAAAATACACAATCCTTCGCATCTCTTCTTCACAACAGTGGACCATCCTTTCGGAAATAGCAAGGCCAGGCCCTTTATAACGGCTAATGGCGGTTCCGGCAAAGGACAAAGACAGTTGACAAGTGCAGCCGGTCTATTGATCACTTGAAGAAGGAAAGCAATAAAATTGTCTTTTCGCTAGAGGAACCGGGAAACACAAAGAAAGGATGGCAGACAGATGATCATCAAAGGGGCTAGGTTACAGGGAAGACACACAGAGACAAAACAACACAGAACATGTAAGTTCCAACCTGTTTGCTACAGGATTCTACATGATAACCGAGTGTTCAAATTTGTCGAGAGCTAAAAAGATAACTTCGAATTATCGCGTGTATTGTTTTAGATCGAAAGATCAAGTTTTTTTCTAGAGGCTGAGCCAGTAGCGCACACAAAAATGTTTCAAGGGGGGAGTCCAGGGTCGAAAGTCCACCATTTCGGTATCATGCTCCAATACGCCGCCCAACATATTCTTTTGATTTTGTCGATTTTCGGGAAAAAACAATACAAAATTAATTATTGAATAAATAATTAGCATTAATTAATAAATTTAATTATTAATAACAAATTTATAATTAAATTTTACGTAATATATACCTAGGATTATAACCAATCGAAAAAAAAATCAAGGTCTATGGGGGGTGTCCGGACCCCTAGGACACCCCCCTTGTGTGCGCCACTGGGCTGAGCATATACTTCGAATTAGCAAGAGTATTATCGAAGGTTTGAATTATCGAGAGTTGACTGTATTTATAAATTATTTACCTAAGTCCTAGCATTTAAGCATTCGATTGTATTGAAAAACATTCTCATAATCATCACTTCTTGATTTAAAAAGATCAGGAACTTTTGGAAGTCGATTTCCGATAAAACAGTGTGGGTCAATATTCAACAACAGAAACTGCGTATGTAGCTAAGTCTTTAAGTTGATTAGTTCAAAAACGGAATTTTTTATTTATTTATTCGCCGCCGTAACCCCCTTTGGGAGTCCATTTTCAAAACCCGTTCTTATGGGATTTCAACTCCAAGAAAGAAACATGCCTAGAGAGAGAAAATTTCAAGTCTCTTGGTTTAATAGTTTCGGAGATATCGTGATGAGTGAGTGAGTCGCCTTTATCATTTATATATACAAGTCAGTGCCGCACACAAGGGGGATGTTCTAGGGGTCCGGACACCCCCCCCATAGCCCTTGATTTTTTTCGATTGGTTATAATCCTATGTATATGTTACGCAAAAGTTAATTATGTATTTGTTATTAATAATTAATTTTATTAATTATTACTAATTATTTATTCAATAATTAATTTTGTATTCTGATTGTTCTCGAAAATCGACAAAATCAAAAGAATATGTCGGGTGGCGTATTGGAGTATGATACCTAAATGATGGACTTTCGACCCTGGACCCCCCCACTTGAAAATTTTTTGTGTGCGCTACTGATACAAGTAGATAAGATTAAGTAGTAGATTAAGGTTACAAAAATTTGATTTAATTATTGACCGATTTTTGTCAATTGATTCGTACTGTGTTCCCTTTGATTCTGTAACCTTTTTTTTTTTTTTTAAAAAAAAACAAAAAAAAAAAAACAATAATCAGTTAATGAAAATCATTATACTCTAACATACAATTCGATACAGAAATTAATTTTCCGACAGCAGTTTTCTTACTCGACCTGAAATAAAACTGTGTGAACTTGCATGTATATCTAGCACGCGTTAGAAGAAACATTAACACAAATCAAGTTCTCTCAAGACTCACCATGGAGAGAAAACGGTGAATTGAATTTTTACGAAATAAGTCACCGTTTCTCAAAGATGGGCAGACACAGAGAAGAAATTGTGTTATTTTTACGTTTCTGTAACGAAAAAGGGGGGGGAAGAAAGTTTCCGAAGACTTCGGTTTAGTTTGCCATTTTCCTTACTTTCTTCAAGTCGTTCTACTTTTGGTACTAAAAAGTGCAGCCACCTTGGAAATCGGGATTAATAATAATGTAACTTGTAATTGAATTTTAAATGCATTTTATGTTGAGAAATAAATCCGTGCGAACAAAGACTTCTTCACGGAACACAGTTTTATATTGTAATATTTCACAAAAGAGGCCCATACTGACAGAAATATGCTTTTTAAGATTTTTTTGGAAAAGACGCATAAAAAAACATAACGATTGTAATTTTTTTTCTGCAAATTGAACGTAATTTATATATTTAGAAGTAATTTTAACTAAGAAAAATTTAGATTATTTGCTAATTCTTGAAAGAAAAGACTTAGCTTTTGGGGTGTAGAGTCTTGCAGAGTCATACTCAAGGGAAAGAGGGGGTCATTCCCCCACAGACCAACAGATATTTTATTTTTACTTAACCCTTCACTCTAATTTAATAAAAAAAAATTTTAAAAAAGTAATTTTCGATAACCTTCGAAGTTTCAAAATATTACTCTTTCAAGGAATTTTATGCCTTCCTTACAATGCCCATTTTTTCTTAAAATAAGAGTGACCGGTAAACCTTCAGTTTTCAAGCATTAACATGGCGTATTAGCTTTCATAAAAACTCATTTTGCTAAATTTAACAAGGATTTTATAGAGGCACGACCTGAAATATGTTGCTTCTAAGCGTTTGGAGAGGTCTGCGTAATATTGTATGGTTTTTTAAAAAATCTGTTCTCACTTTTGTGAAAGTATTTATATAAATATAAAATCTACAGAGCATGCGATGAACCCTGAGTTTTTTTTTGTGGGGGAGAAAATAATACATATTTTTCACAATTTTTTCTTCATCTGATCTGTGGCAAGGGTAAATGCTTTAAAAAAGGTTTAACTTTTAATACAAGTCGAAAAAGAAAAATAAGAGAAAGAAAACCAAGCAGTTCACCTTTATATTCAAAGTAAAATTTTTCTGATAATTTAAGGCTTCCTTAATCTTTTGTGTACCCTCTTATTCTAAACCAGGGGTGACCAATCCGCGGCACGCGTGGAGTTGTAACAGTGGAGCGAGAAGACTTACTGACAAATTATAAAAATTTTGGAAAGATTAACCATTTTTGATTATAAATTAAAAGATTAACCATTTTTTAAAATTAAAAAATTTGAAATGATAAATAACCATTTTTTACAATTTTATTGAAGTGGAGTTGTCTCAGATAAAAATCTCAAAATTCGAATCAAAATATGTTAGTAAATAAATGTTTCCTGCTGCGAACATAATAAAATAAATATCACTCAAAACTAGCTGATGTGCACCTACAGTAACCCAATTTTGTTAGAATTTGCAAGAGCTAATCCTAATACCGATGACTTGTTAAAAAAAAAATAGTAATTTAAAAGCCACATTTAGTAAATACTGAGGGTTTAGTAATGTTTTTGAATTGAATAATTCAAATTGCTCATTTTTATGTTATACCTAACCTAATTGATTGAACTAGTAAAAAGTTTATTAACAATGAATCCTAAGTTTGTACTTTCGTCCTATTTATTACGTTATTTTAAAATTTTGTGATGACATAGACTTGCATTAAAAATTTGCTACTTGCGTAAAAATCCCACAATAAACATATAAGTAACACACATTTTTTTTTACTTTTCCATATTTATTGGTTTGAAAAGTTGGAAGTAGGGCACGCATAGTTATTTTTTTATCAAATAGTGGCATTCTTGCCAAGAAGGTTGGCTACCTCTGGTCTAAACTATTGTATGTAAACAGAACTTCAAAAGATTTAACTGTACACCCCATCTCACAATTCAACGCTTGAAAACATCTGGTCAATTTACAGCATAAGACACCTAATCAGTGCTCTTTCCCGATAACTTCCAAATCTTCTTGAGTGATGAAATTCTCCAGTCTGTAATTTAAAACAAACAAGCTAAGGGTCGTGAAACCAACCATAAATGGAATATTTTTCGCCTGTTTTGTGTGTATTTGGACACCCAGGTACTCACGTCAATGGTTATTTTCGGCGGTACCTTTGACATATATCCTCAACTTTTCTCCAACCTTTTTTCAGCTTGACATTCCACACCAAACGTTATTCGAAACGACGACCCCACGTTGACAGGGGGAGGGTACGACCCATGGTCTTTCCCTTTTTCCTTCTTCCCAGATAAGAAACTGTACCTTCGTTAGGGGTTTTCGTTGACATACTCCTTAGGGGCTATTTGCTACGTTTAGAATTACAGAAATTGTTTTCCTGACAAACAAGATAAAAAGTTCTTGTATACTGGAAAGGGTGTTGAAGTCTATCCGCTCGAGAACCATAAATTCACAGGTGGCCCTCGACTTCCACTCATTTTTAAAAATTAAACTTTTTGAATACTTTTGTCAACATTAAGTTAATGAGCAGAAAATCCTAAGGCAGAAGTTCCCAAACTTTTTTGTCTCATAGATCCCTTGCCATGTTTTTCGGTTTGGAGTATCTAATATTGAATTTTTGAAAATTTTACAATTTAAATTTTTTTTTTTGACAACTGGTATAGAGCTACTTACTTTAAACGATTTAAATTTCTAACTGAAATGAAGTATGACGTTTAAAACTTGAGAAAATCTTGTTAATTATATATTTTAAAATTTAATTAATACATAAAATAACTGAACAACAAACAAATGCTTTTAAAGGGGGGAGTAAATCTGGTGCTTCAATAACAATTTTTCAACATTTGGAATCAATGGTGTCAGGCTTAACCCTAAATCTCCTCGGTTACTAGTGACCATACCTTATTTCCTCCCCTTTCTTTTTTTGTTTCGGAGATTGACAACCACGCGCGCGAGCGCTGAAACCCCTTCTCACTAGGATAAGTAATTCAAATTTTTCTCACGATATTCCATAATTCTTGATGTCTTTTTAAAGCCCAAATTGCTGACATGGCCCTTGTTTTGATAAAATTTATGCTGTCACCTTGTAACAGCAAATTAACCATATTAAAATTAGTAAATAAATCTATTAAATAGATAAAATCTGGTTTCCACTTGACTAAATTTTCTCTTAAAATTAAAATCATGACTTGGTTTAATGAGAGCCACCATCGTAGACCCTCATTTACATCTTATGGCCCCTCAAATTATTTTTTCACTTTCGTGGATCCCTTGCAGGCAGTAGCGCACACAGGAATTTTTCAAGGGAGGGGGGGAGACGGGATTGAAAGTTCATCATTCTTGTATCATGCTATTTTTGATTTTGTACAGGAACAAAACACAGTAAAAAACTAATTATTGAATAAATAATTAGCATTAATTAATAAAATTAATCATTAATAACAAATATTTAATTAAATTTTACGTATTTCGTACTTAGATTATAACCAATCGGAAAAAAAATCAAGGGCTTTGGGGGTCCGGACCCCGGACCCCTTGTGTGCGCCACTGCTTGCAGGTCATCATAGACCCCTGGGGATCTATATAGACCACTTTGGGTATCACTGTCCTAAAGCTTTGAAGGGGAAAGATAAAGAATTGGTTCTTGTCATGTGGAAAAAAAAATGCTACGTTATACTCAGGGACGCACACAAGGGAGGGGGGGTGTCCTAGGGTCCGGCCTCCCTTAAAACCCTTAATTTTTTTCCCGATTGATTATAATTCTAAGTATATAGTACGTAAAATTTAACTAAGTATTTGTTATTAATGATTAATTTTATTAATTAATGCTAATTATTTATTAAATAATTAGTTTTTTACTGTTTTTGTTTCCGAAAATCGCCAAAATCAAAAGGAGCATGATACAAGAATGGTGAAATTGCGACCCTGGAAAAATTCCTGTGTGCGCTACTGGTTATACTACATTAATACTTAAAGATTGTTTCACTTCTCGTTTCTTGTCGAGACAGTGAAAAAATATTGTAAAAGTAATGATTTGAGATTTAAAGCATTATTAACTTCAGACAATGCGTCAAGACACGCAAAATCAATACAGAATTTATACCTGGAGAGCGATGTTGTGTTCAGTGGCGCACACATATGTCTCTCATGGGGGAATGGAATTACATGCTAAAACACGTAGACGAAAGGAGCGATGGGTAATCTCTGTGGTAAAAATCTGTCATTCTACGAGGGGGTTCAACCACCTCATAGACAAACAGAAACCTTTTGTGCTCCTCTCATTACACTCAGTACCACTAACAAATGAATATGAAGGAAGATGGTTCGTTCTGGGTACCTTCCGTTCCGAACGCGAGTACGTAACCAATCACGCCAAAAAGATCGTCTTCGCGTGATGTTGGTACTAGTTCATATAGATATCACACCGCCACATACTCCCCTGCCAGTGTTTCGGTGAATAGGTGAACAAACGATACCATATTCGTGGCGAGCATGTAAGTAGTTGCGTCATTCGTGCGAGACGGCTTTGAGAATTGCGTCATGTGTGTGACGGTTTGATTGCGTCATTTGTGTGAGACGACTTGAGAATTGCATCATTTGTGTAACGGTTTGATTGCGTCATTTGTGTGAGACGACTTTGAGAAGTAAAGGCTTATTTGCGTCAATGTTTGACGGCTTAGTAGCTTTTGCGGTGGATAGATGCCGCCACGACTGCGGCGCGTGAAGGGTGCGGTTCCTTTACACGGCCAGGATCACCAATGAAGAAAGAAGGTTAGTTCGGGGTAACTTCCATTCCGAACGCGAGTACGTAACCAATCACGCCAAAACGATCATCTTCGCGTGATGTTGGTACTAGTTCATACAGATATCACACCGCCACAAATACTTAGTTGAGTAACAAGGAAAGTGAAAAAGAAGCTTGTGAAAACGGCAAAACTTTGAAAATAAAAGAAATGAATGAAACCTTCATAAGCTTGACAAGCGTCGAAGAATGTGATCCTAAAGGAGAACGTATACCTAAAGTACGTAGACCAGGGGTAAATTTCTTCTTGAATTCCTTCTTCCTTTTTGGATTAATAACACTAAGTGTGTGTGTGATCGCCGGTCACTTGCACTCTGCTTTCTTCTTATACTCAATTTTCAACCGTTATCCCACCTACTCCATGATTAGCACTTAAATAGAAGCTTGCATTTACATAAAATCAAGTCATCTCTACGGAAAGCGGTTTTAATTAAAATCACAGTTTAAAAGAACATTTTACCCAAGAGGATTAGTAGAAACACGAATAGAACCCGTTACAAACAAATAGATTAGTAGTTTAGATTCTTAATAGTATAAAAAGCAAATAAGAAACTTGGTAAAAGTTTAACTATTAAAAATTATTAGGCAAGAGAATCGAATTCTACTAATTCCTCACCACTTAGATGATGAACCTCGTAATTTTTAACTACGGTCAAGTGATGAAGACGACACCTGAGCTGGCATGCCACCTTCAAAGCTCCCAAATCACTCCAACGTGAGGACGTAGAGTCTCGATACATTTAAAGAGCACAGTCTCTTTACGCGGGGACCCCTTAGTGGCAACAGGACTTTAACCCACGACGCGACCAAAACAACAAGTTCGAGACTATGACCACCCGGCTGTCGTTGCCACTCGCATTACTTCAAAATGCGACGTTAATAAATAATCAGTAGCAGTGGCGTAACAGACAACATTCGGGCCCCTCTTCAAATGCATTCTGGATTCCAAAATGCTTCTTGGATTTTCGGTCCCAAGAAGTACTAGGTGTCAGTCAAGCTGTGAGAGGCCCTAGAATCCTGCCCCTCCTGCGATGCAGGGGTGTACGTTACGCCCCTGATCAGTAGTGATAATTTCAAATAAAAAAGAAACTATACCATGCAGGAAATTTTGTAAAATATATTTTGATTTTAATACTAAAAATAATTGGCTTACTTCTCTGATTGACTTGCAAGAGGGGGAAGATGTATTGCGCATACTTGCATGTCGCATCGCAAGTTACAGTGAATTGTGTGTATTACTATCAGTGGCACGCACAGGAATTTTTCAACGGGGGCGGGGGTCCAAGGTCAAAAGTCCACCATTCTCGTATCATACCCCAATACGATCCTTTGATTTTTTCGATTTCTGGAGGAAAAAAAACAATAAAAAATTAACTATTGAATAAATAATTAGCATTAATTAATAAAATTAATTATTAATAACAAATATTTAATTATATTTTACGGACCCGGGAATCTCCCTTGTGTGCGCCACTGATTACGACGGATTTCTCTTCCGGCTGTGTTTGGGGAGCTACCTAAAAAAAGCAACGGTCTCGTATTGAACAAACAGGGCCGTTTTCCGTTTAAGCATGCTAGGTACGTGCCTAGGGCGCAAAAAATTAGAGGGCGGAAAAAAAGAAAATTAAAATTTCAGTGAACGGTCCACCACCTAGCGAGTCATAAGAGAAGCATTCGTGCCCTTTAGAGAGCTGACTGAAATGAGATCTACTGTGGGAAAAGAAAAACCCAACAGTTTGATGTTGTTATGCACTCAAAATGATATTACAATGGGAATGGAATTATAATTTCATTAATGAAAAAACATTTCTAGAGAGTTTAGTGATGTAATTAGAAATCGGCTCCATGTGTAGGTCGTTGTGTATGACGTCATTCCGAACGTACCAGGGTGCGTTGGTCATGACGCGAAGTATTTTATTTTGAACTACTTGTATTTTTTTCATGTGGTGGCAGCCGCCGCTCCCCAAATCGGGGAAGCGTATGTGATCACTGGGCGCAAAATTTGTTTTTTAAGGATTACTTTATTTTCTAGAGATAGAGTGACCTTCTCCCAATAAAGGGGGATGGCTAAATTAATTCTACCTCCAGAACTTTTCGAGATAGTCGATGTGTTTTTTGAAAGTTAGGCGGCTATCTATGTGTAGGCCCAGATATTTCACTACCGAAACCCACTGAATGTTGTCATCAAAAAGTGTGAGTTGGAAAGGAGGGTCTATAATACCTTTCCTGAATATAATTGCTTGAGATTTATCAACATTAATTGCAATCCTCCAGTGTGTAAGCCAAACTTCTAGTCTGTGAGAAAATTTTGTATGAAAAATTTTATTTCAGCTGGATCCCTGTGCTAACACTGCGGGAAACATCCGCAAACAGGCAATACGACGGGGGGGGTTTTGGGGTG
>BMAV01005207.1:0-55089 GCA_019973955.1 Trichonephila inaurata madagascariensis
AAGTTCTTCAGAAAAGTTCTTAAGTACCTTTCATCGTATTCCTTGAACTTGTGTTTTTGATGCACTGCCTCAACGAAGGTACTTGGTTTTTAATTCTGTTTGTGCAGAAGCCTGATGAATTAGAAATTTTCCAAGCCACAAATGCTATGATGTAAATTATATATATATATAGTAAATGTCTTAAAATTTCCAGTATTTTGGGAGATTTACTAATTGTTGTAGATGGTGTTGTGAATCTTCAAGGAGAGGTTTCAGATACTGGTAGAACTTTTTAATATCCAAAGTTCAAGACATTTTTCTTTTTTTTTAATATGCAATAAAACAATTATATTGAATGGCTAAATTAAATGATAGGAGGATTTTATCTGATTATGTGATATAAATTGGAATTACATTTTGGTGCTATTCTATTTATTAGAAAGAGGAGAGTTTAACTATTTTCATATATGATTTTTTTTTTCAAAAATGAACTTTCTTTACCCCTTTTTTTTAAAAAAAATATAAGAAACTCAAAGAGGTAAATTTAAAAAAAAATTAGAAATGAATCACAATACTTATTATATGTGCTGTGGATTAATTATTTAAAAACTATTTAATATCTTCAGTATTACACAGATTATCTTAGTTGAATCTTGCCATATTTAATTGATTTTTGAATTCTCCAATTAGAGCTAGAGATCATCCCGTACAACTGTAAAAATATATGAAAAATTGCGAACAATATTTAGCTATACTATTTTAATCAATATATGAATCTAACTGTAAGTGCATGGCTTTGAGATTGTTCTTAAATATGAATATCTAAAAATGATAAATTCTGTTTTACAGTGAAGTATACATGAATCAGTTTAAATTCCTTTTAAATAAATTAAAGGAATGATAGATTTTGCGTTCTTTATACTTACATCACGCTTTCCAAAATAAAGAAAATTTGTTTTATCATTCAACTATATCATTTAAATATTACTTAAACTGTCTTCTCTCTTTTTAATTTTTTTAAAAAATATAAATAAAATTTAATTATCGGAGCTTTTTTTCCTTTGATCTGAAAGAAAGTTATAAATATTTACTACCTTTCATGAAAGTATTTGTTACAGATTACAAGAAGCAACAGTTTGAGTTTCACATTACATCAGGAATAAATATAAAGTAAATTTTAAGGGAAAGTGTTAATGAGTAATAAATCAGGTAATTCATCAGGAATATGGTACAACAAAATATTCATGTAGGTCGCTCACGAACTTGTCTCAGATGTATCATTTTTAGGTAAAACATTAGATAATATTCTGTTTGTGCTACAGAGAAATTTTTGATATTTACTTTTTCTTACGGCATTTACAAGGTCTTTCATTCCCCTAAATTCTGCAGTTTTTTCACACATCCAATCTAAAAAGAATCATATTAAAATAAAAAATATAATGATGAAATATAAAAATCATATAATGTTGGTAAAGAAGAGTTACCAATACTCTTGTTTATAACAACTAAAAAATCTATGTAATGCAAACGACTGGCCATTAAAATTGCTACACCAGGAAGAAATGCAGATAACAAAATTATATTTATTGAACAAATATGTTGTTCTACAAGTAACAAGTTATTAATATTTCAAGAAATTTAGGTGCATAGATCCTGAGAAATCAGTACCCAGAACAACCACCTCCGACAGTAATAACAGAACTTATACCCCTGGACATTGAGTCAAACAGAAATTGGATGGCATGTATAGGTACAGATACCCATGCAGGTTCAACACGATGCTACAGCTCATCAACCATAGTGACTGGCGTATGGTAACGAGCCAGTCACTCAGCCACGATGAACCCGACGTTTTCTATGGGCGAGAGATCTGGTGAAAGTGCAGGCCAGGGCAACAGCTGAAAATTTTACATATCAAAGAAGGTCCGTACTATTCCGGCAGCATACGGTCGTGCATTATCCCGCTGATACTTAGGGTTTTGCAGAGCTTGAATAAAGAGTAGAGCCATGGGTCGTAACACATTAGAATGTAACGTGACCTCTTCAAAGTGCCATGAATGCAAACAAGAGGTTACCAAGATGTGTATCCGACTTCACCCCATACCATCACGCCCAGTGATGGCCAGTATGACGATGACGAATGTACGCTGCCAATGTCCGTTCACCACGATGTCGCCAAACACGGATGCATCATCTTGATACTGTAAACAGAGCCTGGATTCATCCGAAAAAATGATGTTTCGCCATTCGCGCTCCATGGTTCGTCGTTGATCACACCATTGCAGACGCTCCTGTCTCTGATGCAGCATCAAGGGTAGCCACCGCCATGGTCATCGAGCTGAGAGACCATGCTGCTGCATACGACGTCGAACTATTCGTGTAGACACTTGTTTTCTTGCAAACGACCCCGATTCTTGATTCAGGGCACGAGATGTGGCTGCAAGAACCATTAAGTCCATGTGGGTAACATGCCTGTCTTCTCGACTGTTAGTGATAGGGGCCCCATAGATCCAGCACGACGTTCCGTATTACTGTCCTGAAACCATCGATTCCATATTCTGCTAACAGTCATTGCATCTCGGCTGACGCGAGCAGCAATGCTTCGATACGATAAACTGCAATCCCGTACGCTGCAATTCAACCTTTATCAGAATGAGAAATTTTCTGGTACACATTTCTGCTTTTTACTCGAGGCATCACAACAATTTTGCACCAGGCAACAACGTTCAAATGAAATTTGTGTATTAGAAAGCGGCTGAACAATTTTCTCATTTAAACATATTGTAGGTGTCGCGCTAGCGGCGCCTGCTTTTTCTGAATGCGCTGAATAGCTAATGATTTGCATGATATAGCACATCCTTCCTGTCGTTTAAGTTTCAAGTCCGTAGCATGTCGCCTTCTTGGTGTAAGCCAATAGGGTTTTTTATGGCGGTGTTGTAGTTCACCAAACCAAGAATCAGCTTTAAATATGGGTATTAAAACAAAATCTAACTTTATGCCTTCACTTGCGAAAAACAAGGCAAGCAATTCATGCTATAATAACACGTAGGAAGCTCCGAAGAATATTCTCAGCTGGAAGTGAGCCAGCTGAAATAAATATGCGACTAACATTACCAACACGCTCATTGCTCTGATAAAGCAACATTATCCTTATAATCCATGGCTCATCGTAAGCTTAGAACCCTACAGAAACTAGTAAGAGGGCTTTACTGTTTAAGGCTTTGGAAGGAATGGAAAAGAATTGCGAAGAAACAAAGCCACAGATACTTCGTCCAGCCACAGGAAGTAAACCTGTGTTAGAAAAAGTGATAAAAAATGTTGCAACTTCAATCATCGACAGATCACATTGAACCATTGTTGGTACACATATATAAAAACAGCGTGGAATATTTCTTGTGACTTTTTGCGTACGACCGTAGGAAATATTGTACAGGGAATGCACGCTGTATCATCTGAGAACTGCGGTTATGTTGAATATAGTCGTTTTTTTGCAAGGAAGTAGTGAATGTAGTGAATAAAGCATAACATTTCGTTGCTATTTTGCATGTATTATTATTATTATTTGTAACGCTTTTTGCATTGTACAGCTCTATTAATGTTTAAATACCCTACTTACCCGGTCGTAATTCTTTTCCATAACAAGTTATGTTCCATTTCTTTTGTTAGATCAAGATACAAGTGGCTCCAAATAGTGTCAGTTTAACCAAAAACACCCTGTATTTTGAAATGTTATAGCTTAAACATTCCTGGAATGTACAATACGTATTTTAAATACTTTTAGCTCAATAAGACACGTTTAAAGTATCCGACTACGTTCGGAACCGTGATTTTGCCAAAGCATATAAATGGATAATATTTATGATCTTTAGTGTCACTTAGATTAGAAAACGTATATAAAATTGTTTTAAGAATTGTATTACAATAAAAAATTATTTAAGTGCAATATTTTGACAAAAAATGAACATAGAATGACTAATTTTCAAAATATTCTCCTTTTGTGAAAATATCTTCTTATAAAATAATATTTTGCTTGTATATAGGCTCAGTCCTTTGTACAGAGGATCAACTAGAATTTTTGAAATATATAACTTAGAAGTGGGTTTATCGTTGTTTTATGACAACAGAGGGGAGAAATTTTTTAGAAAAAAACACCGATAATTATTTCGATTGGCTGTAACTCTGAAAATAACCTGAATTTCTTAAAATTCATAGTTGAGCCTCTGTACAGAGGTCTGAGCTATATACAGGCAAAATATTATTATAATAGAAGCATTTTTCACAAAAGGAGAACATTTTGAAAAAAGGTAATTCTAAGTTAATTTTTTGCCGAAATATTGTATTTAAATAATTTTTTTTGTCAAAATGCCCTTAAAACAATTTTATACATGTTTTATAATCTAAGGGACACTAAATATCATGAAAATTATCCATTTATGCGCTTTTTTAAAATGACAGTGCCGAACGTAGTCGAGTCGGATACCGTAAGTTCAGGCAGAAATATTTTCAATGGCTTGTTTCTATTTCTCTTTTCAACTGGAGAGCTACTTTTTACCAAACAAAAAATCTGTTCACTCAACTAATATCATAATTAGCCCCCCACTGCGGTAATTGCTAATTTTGATTAAACTTTTCCTATAAATAATATCCTGTTGCAAAAACGGATGAGCAGATTGCCATCCAATTTGTTATATGGACTATACATCAGATGCCGTCAAGGAATTAAAAGAAAAATATACTTCGAACATATTTACTAGGTGGAGCTTTAAATAGTAAATCTTTAGATTAACAAAATGAGAAGACTTCATTCTCTGTGTGTGATTACTTAAAATATTTATTTTTCTACAATATAAATAACCCAAAGGAATGATAAGGGGATACTGAGTAGTACAGTGTTCATTGTAACATTTCATAATCCAGCTCTGTAACCAACGAATCAAACTGATTCAAGCTTTTTTCCCTCTATAAGTAATTTTGCCTGTTTCTAACAAAACTACTTTGAATCTTTACCGTTAAAAAGCTTTAATACTTAAAGTTAATTCTCTTTGTGGCACAACTTAACATAAAAATTAACTATTTTTCTTTTTGTCTATGTACCATAGAACATTTCTTCAACATTTGTAGATTTTAAAATTCTGATTCAAATTCAGCTTAATGAACAACCTTAATTGATTTATATATATTTACCATAGAGAATATCATCACTGTAATATGAATGTTCAGGTTCTCCATAGTGCTTGTTAGGTGGGTATTGTGTGTAGTAATCATTTGTTGCTGAATAGCTTGGTTTCCCGTAACTTGCTCCTTTCAAAAGGTCCTTCACCTTCAGAAAAATCCGTCAGGATCTGATGCTGATGGTAAAAGACCTAATGGATCTTCTACTCCTTTGAGATTTGGATAATAGGATTGAGATTAGGCGTGTAGGTAGCTCGTATGGTGGCTATTCATTTTCTGAAGAATACTCGTAATTGAAATAAAAATTATCCATCTATTCATTATCTTTTGGATTGAAATAATCAGATGGTTTCTCCTGAAATAAAAGAATAATGCATTTTGATTAACATATTTAGAAGTAGAATCGCTGAAACACCAAAAAATGAGTGCATTCTTTAGTTTAATAAAAATTAAAATGAAATTTTAAACTAGTAGCTGTTATTTCAAAAAGCAATATTATAAATGTAAGAAATATTTTCTGACATGCATTACGTAAAGTACAAATTACACTCCTCAAAACAAAATTGCCGAAAACCCCAGTTAATGCATGAGCGTTGCAAATTTCAGGGTGATAGTGGTGTGAGGGTAGAAGCGATTAAATTTGCCCCGCATCGTCCCGGGGGCTCATATTGGGGCTTTTAAAAAACTTTTTTCCCTTTGAAACGTTTTTGCTTTTTTGAGTAGCATTTGCGACTTTCAAAAAGGGTGTGAAAATTACTCTGGGGTCGGGGGCTCAATACCATCAGTTAACGAATAGCGAACAAGACCGTATTATGGAACTCCAAAAAAAGGGGTTTGTCTCTCTCCAATACGCCGTGTCGGGCACAACGTAAGTGCCATTCAACATTGTGTCACAGTATAGACTCAGGAAAAAATCAAGCAAGGGGAAGTAATGCACGTCAGGTGCCTCCAGGAACAGGTGGATCTGTTCTTACCCAAACCATATGCAACATATTGCATGAAGTACAGTTGCGTGCATCGGCATCCTCAACAGAGATACCGTTCATCACTCAACACAGGGCTAAACCCCCGGGGGGATCATCGTCATCGTACCTGGACTATCAATCCGGGTTTGCATGGATGAATCTTTTTTTCTTTTGTGGAGAAATGCGGTTGTCGCGGGTATGGCGGCAACCTGGAGAACATACTAAAAAACCCCCATTTCACCGGGGTCAAACCAATCCTACACCAGGAATCATGGTTTGGAAAGTATAATGTTTGATCCGGGACTCCTCCGGTAAGCTTTGACGGCCGCTTATTGGAAACTGATGTCAACACGTTGTGGAGCCTATTGTTCTGCCCTTTTTTGCAGGGCACACACAACATATTTAAACAATAATCCAGGACGCATTTCATGCGGAAAATTTTAACACCTGAATTTGACACCCTTCCTAGCTGACAAACCCCAAAAAAATCTGAATCCCTAAACATCTGTGAGATCTCATTGGACGCTACATGAACCGAGGACCACCAGCACAAATCTGGATGATCTCTGTGCACAGAAATGAATGTGGTTTGCCATTATTTACCTCAGGCAACCATCAATGGATTAACTGATAGAATGCCTCACTGGTTTGTGCCTTGTACATCAGCCTGAGGTGGGCACATTGGGTACTGAATAAATTAGTTTATAAAGATTTTATTTGTCTTTTTTTTAATCATTTGCATATCCACCTTATCGCTATCGCTTCTGAAATTTGCATGAAACCACGTGCATTACTTCTGGATGTTGTAATTTCACTTTTGTGAGGAGTGCATTAAATTAATTTAGGCAATTTTGTTATTAAATACGAAAATGAATCAAAGAGAACTAAACAAAAGTTCTAAATAATATACCATATGAAGAAAATCAGATTTTACGTAAGCTATGCATCCCCTTATAAAGGCTGAAGTTGCTTCTATTAAGTTGCTTAGGTATTCAGGTATATTCAAAACTTTAAGCAAGAAACAGTTAATTTTAGGCACTGAAAAAAGCATTTTTTTAAATTGAGAAAAAAAATTACTAATAAATAAAAAAATATATACATGTGTAGGAATTGGATTTTTAAAAAGAATAAAAAAAATCGAATACATAGGATGCATATAATTAAAATTTCCCACCCTAATCATTGCTCCATCATTTAAAATTTTTTTTTGTTTGGGAAATTTTCAGGTATAGGAGATGGAAGATTTTCACCATAACAGTAATTTTAAAATAGAATAGTTTCAAGATAATTTTCAGCCATGATGTAATCTCTTTTAAATGAACTTATCAATATCTAATGAATTTCCTTGCTATATGATTGACGTTTAATGCAAAAAGATAAGTTAACTCGAAATTTACTAAGATTACCGATCAAGAGAGATTTGTGAGTTATGCATTAAATAATAGTTGTCGTAAATTTGTAATCAATAGAGCACAATTAGACTTTTATGGATAATTATAAATCAAAAAAAATTTATGATTCAAATTATCGATCAAAAATTATGAACCAAACTATGATTGAGACAAATTAACTTCCTTTTCTGATTATGTGTCAGGCATACGTTAAATAATTTCAACTTTGCGTAAAAATTTTAAAGGGAAATATTAAAAAATTAGATAAGAATATTAAGTATTTTCTCAATTTAATAGAATATTTTTTATATAAAATTTGTGACTATTTTTAAGTTTCGTTGCTATAAAAGAAAAAGATACTAAAATGTATGATTAAACAAAATTGATGCACTTGTTTTGAAACTATAAAAGTTCAATGAGCAAATGTATATTTGTCAAAATTTAAATTATGTAGAAATTGAAAATATTTTTTTGAAATTGTCGTGGGAAAATGAAGTTAAAATGTTTGGGGCCGGAAAAGCGTCCAAAAAACATGTCTTTTAAAATTTTTAGCTGATCCTCAGTATGTGTTCTGTGGTACAACAATTTATAAAGGGTATATCTGTTGTGATACAATATAAATTTAAACTGAAAAAAATTTATCAATAACATTTTTGCTTTTCAACACATTACTATAATCTAGTTGTTATTAAAAAGACAGTTTAAATAAAATATTTTTTTCACTGGATACTGCTTTTCTCGAGCAAGTCAACCTACATTTAAACAACTTTTCATTTTTTTACTCGGAATTTACTGATTAAAAAAAAAATTTTTTTTAAAAATTAAAAAAAAGCGTTAAATACAAAGTAATGCTTTTAACTGAAATTTAAACACAAATTTGAACTATTCTTAAAATTTATAAAGAAAAATTATTTACCTTATACTGATTATCTAAAAAACGGGAAAGAAAAAAATGTTTATACCTTAAATTTGCTTTCTTTTCTTGTCTTTTTTAACATCTTGCAAAGTAATTGTATTTTACTGCAAAGAGAGGTCGAAAAGTCTATCTTTGAAAGATTTCTGGTCACTTAGTCTGACGACCTTGATTTGAATTGAATACAATTATTTCCATTGGTCTACTTGGAACAACTGGGCTAAGCTGACCGATTTCCATTCGTTGCGGTTTTGACCCTGATAGGTGATGTACTTTGTACTTTTGTGGATCGTAGCGGTAGGACAATTGTGTGGGAGGTGGTGTGGCATAATACTGAATTTGTGAAGGTATTTCTGTGTTGATATTATAAGAGTGATGAGGATGGAGAGTGGAAGAGTCCATTATAAATATTTCTTGGTGAGAAGGTGGTTGAAAGTGTAATTCAATTTTGAAAATTTTTTGTGACTGGTGTAGTTAGGATCCAAGAGTATATTCCAAGGAATATGACTCACTCTCTCTATTTGTTTTATGACTATTAAGACTTTTTCCTTTTTCTGTAGTGCTTGCTAGTTTTGCTATCATTCATCCAATGCGTCCATTGATATGCATGCTGAAAATTGAAAAAGAACTTTGATTAAAAACTATGCACAAACTTAATATGATATTGTTGAATGTCTT
This sequence comes from Trichonephila inaurata madagascariensis, assembly GCA_019973955.1. NCBI lineage: Eukaryota > Metazoa > Arthropoda > Arachnida > Araneae > Nephilidae > Trichonephila > Trichonephila inaurata. The sequence goes on from BMAV01005207.1 coordinate 9,099, forward strand.
TTAATTATTGTGAGAATTATTGATTTTGGTAGTTATGTTGAATCTGAGTTATTTTTATAACATGCCACACAAAAATTTATGCTTACTTATTATTAATATAGAGGGGAATGGTAAACATTAATGCACTCATCATTTTAATTCTTCGTAAAATAACATTTCTATAGCGAAGTACATTTTCTATATAATGAACTTTTTCTCTTGTGATTCAATTGTTTTCTCTTTATTTTTGAAGTATTTCTGGACATTTCAAGTTATTCTCTCTTTTAACACATTTTATGGTGGTCATAACTCATGAACTGGTTTTATTAGGTGCCTAACTCCTCGAAAGCAGTGGAATTCTGGGCGTTTCATCCAAGAAGTGCAATCTTTAACATTCATTGTCCAGTTCAGTAGAAACATCTTCGATGTCCCCTTGCACCCTTAGCGGAGTTGTCTTGTGTCCCCGTGTCCTTGAGTAGTGTTCATTGATCAATCGTACTGGTAACTTCGTTTCTTTTACTAAATCGTACTTTACTTTCTCCTACCAAAATGAGCTTTTGTAAGAAACTCAAAAATTTATTTTTTATAAATTTTTTTTATGTGAAAAGTGGGTCAAATTTCCCTATGGTTGATAAAGTATTTTAAAAATTATTAAAAAATTCAAAATTAACTATAAAAGCTCATTTCAGTATGATGAGAAAGAAGTACTTTAATTGTATAATAAATTTGAAGCATGTGCATATAACAGATTTTGAGAAAAAGTACATCGAAAACAGTCAACTTAACATTGTCGGTATAGAGGTTTTCTACTCCTCTTAACCCTTTGTTTACCGCATTATGATTTACAGCAGTTTTTTTCATGCAATATTTTTTTTTGGATCACTACATTGAAAATTAAAAGGTATACATAAACAAAATACTCAACTTTGGGAAATTTAATCCGTTAGAGCTAACTAATTAATTAAAAATGTTCAACTGTAAAATTAATCATATACACTGTTCACTTAAAATATGTAGTTAAATCGTTTTCGAATGTCTTCATTAACATACAAGAAAATCTACACTGTTAAAAAATTCGTAGGTAAACAAACTTATCTATGTGACTATCTATGGGACCCTATCTTCTCACGAACCACACGAAGCAGAAATTCACCGAAGGTACCAAAATAAAACGGGAATGATCCGAGGAATCCGTTTTGACCATTTATATTCCAATATTCTAATTAATTATAAAAGATACTAATTAAAAACCTTAAAACGCATAATTAGGGCCATTTTCCCCCGCCAAGGGCCATGTTCAAAATCTCGGAACTTTTTTTTTTCCTGACGTTTTTAAAACGCCATCTAATTTTTTTCATGAGAACTCAGACAAAAAATAATTACAGAATCGAAAAGATCATTTACTTCGCAACGATACGGTATAAATTATTTAACAAAATAATTATATTTTCTATTTTTTACGATTTTTTAAAAATGAGTCAAAATCGATACGTTTTTGTGAGTATGATATGTAAATCGTTCCGCTTGCATTTTCTTTCGGGTTGATGAAAAAATATTTTACGCTAAAAAGTTCATGCTTTTCTCTTTAATCAGTCATTTAAAAAATTAAATGACAAAAACTGGTTTTTTTAACGATTTTTTTCTTACGATTCCTCAAAAAATACTCATAATTTTATTTAAATATGAAGTTTGAAGGCATTAACTTAAAAATTAAGCCCCCCCAAAAAAATAAAAACTTTAACAAATAAAGCATTTTTAGAATAGGAATAACTCTTCCTTTTATTTTGAAGGTCTTTTCACTTCTTTTTAAGGACGAATTCACGGCGCGATTGTTTAACGCGCTTCATTACTAATTGTTGGACCCAGGTTCGATTTTGTAATTATAAAAGTTTCTACTGTTTTCAACATACAACTATTTTTAAAAAGGTACAGTGAGTGAGTGAATATTAAAGTCTCACTGTTCACACTTACTCGACAGCTCTGATAGCGGGAGGAGAAAGGGAATTTCCTTGACAATATGTTATGCATTTAAATACTTTCGTGCAACGCTGGGGGGAAATAAACCTGTCTGACAAAGAAAAGAACCGATAAAGTTTCGAAAGAGGGAATTTTAATTTATAAACTCGGTAAAGGCCCGAGCAACGCCGGGCTAAGCGGAGGAGGGGGTGGAAGTCATTTTGAAAAAGATTATTAGAAGTGCTGATTTTGTGAAGGAAAGGGAAAATTTGTAAAGTAGAGAAAGCCGGTGCAACGCCGGGCCATGCAGCTAGTAAGACACTTAAATTTTGACATTAACTAATTTTTGGGACAAAAACGATAATCTTAGCAATCCGTTGAAAACGTCGTCAGCTGAAAACGCAATTCCTGCTATAAAACTATTCACCTTTCCCGCTAAAATACTCGTCATAGAGCCCGTGTTTCCATATATCTTGGAAGAGTGGATTTCAAAGAATATTCCTGATAAGTATTGTCAGAATATTCGTAAAAAGGGTTATTCTATGTAATTTTAAAGGGAGTGATACTTATAAGTACCGTTGGTAGATAAGCTGTTGCTCCTCACAGGTGCTGTAAAAATATCAGTAATAAGCGTAAATTGAATTTAGGCTCAATTTTTTTAAAATTCTGAGATTTTTGGATTTAGTTCTCCAAACTTCAGATGATTTCTTTGTAGAAACACTAGCTGACATTTTGGTTTTCTAATAAAGGAATTCTGTTTCCTAATAGTGAAAAATAAAAGACTAACCTCTTATCGCACACATGAAAGAAATCTCGATTAAAAGTGAATTTTCTGGTTGTCTAGGCGGGCCTAAAAAACACCCCCCTCTTTAAGGGTGTTATAATAACCCTGCCTTTTATCAGAATGCCAAAAGCTGTTGACATTTCTTGATCTGACAGTGGTATAGCTTCAATTTGTGAAATAGTCCACGATAGTGAGTATGAATTGATTGCCTTTTTCAGTAATAGTTATTGGTCCTAGGATATATCTAGATGCAACATCTAAAAGGGAGCTCCTACGTTATAAATTTGTATTTTCTTCTGGACTCCGTTTATGTCCATTTAGGACACCACAGCATAACAGTTCCTACACCAATTCTCTACATAAGCGCTTACTTGAATCCAATAGATTCTCTCCCGTATCTTTGCGAAGTTTTCCTGATATGGAATACGCTCCCCTAAAACTATCATGAATCAATTTGAAGACGTCTGATATTTTACATCTTGGGAGGTTCATTTGCTTACGCTATACAATTTTCCATCGTCACTTCCCATTTCCTTTGCTGGGCTTCATTTCATATATTTAGAGAAACTCGCAATGTATAATATTTTTATTACGGGACTACAAGCAGATATTTTTTTAAACTTATTGACTGAGAAGAAGTGATAAATTTTAGTTTCAATATGCGCTTGATATTTTAATCTCTCAGGGAAGACGTTTTGGAATTCAATTAGAGATCAAAAGTTTATGGTTGTTGTAGCAGTTGTTATTGCTTTGTCTCGAATAGTCATCCCTTCTGTTGTTTTTTTACTTCAGACATTATACACCGGTTGCATGACAAGATATTCCATAATTCCAAGTGCTGTATTTTTACTGTAATTTATCAGCAAGTCAAATTCTTGCTGAAATTATTAACTGTTTTCTTAGTCTTGCAATAATTTCTCCCGGGTTTCTGTCTTGTTTTTAAATTTTGTTTGATAGAGGTCCCACAACTGCAGAAGGGACATTGGAGATCCTTCTCGAATGAAATCAAAATTGTTAATCAGTGAAACTTTTAGCACTTTACCGACTTGATCACGAGGTGTGCTACAAATTAGGGGTCTCTTATGTGGTTATTTCAACCAATTGTCATCCAGGTCACTTTTACTTAACATTCTTGAAGGGATTCTCACTTTACCTATAGATGACATTTCCCACCACAATATCTCCATTCCACAAAGAAATAAAGACAACACCCTCAGCAAACTCTTAGGCATGAAGCTAAAACTGCAGAGTTAAGCATAGTTTACGGCCTCTATTACTGGGCTAAAGTAAAATTTATAAGATTAACTAGATTTATTATAGATTTAATATTCCAACATTAAAATGCTTGTAATCTAACATAATATACTAAAAAGTAATTTGCTTTCCTAGTAAAAAAATGTAATAAATTTAAAAGAGTATTCAAAGTAAATTTGTAAGAAATCTAATTTACCATAAGGGAAAAGAAGCAAAAAGTAATCTATTTATTTCACTGTAATGAACCACAAAAAATGTACAGGATAGCATTTCAGGAAATAATTGTTTATAAAAATGTGGTAGAAAGTACGTATGAGATCATTCCAGGAAGCTTAAGTATTTTTTTTTTAAAAAAAAAGAACGTAGAAAAACGAAAATTAAAAAAAAAATCGATAATTGCATGCAAGTGAACTGGTTGTGATATCTATGGAAAAGAGTAAAGTAAATAATTTTGAGATGAAAATTAGTAGGAACTATCATTAAAAATATATCTTTTAATTAATTTAACAGGGTAATCATGTTTTGAACGGTGTCTTATAAATTTCTTAATAATCCTGAGGCCATTTAATTTGATACACTGATGAGGAAAGCATATAACAAAACTTTAAATTTTGTGTGTATATATTTTTGTGGGAAGAAGACTTGATTAAGTTTGTAGTAAACATAAGGGTTTGAATTGTCAAAAATTAGTCTATATAGCTGCTGCCTCTGACACAGCAAAAGGACTGTAACCTAGTTAGGTATCAAGGTTGGATGACAAATATGGGCAAGTCATGCTGCTTCAAGTCTATGCTACACTGCTTCAGTCGTAGTGGTTGGATAGATATGGAGGTCTAATTTCTCAGTAAACTCCTGACTACATTTTTTCAATGACAGAGATCTGATCCAAGGCAACAGTCGAACACCCTGTGTCGAGGAAATTCAGGACATGTTGGAAAACATGCAGTCTTGCATTATGTTTAAATATCACGTCTCCGAAGCCTCTAAAGTAAGGCACAACTACTATGAAGGGGATGTACGATCCTAAAAGGTTGATCTGACATGTCTGTTCCTTCGCGAGTTTGTGGTGGGTGTCTTCTTTGAGATTCTGCATGGTATTCAGTAGAACCCTCGGGAATGTATAGATTCTATGTTTGCATGATAGTCGTTAGATTCCGACGATGAGTGCAGAAAAATAAACCACACCTTTTGATAATCCCTTACCTCTGTCGAATTCTGACCTGTGCAACCATTTCTTTTAAGGCTAATGTTAAAGAATAGGGGCTAAATTCGGAATATTTTTTCAGATATAAAAGTACACAAACATTAATATTATATTCTGGCTACACACACTATCCTATAGAGAATCACTTATTTTATACTACTCATTTTTTATAAGAGTTGACACATTTTTAAATTTTTTTTTTTTTTATGAAAGGTGTTTTGCATTTTTTTTCCTATACCGTAATGCTAAATGAGCTACGACTCTTCACATGGTACTAATTATTTATGAAATATTTTGAAATTTTAAGAACACTAATATAATCAAATGCCGAAAATGTGCTCGGCCTCAAGTTCCCGCTCTCGTACATATGGCGAAAACAGCCTTAATACGAGGCAAACCATGATTTTACAAGCAACCGACATTCAAGTACGATTTTAGAATGAGAAAAGTGTACTGTATAACTTTCCTTTATACAGAGTTCAAGATATTGTGTTTTTCACCCTCCTGTGTGCTTCTTTCGAATGTGTTTAAGGTATCTGCCTACTTTCGGAGGCAAGTTTTCTAAAATATCACGCTATTAGTAATTTCATGCTTTTTTTTTGTTTGTATCTATGATTTAAATGAATGAAAAACACGAGTCAGGAAATTATATGACAATATTTAAATTTATTAAAATGAGGTATTTTAGTTAAAGTTTGATGAAAGTTATACCGAATTTTAAAACATTCTACATGGAATTCAAAGCCATATATTTAAAGTATTTTTTTTTACACATACTGAAGACAATTCTAAGGGCAATGAACGAAAATATAAAAAACAGGGTAAATCAAAATGAATATAGCAATTACAAACAGCTATAACTCAGTGCTTCTCAAACTTTCAATATTAGCGACCAAATTTTCAATTATAACTTTCGTTGTGCCCCCTCCGTATAATGATAATGTATTGAATGCAAAATAATGTACTCTTACTTTAAAGCTACAATACGACCTTATTTAACAGTTTGAGTCCCAAGGGGTTTTGGGGGCTGCGGTAGCCCAACGGTCAAGACATCGCATCATGGCAGGTATGTCATGAGTTCGAGCCCATTACCACTAAAGACCTTCCGTGTAGGGCAGCGATGCACGTTGAATCTGTCGAGAGCTGAAACGTTCTCCCGTTGGTGTGTGGTAGTTAGGAGAGGGGGCAGTTCAGGTGTTGTCCACGTCACTTGACCATGGTTCAAAATTACGTGGTCCGTCGCCAAAAGCCCTCGTGTAGCTGAACAGTGCGCGCTAATATTCACTCACTCATTCACCAAAGGGTTTTGAAAAACACTGTTGAAGAATCCCATGCAGCGCGACCGCGCTTTCTCAGAATGAGTACGAAAAGACCCAAGCAGCGCGATAGCGCTTGTTTTATTTTATGTCGAGAAATATGGGACCCAAACTGTTGAAAAAGTACAAATTACCAATATAAGTGTTAAAAATTTTGCATATGTTACTTTTAAGTAAAAAATATTTTAAGTTATCTCTAGTAAGATAAGTATTATGTACTTTTCAAAGCTCAGAATGTATTTTGTTTTGCTTCTTTTCAGTAAATTTTAATAATTTCTTTTATCTTCGACTTTTTTTGGTATGCTCGCGATCCCCCACGTAGGGTTATCACGCTTTCCTAGGGAGTGCCCCACAGTTCGAGAAACGCTGCCGTATCTCAAAATAAATTATTTTGCATTATATTATAAATTAAAGGAACAGAAAGTAAAGTAGAAACATTAAAGAATGAATGGGCCGTTTTTTGGGTTTAAAGTTGCAGGAGATTTTCCAAACACCCTCGAGCACTTCCATTATACTATGCAAAACATTTGTTTAAATATATCACACAATAAAAAATAAAATTCATCACATTTGCGTTAAAAATGTTATAATGTATAATTGTTAAAAAAAAATTAGCTTAAGCGAAATACGAAAGTAAGACCTATTAAACCTTAATAAATAAGACAGAAAAAAAAATTCGCCTTCAGTTAAGTAAATCAAGATGCGAATCTCTGCATGCCATTCCTTTAGGCAGGAGTGGCCAACCCGCCACCCGCTTGCCACAGCTTACCACGACCGAGCTTTAACACTGGCACGCGAAGACTTATTGAAAAAATTAAAATATTTGTTTGTTGGAAATGGCACGCGAAGGCTTTTTTAATTATCAGATAGCCATATTTTCCCAAAAGATTTGCCACCCCTGCGTAGGGACTCTGCGCATTAACAGTTAGTAATGACAAAGCTGATGTGGGAACGAGATATTTGGCATTAGATTAGGACAATGAGTGAGTGAATATTAACGTCGTACTGCTCAGCTACACGAAGACTTTAGGCGACGGACCACGTAATTTTGAACCATGGTCAAGTGACGTGGACGACACCCGCGAGCTGGCACCCCCCTCTCCTAACTACCACACCACACTAACGGGAGGACGTTTCAGCTCTCGACAGATTCAACGTGCATCGCTGCCTTACACGGCGGATCTTTAATGGTACTGGGCTCGAACACATGACATACCTGCCATGATCCGATACCCTGATTACTGATCTACCGCAGCCCACTCAGATTGGGACAAGGTAGTGGTTTTATTCACTGAAAAATTGAAGAATATGGAATATCTCGAAAGAGGAATCAATTTTTTCCTATTCCAGATAGTCAACTTATACATAAACCTACGCAATCAATCCCTAACATCCAAAATTCATAAATTATACAAAGAAATATTTCCCTGAACACCTTCATATGCATGAATTTAAGAAATAAATTGTAGTACAGAGTTAAAAGTATAGTTCTATAATAACAAAGTTAGGTTATTTAATAAAAATAGAATGACACTTATTATGGAAATTTTTATTTCAAAGAAATCTATTCTAAAATGCAGCATATATAAAATATGGAATACACATACTTCTATAAACAATAACTTTATATTTCAATATACAAGAAATACATACACAATATAAAACAAGGGTCAAGTTTAAAAATCGGTATTTGACCTAATCGTACACAGTCAGCTCAAAAACTAAAAGTGATCACTAATTTCTATAAATTTATTTCAAGTATAAGCTTGTGTGTGAAATATTCTATTCTAACTTAATTTGTGTTATATAGCTTTTTGTGAACAATAAATAAATTTAATTTGTTCATGGTAGCAAAATGGATGCTCTCTCTATTTTAGCATTCATCAAATATTCCACTATATAAATTTAAAAAACATAAGTAAAAGATGCATCTAGAGTCAGCTTATAAAAAGAGGGTTCTAAAATTTCCTATCAACGAAATGGCTCAAACCAGTTCTATACAAGAAAGTTCATATACAAGAAATACATACACAATATAAAGCAAGGGTCAAGTTTAAAAATCGGTATTTGACCTAATCGTACACAGTCAGCTCAAAAACCAAAAGTGATCACTAATTTCTATAAATTTATTTCAAGGATAGGCTTGAAATATTCTATTCTAACTTAATTTGTGTTATAGCTTTTTGTGAACAATAAATAAATTTAATTTGTTCATGGTAGCAAAATGGATGCTCTCTCTATTTTAGCATTCATCAAATATTCCACTATATAAATTTAAAAAAACATAAGTAAAAGATGCATCTAGAGTCAGCTTATAAAAAGAGGGTTCTAAAATTTCCTATCAACGAAATGGCTCAAACCAGTTCTACAGTTTGTCTTTCCAGAACGAATTGTATAACGATCTTATTATGATGATCTTCGCATTATTGATGTATTCAATGAAGCTTTAAGATCAACCATATGGTGCAATTTTCTCGCATAAGCGATTAATAAAGTTTTCCCCGTTTCTCAATATTTTGTGTACTAACTAAAATAATGTCTCATTTACTCCACGATTTCCAATGACAAGAATTGACCTTTTACATTTTTTGAAACCAATGGAAAAATTTGTATAAAATTTCGGATTTAAGAAACTCTCTTGACTTTAGTAAAGAAAATCCTAATGGGTATATATTTGATGTATGCTAAAATTCACTTCACATAATTCCATTTACTATTAGTTATATTTTTCGCAAAAACATTACGTTAAAATATTTTTTGAGAAAAATGATAAAATTTGATGTGTGTAAAAATAAAAGTGTCGAGCAAAAGTTTTTTCTAGCGTGAAATATTTGAGACACTGATTTAACAAAAAAATACTTTTGTAAACTCCCATGGTACAAGAAAATTTTTTTGCATAACTTTGAATCCAAGCAAAATGGGAGGTAAAAAGTATTAAGTCTTGTACGTGAATTTGTTTTCTTTAAGAACGATACATGCAAAAGTGTCGAAGGCATGGGTTTTGCTTCCTCAATTCCCGTTTGAAATCATTATTTAAAATCAGACCCTGACATTCACTCAAACACAAAGTTATCAGTTCTGGAAACCGAATAGCCTTAACACAACCTTGATTGGTTATTAGATTATTTCGGCTTACACAAAATTTTGCGAGATATTTTAAATTAGACAACGGTGTTGGAGTTATGGAATTAGAAAAATATTCAAATTCACCAGTCAGTCCAGAATCGGATATTGTTGGGCATGATTCAAGTACCAAACATTCTAAAAGTGTTAAGTTTCGGCAAATCATGTTCAAAGTTTCATTCGAAATATGAATTCCAGAAGCGTTTAAATAGCGCATGTTTGGGTTGCACTCCAGTAATTCAAAGAGACTGCGATCACTTATTTTAGTGAAAGCCAAATTCAAATGTTGAAGTTTAAAGGACTCTAGGATTGACACAGCCATTAAATAACTGATATATGAAATTCTTGAACAGAAACAGAGATCTAACTTTACAAGATTCTTCAACTGGAATATTTGAGTGATGCAGCAGTCAATCGTATCGTTAAACCTGATGATCAACTCTTGCAGGTTTGGCAAACATTTACAGACATCACGGACTATATCATCTGTTACAGTCCACAAGGCAGATAAATCAAGAGATGCAAGATAAAATTGGTTTACACAGAACTCTTTTATATGGCTTGATTTCGATTTAAAAGGAAATGATACACTTCTCAGATTTAAACCCTCGATTTTAGAGATAGTTAATACAGCCTCTGCTGATAAGCGTAATCTTAAGAAATTAATATGTGTCAATGTGTTTCTGTTTTTTTCTATTAATCTTTTAATACTTAGTAAAGACAAAACTTCGCGTGAAGGATTCGTTTCTATAAATTCTTCAGTAGCATAATATCTTTTGCACAATGCCTTTTTGCATATTACTGTGCCACCTAATGTCAATTTTTCTAGCCTACGTAAAGATTTACTGAGTTCACATATAATATAATCTGTCAGAATATTAGGCATGTCTAACGTTAAGTTAGTAACATTAAGAAATGGAGCAAACAAAACAGTTATATTAGAATTTTGCACCTCCAATGTCTTCAAATTATCAAAATGCAAGATTTTACCTTGTATTTTGGGTTTGTATTTGCTGTCACCTATTTTGCAGTTAGTAAATGATAGAGTGTCGAACTGGTCTACGTACTTCATCAAGAATTCTACCACAGGGAGTTCGATGGTGACTTTATAAAATGAAAACCATTTAAATCGTCGTGTCATGCAAGAAAATGACTCAAGAGCTTTATTAATAGTTTCTCCTGAAAATTTAACTTTGACGTCACAGAGCAACTCGGGGCAGTCAATAGCTTCCAACCACTGCTTACATACCAGAGAGGCTGTCAATCGGCTGCGAGGATTAAGGAAACGAAATACGTGTCTCAGTTCCTGAAATTTAATAAGATCCATAAATGAATAGTTTTGTTTACACTATAATCGACAAAAGTAAAAGAAAATGTTTTTTTTAAAAAAAATCTTAATTTCAAATATAAAAAAGGTTTAACGTTTCATTTGTGTCTCATACGCAAAATTCCTTAAGTTTTAATATACTAATAAAATTTCAAACTATATCAGAGTGAACCCTTTCTCTAACTCACAAAAGATATGTTAGAAATAAAAAATGCAAGTCGAATTTGACAAATTGGTATTTAAAATCTATTGATTTCTAATTCTTTGAAATTGAAGAAAATAAAATCACTAAAATGCAATGAAAATAACAGCAGTAAACTATTATTTTCAGCTCTACTCATTTCAAAACATTCCAACACTCTTAAAACTATAAAATACAATAGGACAATCCATGTCGGTGATATAGCGGTTGTTTGAAAAAAAATTTGCCGTGTCTCAGTGTATTACTAATACATAAAATAATATATTTCCTAACTAGAGCCGTAGCTTCCTCTTAATTGATAATTAAAATAAACGTACATAAAACTATTTAAATTCTAAATATGAAGTAGGGATGTAAGCATTCGTAATCCATCAGAGCTAAATTTTTCTAAGATTTCCTGAGAAAAAAATAGTTTTGAATTACTGTTGAACCATTTTTTGGCAGTAAGCGAAAGAAGAATAAAATAAATATGTGAGACACTCTATAAATATGGGAAGAATGTTATACCTCTTGAGTTATCGAATGGATGTTTTTTGACATTGCAAAATTTCATCGGATTGTTCAAATGGATTTTAGAAAATTTCCAACTATCTAGTTCTTTCTGAGACAAACTAACATACACCACTTAAGCCTCATGGTTTTGAAAAGGACCAATCCTGAGCTTCGTTTCAAAAACAAAAAGATATTCTAAATTCAGTTCATTTCCATTGATGCTACTTTCAAATGATTGAGAAATCATGTGCACTTAGAAAAGATCCAGAGTAGAGGGGTTGGAAGCATCGGCATTCCCTTTTGTAAGAACAAATTAAAATATTCTTTGGGAATTTACTTAATGATATAAACAAACAAATAGTTACAAAAAAGGCTATTATCCCAACAAACAAATACAATGAGTGAGTGAGTGAATATTAACCGTCACACTGTTCAGCTACACGAGGGCTTTTGGTGACGGACCACGTAATTTTGAATCATGGTCAAATACAATGAGAATGTTAGTTATGTTATTTCATAAAAGTAAGCAATGTATATTGTCGAAAATTGGTTAGTTTATTTTGTCTAATATTTTTTGAAATCATGTGGTTCAAATTCATGCCTGAAAAAGTTAACGCGCCTTATTTATTCCTACCAATTTTTTCTTTTCTTTTCTTCTTTTTGTTATACAGAACAAATCATACCTTTGAGAGTTTTATCCGAAACGAAATTTTTTGAACCACAACCAATAAATCTGGTTGAAAAGCTGACTAAGTCGAAACTAGCATCAGTTTACTATTTTTCACAGCCCACGAGACGTCATTATGCTCCCAATCATTAAAATCAATCGATTTTAATATTTAAAATTTTAAAAGTTAGACCTGTGTTTGTCTTCATATGGTAAAAAGAAGTGAATTACATATTGAGTTATACACGTGTTTTGATCGATTGCTTAATAAAAACCCAACTAGAAGCGACACGAGGGCTGTTTGTGATGGACTTCTTAATTTTGAACCACAGTCAAGGGATGAAGACGACACTCGAGTTGGCATCCCACTTGACAATCATCTCCTCCAAGGCAAATTGAGGATTGTGGGTCTCTACAAATTTAGTTTGCATCAACCCTCTAACAGTGGTTCACCAGCACTTTAATGCCTGACTCAACAAAACCAACTTTTACCCCTAGTTTACAACCATATAGCCACTGTGCCCCCCGTGACCTTTATATAGAAAGAGAGTGAGTGAGTGAATATTAAAGTTGCACTGTTCCGCTACACGAGGGCTTTTGGCGACGGACCTCATAATTTTGAACCATGGTCAAGTGACGAGGATGATAGAGCTGGCACCCCCTCTCCTAAGTACCACAAAAACGTTAGGACGTTTAAGCTCTCGACAGATTTAATGTGCATCGCTCCCCTACACGGCGGGTCTTCAGCAGCACTAGGCTCGAACTCATGACATGACTGGCATAAGTCTTAACTTGACCACTAGGCTACCGCGACCCTATATATTAGATTGGGGAAAAGGTAATCCATTATTTTTTCGGTAGATGGCTGTAGTGTCGATATCTCGTGAAGTATCGATCAAACAATTTCAAATTTATTATCGTTGTCAAGGTGACATTTCCCACTAAAAAAATTATTTTGTTGTTTTTTGTTTGGTCTACATTCAGTTGTGAGTTACAGCGTGTTAAAAACGGAAGTCACAACAAAGAGAAAATTCGGTACATTTTACTGTTTTTCTTTGATAAAGGCTAAAATGATGCAAGCCAGGTGGCTGAAATTGCGAATGGTGTCGATACTGTAACATCTAATTACGTGCAATTTTGGTTTCGTCGATTCGGTTCAGGCATTTTTGATGTTAAAGTTGCCCCACGCCTGTCATCGAAAATGTCGATAAAATCACAGAAATAGTCGAAGTTGACCGGCAAGTTAGTAGTCGTAGTATCGCCCAGGAGCTAAGATTAACCATAAAACAGTTTTAAGCCATTTGAGCGAAGTTGGATTCAAGAAGAAGCTCGGTGTTTGGGTGCCACACCAGAAAACATGATGGATCGAATTTCCATCTGCGAAGCCCTGGCCAAACGGAATGAAATCGACCCATTTCTTAAGCGGATGGTGACTGAGGATGAGAAATTGGTCACATACGACAATATTGGGTGAAAACGATCTTGGTCAAAGAGCTGTGAAGCAGCTCAAATGGTGGCCAAACCAGGACTAACGGTCAGGAAGGTTCTACTGTGTGTTTGGTGGGACTGGAAAGGAATCATTTATTAGGAGTTGCTTCGGTATGGCCAAACACTAAATTCAGATCTCTGTTGTCAACCACTGGATCGCTTGAAGCTAGCGATTGGCCAAAAAAAAGGCCAGAATTGGCCAACAGAAGAGGTGTTGTGCTCCATCAGGACAAAGCCAGGCCAATCATTTCTGTAGTGACTCATCAGAAACTCTGGGAGCTTGGTTGAGAAGTTTTTTAATGCATCCACCATATAGTTCGGACCTGGTACCAAACGTTTGCCATCTTTTTCTCGCATTGCAAGACTGCCATAGTGATAAGAAATTGGGATCAAGAAAAGATTGTGAAAATCGATTACTAGAGTTTTTTGCCAATAAAGGCCGAGACTTCTATGAGAAAGGCAATATGAAGTTACCTTTTAAATGGCAACAAATTCTACAACAAAACGGTACATATTTGACCCAAATCGGACAATCCGAAGCATGTTAAATAAAGTTTTGAATTTCATGCAAAAATATGGATTTCTTTTTCTCCAACCTAATATATATGGAGAGAGCAGATATCTCTCTATGTATAGGTTACTCGGAATGAGGCTCGGTGTGTGCCAAAAACGTAGTTTCATGTAACGTAGGGTACTACTCATATTTACTTTCGTTTTAGATTACGCGATCAAAAAGTTTGTGAGACTACTGATCAAGAAGACATTTTGACACGGTTACAAAAAGAACACAAGAAACTTTGATAAATCTTTTGGTACATAAATCCTTTTGCTGAGAGCAGAGCTCCTCTATGTGCAATCCCTGTTTCTCCTCTGATTCGGAGATATATTTTTACTCAATATGCCCCGCTTTTAAATATGTTTGCTTTTTCAACATTTTCAATTTGGAACTTTAATTTGCACTGACTTTCTCAGTGGGGAAAAATACCCAAATAAAAAAAGTATTTCCTATTTTGCATGATATATTGGATGTTTTCTATGTATTCAATTCTAAACACGAACAACTTTTTACTTTAGGTTCTACTTCCAGTAAGGACTTCCAACATTTTTTTTAATTAATGAAAATGAAAATATTTTCAACCTTCAATGTCTGCAGTTGACTGGTTGAAACCATTCGAAGTAAACTAATTTTGAGCAACTATTAAGGGTAATAGCCTAGATTGAACGGTTCATTTGAAAACTTAAAAATCGCATATAACAAATGAAATATTGAGAGTTGAAGCCTGTTGGGTTTGCTAAAGTAACTGAGGATTGGAGCAAAAAAAACGAAAAAACTCCTTTGAAAATAAATGTGGAATATGTTAATAATTCAATAATGGTTTAAAAAGAAATAAAATACATGTTATATTTAAGAACAGTCATTTCCTTAAGAAACTTTGATAAACATGTAGAACTAAGTTGGAGGCGTTATGCTTGTCGAAGGGGAACAGAAATTTTTTTTCGAAGCTCTGGAAAATATTAAAGATTAAAAAATTATCTCTTATAAAAAAAACTGTCAAACGAATTTCAAGATGAACTACACAAGATTTGCATATGTCGGAATTACAGATTTTTAAACTATTTGAAAAAATAACATTTTATTACTTTGTCATAAGGCATCCATTTTTAAATATTAACATTTACTTTATGAATTCCTCTGAAATTTATAGAATTATTTAATTTCTTTAATGTGTTTTAGTTTATTGATATATAAAATTTTAAAAATGATATTTAAATATATTAAAACTATTATTGAGTATGATGCAATATTTTTGTTGAATTAAGATATTTTACGTTGGAATAATGTACACTGCTTTAATGTAGATATCAAAGCAGTTGTATGGATGCACGATAGAGTAATATGCAATTACAAACAACACTGCTGGCCACATAAAATGCAACACCAAATAGGACCAGAGATATCACAGTGAAATTTATTTGGCAGATAACATGATACAGTTAACAGTTGTACAAAGATCAAACGATTAAAGTTAAAACTTCTTGTGACATGTAGATGGTGACAAAATCAGTAGTTAGTGTAGCCACCATTGCTGGCTATAACCGCTACCACACGCCATGGTATACCATCAAAGATACTTAAGATGAATTCTTAGGGTACAACAGTCTATGCGGCATCCACAAAGGGTCAAAGTTGATATGGTGTAGCAGCGGGGGTGTATATCGGCAAATCGTTGTGCAAGTCTGGAACACACGTTTTCGATTGGCGATAGATCGAACAACAAGCAAGCCAAGGAAGCAATTCAGTATGATGGGAAAAGAACGCTTGAATATTGCGTGCCACGTGTGGTCGCGCATTGAGGCCACGGTAGTCTGGTGGTCAAGATATCCGATCATGGCTGGCATGTCACGAGTTTGAGCCCAGTACCACTAAAGACCCTCCGTGTAGGGAAGTGATGCCTGTTAAATGTGTCGAGAGCTCAAACATCCCCCGTTGGTGTGGTGTGGTAGTTAGGAGAGGGTGATGCCAGCTCAGGTGTTGTCCTCGTCACTTGACCATGGTTCAAAATTACGAGGTCACTCACCAAAAGCCCTCGTGTAGCTGAACAGTGGGACGTTAATATTCACTCACTCACTCCATCTTGCTGAAAGATGCAATCCGGATGAATTAGTGTCTGGCTGTGGCATTAACCATAGCTGAAGCATGTCAAGGTAAACATTTGATGTAACACTTCATTCATACAAGAAAAAAGTTATATAAAAAAATTTTTCTTATATAAACCAATTCCTACTTAGGTCAACAAAGAAATTTTTTTAAATTACTTTTTATTAAATAATTCCAATTAATATAAATATGTATATACATATGACACAGAATCACAATATTAAGTGGCAAAATAAAAAGCGGTTTTCCTTGCAAATTTCCATTTTCCTTTCTATATATGGTGTTGGACTATTTTTTTTTGTTTGTTACAATTTATTCATTCATTAAATTTAATTATTCTAATAAAATAGTACACAATTGAAAGAAGAAATCACAGTCTCAGAAATTAAGCCATCCCAAGTAGGATTCGAACCCGAGACCTTTGGATTAGAATTCCAACGCTACGTCCATCGTGCTACAGGGACACAACGAGTGATTTTCCTTTTTATATTCGGTGTTGGACTATTTTTTTTTGTTTGTTACTATTTATTCATTAATTGAAAAATTAATGAATTAATATTTTAAAAACTGTATTAACATCAAGTGTCATCCAGTACAAGTTTAAAAAAATGTATTTGAATTTCAGTGGATGAATAAGAAGTGTTTTATTAACGATTGAAAATTTAAACAAGATATATATATATATATAATGTAGGAAGAGTGTGTACTAATAGTAAAAGAATTGTAAAAGGAGCGTAGGATTTACGTTTCCCTTGTACGTGGGACAAAGGGAAGTTACATAGAACTTCTATGACGTATGTATACAAAATTTTGAAGTTCTGTCAACATTCTGGATCAATCTTATTGATAAATTCTTTTCCATAAAATTGTTATAGCCACTTGTAATCGCTTTATTCATTTTGATTTACCCTGCGTATTCAAATTTACCAAAAATTTATGGCTCATTACACATTTTCTTATTGAAAATTTTATAAAATGCACAGGGTTTTTGTAATAATAAACTGTCAAAAATTTAAGAACTGTTGACGTTAGAGCTAAATCCTTAGTTTATTGGCTTTATAATACTTTATATATAATATGTATACAAAATATGAAAGAAATATATTTGTAAGTTTTTGAGATATCAGGGTTAATTTTGCCAAAAGGAATATAATTTTTATAAAAGTTTTGATTTTTATTTTACTAAAATAATGCTTAGTACCAGGTTTTGAAAATACACCACTTTTATAACGTAGACTTTCCTCTTTCTTTATTTTATTAAATTTTTTCTTTCTGATTGTTCTATTTTTTTTCTACGGAAAATGGCAAGGATAAATTTTTTTTGAATTTCAGTCAAACATTCATTAAAAAACGTAGACAGATACCTTAAGTGATAGTAATTTACACACACCTGCATCTTCCTTTCATCCGTATTTGTGTCGATTTTTTTTCTTGGTATCACATTTTTAATAGTATAGCACTGTATTGTTATTTTTATCATTATATATCGTTCTTAACTAAATAAAAATGACGTTGTAAATGATTTAGTATTACAATTCTGCAAAGGGATATTTGAATATTATTGTTGCAAAATGGATCTTAAATAATATTAAAATAAAAAATATTTATATATATATATTAAAAACCAGCTGTTATACCCGTTAACAATACAGATTGAAGGATAAAGAAGTTTTTAATGAGTTTAATTTTACGAGGATTGCAAATTAAACAAAAAAAGCTGTTAGCGTATCTCAGCTGATCTTCCTAAGCTGATCTCTGCTCAGCAAAAGTAACGCATTGTTGCACATTTTGTGTAATGAACGCTTAAAATAGTGTAAATAATTTATATATGAAAGTGTAATACACATTATAATATTATTTTCTGTTGTATTTATTTTATGTTAAAGTTGTAATATTCGCAAGCAACGCCGTTTCTTAAATAATAATGGCGATTCAATGAAAAACATAGCAAAATGTTGGTGATAGAGTCAAGTTGGCAAATGTATAGTTACTTTCATAGCTCGAGCTTTGGGAAAGATTAGACTTACGCTTTCGCGGCATAATTCTTAGTAGGTACTTTTAGTACATTTCCAAGAATGCAGTGGTCACGGTAGCCGAGTGGTCTATGTATTGGACAATGGTTGCATTTGTCCCGAGTTCGAGCCTACTACCACTGAAGACGCCGTGAAAGGGAGCGATGCACGTTTACCCTTTATCTACCGCGTTATGATTCACTGCGGATTTTTTATGCAATATTTATTTTTTTGGATCACTATATTGAAATTTAAGGGATATATACATAAGCAAAATACTCAACTTTTCGAAATTTAATCCGTTAGATCTAATTAATGAATTAAAGATATTCCACTGTAAAATTAATTTAAATACACACTGTTCACATAAAATAAATAGTAAAAAATCTTTTTCTGGGGTCCAATTAACATTAAAAAAAAATATAAGACGCTTAAATTTTGACTTAACATTTTTTTGGGGCCCAAAAGGGAAAAATCTTTAATTTTTCTAAAAACGTAATTTCTGCTACAAAACTTTCCCCCCCGTTAAAATGCTCATCGTAGAGCCCGTCGCCATATATCTTGGAAGAGTGGGTTTTAAAAGGTTTTTGGTAGAATATCCCTGCTAAGTTGGTGTGGTGTGGTAGTTAGGGGGGGGAAAAGCTCAGGTGTCGTCAAAATTACGGTTAAAAATTACGTGGTCCGCCCCAAAAACCCCCTCGGACTGAACTGTGCGACGTTAATATTCCCCTTCACTCACCCCTCAAAAAAATACAGTACAGTAGTTATTATTATTTTTATATTAAAAAAATGCAATATCTACCTAAAATTAGAGTTATCATTAACTTCAACCCAAAAAAAATTTGAAATTTGGTTAAAAAATTAATTTGAAAAACCAAAATTTATCCTTGGGGAAAAACCCGAGATAAAAGTATTTATTTTTTATATAAAGGGGTTTTAATTTTTTTACCAAATGTGCAAAAAATGGGAAACATAAAAAAAATTTTAATAATAATAAAAACGTGCATAAAAAAAAAACTATCAATTTTTTTTGTATTAAGTTTTAAAATTTTTTTTTGGGTAATGGGCACATGTAAAATTCAATAGTAGCTATTCAAATGAGAGTTTGAAAAAAAAACACACACACACACACACACACACACACACACACACACACACACACACACACCACACACACACCACACACACACACACACACACACACACACACACACACACACACACACACACACACACACACACACACACCCACACACACACCCCCCCAAAACACACACACACACACACACACACACAACCCCTCCCTTTAAAGTTTTTTTTTGTAAAAGTTTTTTTTAAAAAACCATTCAGTTTTCTTGTGAAAAGTACCAAGCATCCAAAAAGCCCCGGTTTATAATAATGTATATCTAATAGAAAAAAGAAGAGAGAGAGGAGCAGATAAAAGGTTTTTTTTATCTATAACTTTAATTCTTTGGGTCAATTTTGAAAACACCTTCCAAGCTGATTCTCCCCCAAAAATATTTTACAAATTTTGTGTAATGAACGCTTAAAATAGTATAAATAATTTTTTCTGAAAAAGTGTAATACGTTAATACTATTTTTGTTTTTTATATTTTATGTTAAAATTGAAATCCCCACCTCTCCTTTTAAACCGGTTCCTGGCGCATGGCGTGAAAAAAAAATGAAAATTTTTTTCTTCACCTTTAAAAAGATAGATATAGGCGCGGCTTTTAGTGGCTTTTCCATTACTTGTTTTTTATCGTTATTTTTTGGACACTTCGCACAATATCTTTATAAATTATAGCCTATGTGTTATTTGATGTAAAAGCTATATTTTGCAGTTGCATTAAAAAACCATTCAGTTGTTTTGTAAAAGAGACCAAACATCCCACAAACTTTCCCTTTTAAAATAAGAATAATGTTTTTTTAATTTTCTTTTTTAATAGAAATCAGTTATCCCGGGTTTTTTTGTTTTTAAAATTTTCGTTGTCAATTTTAAAAGTTTAAATAAGGAGAATAAAAGTAATTTTAAGAATATTTTCTTTTTTTCCCCCCAAAAAAAAATTGATAATTCAAATACAAATATCTATAAAAACAATAATCACTTTTAGCAATATAATGTTTTTCAAAAATAATGTAAATATGAGTTAATTAAACTATTGAAAGCCACATTCTACTCAGAGTAAGCCTTTAATCTATTTATATACATTACCAATATAATTATAACTTTTAAGGAATTAAATCAGTGCTTCTCAAACTTTCAATACTGGCGCCCCCTTTTCAATCACAATTTTATCGCGCCCTTATACATTAAAATTACTGAATGCAATAATAATGCACTTTGACGCTAAAATTTACAATACCCCGATCATAATTATAAACCGTACAAATTAATAAAGTAAAGTATTAAATTTTGTATATGTTACTTTTAAGCAAAAAAAAGGGTTAAGTAATAGGATAATTATGTGATGTTATTTTCCTTTTTTTAATTTTTAAATTGGAACATATTGAAAAATGCGGTGGCTGCTTAGAAGACAAAATATAGATATCAGCTAAATATAGAAAAAGAACTCAGAGGTAAATTTTCAAAAAACTTTGCTCTGCAAGAAAAAAGCCCATGGAAGTCACTAATACTTATTAAACTTGTTCTTAATTCAGTATTAATAAAATAAGTATTAAATTTTTTATATATGTTTACTCTTAAGTAATATATATTTAAGTAAATTATATATATATATATATAATTTTTAAGTAATAGGTTAATTATGTTATTTTTCTTTCTTAAATTTTAAATTGAAACAGATTGAGAAATAATATTTAATTAAAGATTTATTTCCTTCAAGATCCATTTTAAAAGTACAAATGTCATTAAAATAGCCTAATCTATGTTGCTCTTTATCATATCCATTACATCTGGCATTCTCGCGAATGTTCATGTGAGTCTAGCAACCTAACAGACGTCTGCATAAAACATGAAAAATGCTGTACCTCGTACCAATTCTAGTCAGTCTTGGACGAATCGATTAGCTACCGAATCTCTTTGAAGTCATCTCATAATTCACGTGTTAATTGTAATTCACTGTATTATATGTACTGCAGGGGATTAAAACAAAATCATAGATATTTTTTTAAATCACAGCGAGCATTCGACGATAATAAAGCATCAACAAGTACACAGACGAGGGCAAATTGATAGCAAGTTACGAATGGGTTAGGGATCCATTTCAAAATACTTCAAAGGGCTCAAACTGCCGAAAAGGATCTTCATAGATTTCACATTCAGTGACAAAATTTAAAGGCTTTTGTAATAAATCATCTTTGAATTCTGGATAGAGGTGGATGCTGAATTTTCTGCACTGAAAACAAAAGCATTTCGTATACTATTACCATTTTAATATCATCCCTTTTTGTGAACCCGGATTTTCTGCAATGACTATTTTGAAGACAAAATATAGATCTGAGCTAAATATAAAAAAATAACCCTGAGTGTCAATTTCAATTTTTTAGCCTTCCTTTGAAAAACTTTGCTCTGCAAGACAAGCCCATGAAGTCACTGAAAATTTTTAAAACTTGTTCTTATACTGGCTGAAGTACCCACTTAACACGAGTTTATTTTTTAAAAATGATAATACATTATTCTTGATATAATAACTTAATTGAAAGGAGAGTAAAACCAAGTGCATGACAATGTATAAAAAAATGTAAAATAATTTATTGAAATGAATACTCATAATTATAAACGGTTTTGAATGAACTGTAATTTTAAGCCTCGCAGAATTAGCATTTAGAATAATGTTAAGTAATAAAAGAATATAAAATTCTAATGAATATAAATTGTGTTATTTTTTAATATTTAAAGCGAAAAGCCCGGGATCATGTGCACTCGATACTAACGTTAATGGTCGCGGGGAGTGATGCACCCCAATTCTTTTTATTATTTTCAATATACAAGATAAAAATCACAAATTTTAGTGAATAATTTAACTAAGAGAAAATATACTACCTATTTCAAGGATTTTTCTGTCTTTCATAATTTGAAAATATCCCAAAAAAACTGAACTAAATTGTTCCAAATGTGCGTGACCTTCATAAAGGACACAAAAACACAGACACTTTTTCAACATTACAGGAAAGTTATTTGCAAGCAAAACTGTCACATTATGTTCACGTTATTGTAGTTTTAAGTCCATTGATGATCGACAAATATCCTGTTGAACTTTTTCTTGCTTGTGTCTTTTTGACAGGGTGAAGTATTTTGCAGTCACTTATGGCTTCATATTTTCTTGATAAAGTTCTTTAAAGTAGCTAATGAAAATTTCCCTTTTCGTTTTCATGTTTATTGCTTTTTCAAATTTACTTTCGCTAACATGATTAATATGCATTATTTCAGCAAGTTTTCCCTTGTTTGATTATCTTCAATTCCTTTCAGAGAGACCCACAGATGCCCAATTTTTTTTATATTCTGCTCATTTACATTTATAAACCATAATCAGTCGTACAACATCACAATTAAAACCACTAAATTATTCATAGGGGAAAATGCAGCATGTTCAAGAAAATATTTTTGAAAAATAGTGGTCGTGCCGGGAACTCGGTCTAAACAAGTACCTTAAGATTCTAAAAAACGTTTGCCACTCCAAAAAAGGGGAATATGTGATCAATTCATTTTAGCTCCCATTAAGACTGTCATATTAGGGGGATTCTCTGTCAAGGTCATTGGTAACAAATAAACAGCCACACAGATTAACGATTTTGTATTATATGTTTCCGTATACTCATAAAATAAATCTTAATTAATCCTTCAAAGTGCTCAATATGCTTATCCATGTATCATAAAACTCTTTCACATTGTGAAAAAAAAGCGCAACAGAATTATATAATTTACAACTTCCCTAAAAAGGGATGCTGGTAACCCTACCATAAGTTCAAAAGCCAGCAAAAGTAATATTTTAGATTAAAAAAAACGTAATAAAAATCCTCATCGGGGATTACAGCAAAGCAAACAAAATTTTTTTTATTTAGTTATAGGATCAAAGATAACTAATGAGCGTTCAAAGTAAAAATCTTTTATTTTTGATGACTTTTTTTCACCAGATGATATATATAAATCATATCAATGTAAATTGTATTTTTCATTATATCAGAAAGTGTTTTGTTTTCATTCCAGTAAATTAATTTTTAACCTTTTATTTTCGATATGCTCGCCCTCAGGGGCGGCCCCACAGTTTGAGAAACACTGAATTAAATCCATGAGAATGTTAAAACTGTGTAACCTTGTAATGCTTTGTAAACTTTGTTAATATTTGTTATACTATTTAGACCATGATAATCATAAATTTGAAAAAAAGAACCCCCATTATAACATTAACATTTATTGAGTTAAAAAGATCTTGAAAACGATAGCTTTCAAATAATTAATAAGATCCTAATACATTTATTATTGAAATTATTAATATTTTGTAAATTAAATTGCAATAATTGTGCCGAAAATAATTTAAAAAATATATAAATCATCTATAACACTTTTAAATTTAATAAGATTCTTATAGAATTTGGTAGTTAAAATGTGAGGAAACTTAATTTCTGATAGACGTATACCTATGTATATATAGGCAAAATGTTTCATACAAGATGGAAAACCTATTAAAAGATTATACTGCACATCTAAACATACAACTTTTATTAAAAAATGAAATAGTCAGAATTAAATTCACAAATGCTGGCGCATTTGGAAGCTTCGTCCATTCAAATGCCGAAGTTCATTTTCCATAGCGAGTTATCGGGAGAAAAACGACATTAATAACATGCAAATGAGGTACAAGGAAGAAAAATTCATACAACTTAGGGAAAATTGGTAAGCCTTAATGGGGAATAAAACTCACGTTTCTGCAAAAGTTGCTGCCAAACATGCTGAATGGCTTTCGTCTACACATCCGGTGGATAATGTGGTTCCAGCAAGATAAAACACTGACCCATTAAGTACGTGATATACAAAAATATCAGGATATTATTTCCGAACTGATGGGGTGGAGTATGGGACCCGATACATTGGCTATCGTGCTTGTCAGATCTTTCATGTCTTGATTTTTTTTGGAGTGGGATATCTGAAAGCTTTTACGTATGTGTCCCTATTGAATCTGTAGAACTCGTCATCTGATATTCGACAACTGCAGTAAAGGAGTGCAATAAGCTTGGAGTTTTCACAAATTTCTCTCCTTAATCCTTTATTCGAAGTTGTACCCCGTCCATAACCACTGCCAGTCACTGTTTTGAACATTTATTGTAATCCTATGTCGTTATATACTCAATTTTGTTACTTAATTTTTCCTTGTAGGTTTTTGTCTCGTATAGACATCCTCTTCAGTACATTTTAGCATCTTTGCATTCTTTTCTGGCTATGCATTATTTGTTTGGCTATGTACTATCAAATTTTGTCCATCTTTTATTAAACACTCTGTATACACTAAAAGAGAGTTTAATTTTAATTTTAGTAATAGCTGGCTTCCATGAAATATTGCGCTGCGGTTGAGTCTGTAAATGAAAAGAAAATTACCTAAATAGTCTTTAAAAATTTTAAGGCTTAATGTGACAGGAATCAGTAGTATTCGAGCGAAGTATAGGTAAGACGAAGGATCTATTCGCATATGATTGAAAAAAAGATTAGATAAGTAGGTTACTCTAGGTCGGAAGTGGAGCAGCCACTTATATTTTTCCATGTCAAAGTTTAGCGCATGTATTGTAAGTATGCTCATCTTAGTAAAACTATCCCAGCAAGGGCCATTTATTGTAGTTAACCCATTGGAGTACGGATGAGCTGGGTCAGTGTCGACTAGCCCTGTAGCAATTGATAAATGCCCTATAGTGCAAAAATTTACTCGACAATTTATTAGGAGTTAACAAAAGAATGTAAGCATTCAGATGATCTATGGGGTATCGGAGCCATATAGCCATAGTCCCATGAGGTGATTTCTGTTAACTGTATGCCAAGGGTGCAAATATCGGCATAATTTCGGGAATATCGGGAATTCGTCAATTCCAGTAAAATTACCCAGAAAAGGCTAAATACACTGGACAACAATGGAGTAAGAATGAATGAGGTTATTCTAAAATTCCTTATGTCTTCAGAAGCCCATTGATGTTATCGTCCTTCAACAATGCAATGCACCATGCCATCGCGTACGAAGTGTACCCGAATGGTTCAAAAAACACATTACAGTAAGGATGTCCAACACACGCCCTTGACGATCATCTATGCAGTTCTCAGAATGAAGAGGGAAAGTCAAGGAAAACTTAAATATTTATGAAACTTTCAATTAGTTGAAAAAGTTTAACAATTATCACAGATTTTTTTCAGTCCCTTATATTCAGTATATGTCTTATCAAAACCAAGACATATAAATCAGAAAAAAATTGTAGACGATAAACGAAATTGTCTGTGATGAAATATAAGTAATAGAATAATGTTAATTATGAACAGAAATATTGGTAAAAAAATTACGAAGTATTGATGAGACAAGAAAAATTTAAAACCTCTAGTTTGCACTGAAAAATCAACTATCTATGACCTCTACAGCTAGTCTTCAGCTAGCTTGTAGTCTACAGGAAGAATTATTGATTTTGATCGACAATTTAAGGTATCAGATAGAGTAAAAGCATTTAGTTTTGAAGCGTTTATTTCCTGCCTGTGACACGAGTACAAAAAACAGGAGCGTAGTTTAATTAGCTATATTTTTAAGTGCACGTGAGACGGATCTTAACATCATTAAAGAATCATTAGAACTAGTACCGATGCATAACACTTGGAAAGAACAAGACGTATCCAATAATGTTTTTTTGACCTTCAACAAAAATACGATCTACCTCTGTTAAAAATAACCTTTGTAGTTACAGATGAAAATAATGATTTCGTTGGATTGCTGCAAATAAAGTGAAATTTATGATGGACTCGAAATTCCCATTAAATTATATATCAAGAAGTATTATATACAAAGGTAAAGGAAATGAAACAGGAGTTATATATAACGTCTATTAAACCAAATAATCATTTATTTCATACAGTTTCTTGTTTAAATTTCTCTCCCTCTCAGCGGTATAGTTCTGCATTCATTATTCTCACACTGATTTTTCCGGGCTGTCGTAGTGTTCAATGGTGCGTTGGTTATCCTGTTTTTAGGTTCTTAAGAAAACATGGAATTTGAGAGAAGAAATATGTCTACCCTTAATCAGGAAAAATCTAGATAAAAAAATATTTTTCTAAAGAAAATGGCTACACGATTTATTCTGTACAGTTGTATAAAAAAAGACCCTTGGTTTAAAATTGCAACCGCAAAGAAAAGATTGGATCCTTACAAACATGAAGATCAATTTATAACATTCAAATATAAACTAGCTCTTCGGAAAAAGCTGCTAAAAATGAAAATTTATCGCACAATTCAGAATGCAAAATTAATAATATAACTTGAATGCATACTTTATAAAGTGCGTAGAAAAAATATTAAGCCTTAGAAATGAATTTGAATCAAGATTTACATATTTTAAGTTACTGGAAAATGAATTTTTGTTCCTTTTTGTTTAATCAATACATTTAGTGTCAGTACTTAATGAAATGCAAATTTAGTTTGAGGTGAGAATTGAGATAAATAAGGGGAATGTGATTTAGAATCAAAGGCAAAATTCAGCTGAATTGCGTTACAGAATCTTTCAAATGCTTACCAGCCACGAGTTTGAAAATAATCGAGGCTATGGTAGACCTTTTTCCAAGTAGTCGTGGTTGTGCACTTGTAGCCCTTGTTGTAGCTATTGAGTCGTGGGTCCGAGTCACGGTTCTATTGAAGAAGCTCCTTGTAGAGAGGCTGATACTCGTTGAATCTGCCGAAGTTCAAATTTTCCACGTAGTCGTGTGGAAGTTTGAGGAGCAGGGATCAGGAGTAGCGGATCAGGTGTCGTCCTCGTCACTTGACGGTGGGTCAAAATTAAGTGGCTTCTTTTGCCAAAAGCTCTCATGTAGCTTCGTAGTGCGAGGTTACTGAACAAACAGTAACTATTGAAACTACTCGAAAATTTGTTTATGAGATCATTTCTTTGTTTGAAAGTACTTATCAATGAGAGCAGTTATTTTCATTTATGAATGGAATCTCTTGTTATATCTAACACTACTATCAATCTCCTTTGGTCAATTTTGGAAGTCACCAAAATTTCTCTCGAAATAAAAACGAAGGTAGGAGAGAAAATATGTCAAACGCCCTCTTTCCTTCTAAGGAAAACAAAATTAACGATGTTCTTGTTTTTTTAACGCACTCTGAAAGGAAATTTGTTTTTCTATGTAAATATTTTTTATAGCTAGTTTTGTAACCCACAGAAGCTTAAATTTTGTTAACTTGGTCCACAAGATGGCCTTTGAGTTTAACACTCTTGCCATACAGGTATGACCAAGTTTCCCTCCTTATCTATGTCACTCGGTCTCAATCCTAATTGGAACACGTGGAGCCATCGAGAAATATATTCATCAAAGTTTGTTGAAATTCCTCCCCGTGGTTGCATAATTTTAGTCCATTCTATTCGTATATCGCTAAATGTGAAGAAAACCTCTTGAGAAATCACTTCATATTTTTTATATTTGTGATATTTTACAATAAAGAAAATACTGTAAAAAATTGGTCGTAAAACTTTATAAAAAAAAAAAACTTTTGTGGTGGAATATGTGAGAGAAAGTGACGCGTAGGGGCACAATCACAAGAAACATGCAAGAAAACAAAAGTATACTTTGTTCAGTTATATATCGTAAAAATAACTTCTTTACTTCAGTGGGTACAATAATTGTGTAAAATTACATCTATAAAAAGCAAAATTTGCTTCGTGTGGTTGATGTTTGGATATAGTTTAATATCTATGTGTTGCAGCTGTGTATCTGTAAAAAAATAACTTTCAACCTTGTTCCCAGTACCATCTTTATATTGCATCCTATCTCTCTATCTATAGTTTATTACTATTATCATTCAACTTTAATCAACTATTGAATGCCTTTCTCTACACTTCATTGTAATTTCTGCTGTAACTTAGCAATTTGTTTCCTAATATGTCTATTTTTTTGTTTGTAACTTATCATTCACTTGCTCTCACGTATTTCTTACAAAAATTTGCTCAAGGTAACATATTTACTATCTCTTAAAATTTCCCCCATCAATTTTGAAACATGCATTTAAAACAATGAAAAAATTTAAAACAGTGTGGCACTCCATTTCTATGAAGAAAACTTCATTTATAAGCTTATGTTTTTCCAGGCTTATTCAAGTGTGGAAAAGGCTGCTATGATAAAGGGTTCGTTAGCTTCGGATCCTTGACACAGATGAGAAAATTTCAACTACGTAGTGAAACATTAGAAAAAGCAATGGAGGTATGTTGACTAACATTTTAGAAAAATAACAAGTTGTCAAAATGTTAAAGTTTAATTTAGAAAGAAAATATATCTAATTAATAATTTCTTTTCATTTCAGGAAGATAGAAATATGGGATTAAAAAACCATATTTTGTGAGTACCTTTTAATTTGAAGCTTTTGTAGTGTTTAAAACAACTCATTATTTAATTGTATACGAATCTGTGTATTTTTGTAGATTTGTTGTAAATTATTATGAAGATTTAAAAAATTTATTAAGAAGAAAGTACAGTTGTGTGTTTGTCCGCATTTTAAAGGAAAACATAAAGTTACATTTAATAATATTGTGACGTCTCTCGCGTCTTTCTGATTAACATGACTCCTATGTTCTTTGACGGCCACGATTAATGGCAAAACCTTTTTCCCAAACCCCAAAACCAAGAAGAGAAACGGATCGAATATGTAAATGAGATATACTATAAAAGGATATCTTTGGGAAACCTAGATATAGCATAGCATAGCGTAGCAGGCTCAGAGATTGTAGTGTGGAATCATTCTGGGTCAATAGCGTGACAAAAACTTAGTGTGAAATCTTGCGGATCCAGAATTAACTGCATTGCGGATCAAGAATCTTCATATATAAAGATTATAGATAATATTCTCTAGGTCCCGGAACCCGAACTGAAAAAAGGTAATATTGTATATAAGTAATTAGAGGAATAGATTATTTATGATAATTGAGATAAGGGGGATCTAGTTGCGTGGTCTGACTTAAATACGTGATTTAATTCGGGCTTGACTCTCCCTTTTTAAATTTAATAATTGTCAAAATTAAATTTAAGTATTATAAGTTACTCTTAATAAAAGTTGTATTAAAATTATGTCTCATCATTTTGATAATCCCACACCTCTAGCTTACGCGGAACCGGCAAGGAAAATGGTCATCACAGGATGGCTATGTCTCAATCCGAACGTATTTAATTCTGGGTTAGGTAATGTAGGTGGAAATACAATTCTACCTGAAATGTACTTTTCAGGGTCGGAGAATGTTGCAGAGTTTATCGAGTGCATCGACAACAATATACAGTTACTTGAAATCCCAAGTAATCTGTCATGTGCTTACTTAAAAAGTCATCTCAGGGGAAGGGCTCAAGATTGGTATTCGATATTTGGGTCGTTGTTAGTACAAAATACAGCCACGGATTTTGCGCAGCTCAAAGCTGAATTAGCGAAGGCTTTTCCCGCGATCAAAAATAAAAAAGAACTACAGTCGGAGTTTTATGCATCACAGCAGGGAAGAAATCAGGAGGCGACTGATTTTGTATATAGATTACTAAAAATAGAGAGAAGTTTAGAATTAGGAATGTCCCAGCAGACTTAGTGATCATATTTTAGTTCGACTCGAACCACAGGTACAGGACTATGTGGAGGTGCGAAATCCACAAAATACGATACAACTTTTAGAAGTCCTGGCTAAATTCGAAGAGAGATATTCTTGCAAATTACAAAGGGGTTATCAGAACCATAATGTAGAAAGACGAGGTCAAAATGCGCATAGGATGCCTAATTTTGAAGCTAATGGTAGAAACTGGAGGAATTCGGAAATAAGGAGTAGACCAAATAACAGAAATGAGTTTTACGAGAATAGCCGTCAAAATAATAGAGGGTTCGAGAGGAATAGGTTTAATAATAATGATCAAAGATTCAGCAACAGGGGTTACTCATTTCGAAATGAGCGAAATGATAATTTTAATAGAGGGGACCGTAGAAATAAGGGTTCGAGTGATAATTTCAATCGAGGCGATAGGACGCAAAGGGGACGATTAAATATTGTAAAGGTTAATGATCAACCTCAAGAGGTGTCGACAAGAGAGACAATTAGACTTTCTCCAATATGTATAGCACCCGTAGAACTTCCCCACGTACCTATATTATTAAATAACACATTTTTGAAAGCGCTATGGGACACCGGAGCAGATAAATCTTTTATATCGGAAGAAGTATATAGAAAATATTTTTTCTATAAACAAATAAAAAATCACGAGCCCAGGTAATAACAGCACAGGGTGCGAAATGCCAAAACATGGGGATCGTAGAATTAAAAATTCACATCAGACAATTCGAAAGAAATTGGTCATTTCATGTGTTGAAAGATTTAGAATACCCATGTATTCTAGGTATAGATTTCATAAGTGCGTCAAGAATAGTATTAGATTTTAATCAAAAATCGTTGAAAATTCCAGATTCTCAAATAAATAAGGTGGTTGAACCAATTAAAGAGGAAAAGTTGAGATAGATTTATCTAAAACAAAATTGGGGAAGTGAAAACAAAACTACAAAAATTGTTTAGTAGTTTTAAAGGGTTATTTTCAGACAAACCAGGTCTTACTCATGTTTTATACCATGAAATTGACACGGGAGATAACCCACCAGTAGCTTCAAGGCCTTATAAGTATGATCGCACTAAGCAAGCAATAATAGATTTTCACATACAAAAATGTTACAAGAGGAAACGATTGTTCCAATTCAGTCCCCATACGCGTCACCTGTTGTATTTAAAAAAAATAATGGGTTACCCCCGGGATAACCCGGAAGCATAAAAGATTTGCAGTAGACTATAAAAAATTAAATTCGATCACAAAGTATCCGCGATCCCCTTTTACCGTTAATAGATGATTTATTAACGAAAAATCCATATACAACAATTGTCATCTTTTGATCTAAAAGGGGTATTTTCAAATGGCAGTAAACCCCAGCGATATATTTAAAGGAAGCATTTGTAGAAAAAAGGGGTGGCACATTCCCAAAGCGGATCCCACCCCCGGTTTATCGGGAGCAGCTCCCAATTTTCAAAAAGCAATTGACATAATCCTAAAACCGGTGATGGGGGAAATTTGTGAGTTTTTTTACATGGATGACGTTATTATGGGTCTCCATCATTCACTCACCATTTTGGGAACTTTTAAAGGGAAGTTTTTCGTTGTTAAAGGATGCAGGATTAACTTAAAAAAGGGAAAAAATTAAATTCGGGGTGCGATGAATTGAAATATTTGGGTTAATTATTAGTAAAGAAGGAATTAAAACGGATGAGAAAAAGGGTTTAAAGAGCTATAAAAGAGATGAAACCCCCCCGAAACCCTAAAAAAGAGGTATCAAATTTTTTGGGTTTGTAGTGGTAGGAAATTTTTTAAAAAATTATGCGGATATTTGTGAGCCATTTTATAATCTTAAACAAAAATTTTAAAAAAAATTTGCTGGCCCAATGAAGCACAAAAGGCATTGAAGGGGTAAAAGGGGAGGCGGTAAAAAAAAGCACCAGTTTTAAAATTACCAAACTTTCGGGAACCATTCGAGTTATTTAAAAGATGCCAGTTCGATTGGTTTAGGGCAGTACTAAACCAAAAAAAACAGACCAGTCGTTTTTTGGTCACGTACACTGAACAACGCAGAAAGAATTACACAGTAACCGAAAGAGAATGTCTAGCAGTAGTATGGGCGTTGAAAAAATTTTAAAAAATATTTGGGAGTTTTCCCAAATTTAAAGGGTTTAATAACAGATCACGCCGCATTAACACGCCTAACACATGGAAAAAATTTATCGAGTAGGATGTTTAAAGGTGGGCCCCAAAGTTCCCAGAATTCAATATAGGGGGGGAACATAGCCCGGGGAACTAAAAAATGCGGTGGCTGACATTCCCCAAGGAACCCAATTAATAGTATAATTGGTGATAAAATTAATTGTGCCATAATCAAAGATTTGGTACTTACTTCGCGGGAACAATTAATGAGGAACAAAAAAATGACCCAAATTGGGTCATATATATAGATATTTAGAAACCCGGAAGATAACTCAGTTAATGCAACGATATGTGAGAATTGGCCCCACGTTTTCCCGTTTTTTTAAAGGGTTGTTTTTTTTATGCGAAACACGCAACGTCATTCGGTGAAATGCTTTATACATTAAAAAAATTTTTAAGGAATGAAATAATGAGGGGAATTTCTGACAAGCCAATAAGTGGACACGTCGGCAGATTTAAAACGTATCATAAAATTCGGGACGTTTGTTATTTCCCGTACATAAAAAAATTTATTGATCAATATGTTTTTACATGCCATAGGTGCCAAGTTAATAACTATAAAAACGCGTTCCCAAACGGGGGTTTTTTAAAAACCCAATTATATCGAATTATCCGAATGAGATAGTGACGTTAGATTTATTGGCCCGTATCCTATATCGAGAATAAGACGTAACCGCTATATTTTAGTAAAAACCCGGGTATTTCAGCAAATGGGCTAAAATTATACCTTTTAAAAAAAGGGCCCCCATCTCGTATAATAGCGGATTTTTTTGAAATTTTATATCGCTTTTGGGGAGCCCCAATAAAATTAATAAGTGATAATGGCCCCCAATTTATATCCGAGTTTTTTGAGCACTTAAGTAAAAGATTGGCAAAGGCATGTGAAAAAAGCTTTTGATATCGACCAAAAACAAACCGGACTAAAAAGGGGTTAATCGAGATATAGTGAAAAATGATTGAAAAATTCGTTAATGATCAACATGACCCCGGGATCAATTTTTACGTGAGTTTGCTTACGCTATTCTTTAAGGCGGTGAATAAAACAACGGAAAACACCGGCTGAGTTAAAAAGGTCGAAAATTGATTACACCATTTCAAAAACTAGTTATGATAAAAAGCTCTAAATTCAAAATTCAAGATATACAGAAAAGCTTTAAAGAAGCTAGACTAAGTACGAAAATTAAACAGGAAAGGGGGGAAAAAATATTATAAATAGACGTAGAAAGGACATAAAAAAAAAGGTAAATGTTTGGGGTTTTATTAGAAACACACCCTGTAAGTTCACCCGCAAAAAAGTATGTGCTAAATTTAAAAAAAAATTTGGGGGCCCTTTTATAGAGCCCAGAATTTAAAGAACTTTAATAATATTGTAATATGGAAATCGGGAAAAAAAGATTAACATTTAAACTAGATCAAATAAGAATATATCGTCATAGGAAATGTGACGAGGTCGAAGTAAAACAGGATCCCAAATAGTATAAGATCAAGTCAGGAAACTCTTTACTTGGGAAAAAAAAGTACCCCAAAGGATTAAATGAGTCACAATAGGGGAAAAAAGAAAAATCTCCCGGTTTGAAACGTAGGGTTAGGGGGAAAAAAGGGGATTGGTAACCAATCAAATCAATAAAAAAAATACAGAGAGGACCCAAAAAAACAAATCACTGGTCAGATCACTACCCTAGTTCAGTAGGGAATAAAAAATAAAAAAAAAAGGTTTAAATATAACCAAGGTTTTAAAAAAGATCAGGTGTATGGGGGGACAAGTGGACCACAAAGAAAGTGGCAAAAAAAGGGGGGAATAATAATAGTAATAAAAAAAAGACAAATGTCATCTAGTACTTTTTCCCAGAGATAGAAAAGAGCAGGAAAAAATCAACTGGGGTTCCATATAAAAAAGAGTTAAAATTTTAAAAGGACGACGGAGAACAGAAGAACCACGACCAGCCAAGAACACATTTGGGGAAGGCAAGGAAAGGAAGACAAGGAGATTACAAGCCTTACAACAAGAAATTCCAGTACAAACAAGGAATGAAGAGTGATGACCCTCATCGTTGAACGTGAACTTGGGAGACCGAATAAAAAAATCAGGTTGTATTGTTTCATTTTTTTATGATCTTCCAACAAGTGGTCGGAAGAATTTTGAAAAGAAGGAAGTCTGGGGCGGTGTTTAAAAAGTTATAACCCGTCAAACACTACAATGAGTGTTCATTTAATATTGAACGCCCTTTTAAAAAATTTTTTTCTGAAAAAAAACATTTGTATTCACACATTTGTTTTTTTGATGTATGATTTTCGTGAGATGCAAAAAATTCCTTTGGTTATTTGTTATAATGATTTTTTAAAAAATGTTTTGTAATTTATAATATGTGTATATATTTTGTTGTTGTATTTTTACGTTTTTGGGAGGCATCTGGTTCAGGGAAACGCGGGGGGTAGTCAAGGCACTAACAATAATAATAACGGGCTGCGCGGCTCATTGGGGTTTTTTTGAAAAACCAGATGTAGGGATGGAGATAAAAAATTTTTTGTGATATATAAATAATATATGTAAATATTATGGAAATAGGGGCTTAAATAGTTTCATTTCAGGGGGGACTGACCCCCGAAAATCTTGAAAAATATAGCTTCAAAAATGTTTTCCCGGTTTTTAAGAAAGGGGGCAGAAGTACCAGCTCCATATGCGGGGTTAGATTGGGTCTGCGCACCCAGAGTGATAGGTTTTTTTAAATGTAATAAATATTTTTTAAATAACGAAATTAAAAGGGGAGTGGGCACAAATTAAACAGTAATTATTAATGTTGGCCTAGTTATTGGAGTAAAATTTATTGTCACGAGTTTAAAATTAAAAATTTAATATTAAAATTCTAAGATGAGTAATGAAAATTAAAGTCAAGATAAATTTTGGAAATTATAAAAATTAAAATTTAAGATTAAAATTGCAATGAAAAAATTTAAAATCAAGATAGATATTGGGAAAATTTTAAAAGAAAAAGAAGATTTAAAATTAAAATTTAAATAAAACCCAGAAAAACGAAGAAATTTAGAAATAGAGATTTAGACACGTAATTTTTTAAAGGGGATTAGAACCCTTAAGTAAAAACACGTTTTTCTTTTTGGGGGGGGTTTTTGACGTTCCCCGCGTCTTTCTGATTAACATGACTCCTATGTTCTTTGACGGCCACGATTAATGGCAAAACCCCAACCCAATACCAAGAAGAGAAACGGATCGAATATGTAAATGAGATATACTATAAAAAAGGGTATCGTGGCAAACCTAGATATAGCAAAAGCATGGGGGCAGGCTCAAAAGATTGTAGGGGGAATCATTCTGATCAATAGCGTGACAAAGCTTTGTGTGAAATCTTGCGGATCCAGAATTAACTGTTTCGGATCAAGAATCTTCATATATAAAAATTATAGATAATATTTCTCTAGGTCCCGGAACCAGAACTGAAAAAAAGGGAATATTGTATATGGGTAATTAGAGGAAAAAAATTTTTATGATAATTGAGATAGAGGATCTAGTTGCGTGGTCTGACTTAAAAACGTGATTTAATTCGGGCTTGACCCCTTTACTTTAATTAATAATTGTCAAAAATTTAAAAATTTAAATTATAAGTTTTCTCTTAATAAAAGTTGTATTAAAATTATGTCTCATCATTTTGATAATCCCACACCTCTAGCTTACGCGGAACCCAAGACATGGTCATCACAGGATGGGTATGTTTCCAATATAACTGTTATTTTAGAAAAAAAAAATGATTTCCTGAAATATACTTACATTTATAAATATATGAAAGCCACCAAAAAAAAATTAAACATTTTACGGATGGAAAAAATTTTGAAAAAAAAAAATACAAAAAAAAGTTTCCAGGAATGACATAAAGAAATAAAAAAAAATAAAAAAAGTGATTTGATTGAAATAAAAAAAATGGAAATTAAAAAGCATATATTTTTTAAAAAAATTTAAAAAAATTTTTTGAAAAAAAAAGGAATCTATGGTTTGCAAGAGTATGGAGAGATATCTAAAAAACGTGAAAAGTGGATTACATATATATATCATCTTACATGTATAATTTCTATAATATATTACTGAGAAATAAATCTAGAGCTAGAATTATATATTAAGATACAGATATATATGCCAACAAATTTTAAATTAATGTTACACATAGGAGTTGAATGATTGAATTTTTTAAAAGGGCTTTTTGGGAAAAACTTAAAATAATCCCTCGAAAAAAAAAAAGTATCTTTTGAAACGAAGCAAAAAATTTGAAGAGAAGTTTTGAAAGAAACAATTACATTGTAAAGATTATAAACAGCTGTTGAACATTCGGGAAAAACTTGTGAATTTTTTTTCCATCTCTTTGCCCTGTTTTATTCTAGGTAATTTTTTAAAATTAAAGGGGAAAAAAAAAAATGAAAATCACACATCATTTATAACCAAAAAACGTTGAGTTGACAATTATTCCATAAAAAAGAAAAAAAGGAAAAACTTTATTAAAATAATTTCCCCCTGAAAAAAACTTTTTAAAGGGTACACAGTACCCCAAAAAAAATTTTATTTTTAACGAAATTTTTTTATACATTTTCTAGTGGCCCATATCATTGGGGAAGCTTGCCAGTTTCAGACCCGTTAGCCCAAAATTTGTTATTAAGATATTTTTAAGTTTTATGAGCTATGGTTTTGTTTTTGGTTTCATTTTAAAAACCTTTTTCCAATCTTAAACTGAATCAATTAAAAAAATTTTTTTAGCTTTTAGTTTGAAATGGTTATTTAAATTTTAATTTTCATTGATAAAAAAATTTCTGCTTGATTATAATTTGAGGGTTTTTTAGTTCTCATAATTAATTAATTAAGATTAATTTCATGACAAATTAATGCTTTTAAAAAAAAGTTTATATAATTTAAAAAATTTTTTTTCAATAATTTTTTTTGTAAAAAAAATGCCATGGAAATGCGTTCTCGGGGTTTCTGTGAGAAACAAATTTTTTCTGAAAGATGAAATACTACTGAAAATGATGTATCTAAAAATCGGGCCTCTGTTTATTTCTGTAAATTTGACTTTCCAAAAACAAGTATTCTGGTTTAAAAAGTTGCAGATATAGCTGAATATTTCTTTGATGTACCAAACTACATTTTTTTCTAAACGTATTGTAGTAATTTTATTTTAGTATTTTAAAGACGTAAGACAATATTTAAAACCCCAAACTGACCAATTTAAAACTGAAAAAAAATTTAAAATTTATAAGCAAACATGGCTATTTTTTTGCTTAATTTAGTATCATTATTATTTTTTTACATTAATGCTTTTTCTTCCCAAAAATTTTGTGAAAATATTAAGGGTTTAAAATAAAAATGAATAAACTGACGTCTTAAAAAAATGTTATCAATATTATACAAAAAAAATATTTTTGAATTAAAAATATTATTTTCAGTCATTTTAACTAAAATAGTGTTTTTTTGCAGAACATACATTGGGAAAAAAACATATTAAAAAATTAGAGCTTTACGGGAAAATTTTAAGTTTTTTTTTTATAATTTTACAAACTTTAAATGCGTTTTTTTTCAAATTTCAATTTTGGAGGTATAAGTGTTTTCTAACTTTTAAGGCTTTTTTTTTGTTTAAGATAGAGCCTTCAATTTTTTTGAAAACCCGAAACATATGTTCTATAAAAGTTAGTATGGGTTTAATGCCGAGATTTTAGTTATTTTTTTTTAAAAATGCTAAAGCTGATATTTTAAAAAATTTTTGTGTTTTTTTCCCGGTTTTTCTAGAAAAAAAATTTTTTAAAAAACAGCAAGCGAAGATTTTTTAAATCCATACTAACTTTTTTTTCAAAACCAAAAAAAATAAATATCTTTAAAAAGATTAAAAAATTTTTTAAAAATTTAGAAATTTTTTTAAAAATTTGGGAAAAAATTTAAAAATTCCTAATTTTTTTAAAATTTGTAAAAAAAATGGTTTGGGCAAACTGACTTTTTACCTACAGAATTTTAATAATATAATCTAAATATAAAACATGAATTATTCTTTCTGTAAATTTTCTAAAAATTTTTTTTAAAAAAGGGGACCGTGTAGCCTTTTAAAAACCCAAAAGCATAATATTTTTGGGGACGTTTTTTGCTTTTAAGGGGGTTTTATTTTTTTGAATGATACGTACATTTTATCACAGGGGGAAAAAAAATTTAATCCCTTTATGAAAATTATTTAAATTTATAAGAGAAAAGTAATTTTTAATATTCTAGATAACATTTAAAAAGTAATACAACTATTACGCTTCCTGAAAGTTTTTGATAAATATTAGTCAATTTGATGGTTCAAAAGTTTTTTCAAAAAAAGCTGCTGATATTCCAAGATCTTTGCATTTGTATATAATAGATGTAAGAGAGGAATATATGTATACGAAAATTCTCAAAGAATACGTTTTAAAGGGTTAGGGAAAAAGATTTAACCCCCAAACACACATTTAGAAAACTATCTTCTGAAATGATCATTTTAAATGCGTATGAAATCCAACTTATATTAAAAAAAAGATTTTTTTAAAATCTTTATTTTTTAGTGATTATTATCCGTGATCTGATTTCTCAACTTTCAAGTTAGTTTTGAATGTGTTTTCGGAAAACAATCTGTGTGTGTGTGTGTAATAGATTCCTAATTTCACAGAAGAATTGATAAACGATCAATAATCCACTCCTGGAAATGAGATTTCGACTTAGATTCCGCCTTCCAATGGCATTTAAGGATTTTGGGTTGAAATTTAGGGGATAATTCATCCCTAAATATTGTGAAGACAACAAGGTGGGTGAGCTTAAGGCCTTTTGTAATGAATGCTATTATATGAAATTGTATTGAAATGCTTATCACGTACTATTTTAGGTGAAACAATAATATTAAAAGAAGGCAATGTGTGTGTGAAATTCCTTTTTCCTGCCACAGTGTAAAAAATAGCAAATTGTGAAATTTTGTTTTACATTTTCAAAGGATCAATATATTTAAGGTATGTTTGGATTCCTTCTGAACACAATTAAAACGATTCTTATATTTTCTTACTGTATTACATTGGCATCATTATGACCGAAGTGTACTTGAGGAGAAAAAAAAAAGAGGAGAAATACGTTGTCGCAAAACCAAATCAATTTTAAGGTTTATATGTGTAGCATTTCAGACCTTAATTTTGGACTTTTCAAATCTTTGCATATTTTCAAATAGCCTGATTGAAAATTGTTTCTTTCTTAGGTAGAATATATGCCTGAATTTACATATATATATAGTGTAGTTATTACAAATATACCTCTGTTTAATTTACCGTTTTCCTGAAACTCAAAAGCATTCCGTATGCCATTAATTATCACTTTAAGGTATTGAGTTAAAAGTAACTTTAGAAATAATTCTTTTCCGTAGAATGAGGGTAGGGTAGAATTTTCAAATGGTTGATGGAGCCTTCTCTGTATTACTAATACTAAATATTATTGCTGCAATACATTCATGTGCAAAGATGATCTAAGAGATGTTAGAATAAGAGAGAAAAGAAATCCAAGGGATTAAGAATAATTTCTTAGGAAAAT
Source organism: Trichonephila inaurata madagascariensis (assembly GCA_019973955.1). Lineage (NCBI taxonomy): Eukaryota > Metazoa > Arthropoda > Arachnida > Araneae > Nephilidae > Trichonephila > Trichonephila inaurata. Next base: position 49,083 of record BMAV01005207.1, read on the forward strand.
TACAATTGGACAAAGGATCGAAAAGTCCATGTGAAGGTGGCTGGAAAGAAAAATTCAGCATATTCAGTGGAGTTCAAAACTAAGAAAATTTTTAGATTTTGTCGATTATCTCTAGAACTAATGGGCATATTTTAATGAAATTTGGTATGTATATAGGGCTGGTATAATGCAAAGATAATAATAATAATAATAACCATTCAATAATTAAAATACGTACGCATGATTGTGCATAGTACTAATCGAAGTAGGAATGTATGAAACAGCTGTTCCAGAATATAATAAAACAATTGGCTAGTAGGAGGTATGGTCTCTTCTTTCAGATGAACTTTCCTCTCACACCGTGATTTTATACTGGAAATAAGGGAGTTTATGAGTTCCTGTGGCAACTAATCCCCTTTGCTCAGGAACTCTTTTTTCAGGCCTTGGATGGTTCTCGGAGAGGGTTTGCGAGTTGTAATTGCCCTTCCTAGAGCGTCCCAGGCATGCTTTGTACGGATGAGGTCTGGAGATTTAACTGGCCAATCCATTCGGCGAATATCCTCACTTTCCAGAAATTCATCGACCAGATAAGCTTTATGTGCCTCGTGTTGCCATCCATTAAAATAAAATCAGGGCCAACTGCACCCTTGAAAAAGCAAACATAGGGCTCTAAGAACTCTTCCCCATACCTCACAGCAATCACAGTGCCTCTTTCAAAGACATGGAGGTGTGTGCGGCCATCTAACGTGATGCCTGCTCAGATCATCAAGCCTCCTCAGAACGAAATGATTGATTTCTCGGATGTTGGAGGGCAGGTTGTAGGCCCCTAGCTGTCTCCATAAATTCTCGCCGTACTTTCATGTACACCAGTGTAGTAGGGGGATATAACCACAATTTATAAGGATTTACATCATTTGTTTTTCGGTGAGAAAAAAGTTGCTACGAGCTGATGATGTTTTTCCTAGTATCTTCCAGAAGTGGCTACATGTGTTCCATTGGATTTAGATCCAGGGAGCTTATTGGCCCAACCATGTGTTAAATACCTTCATTATTCAACAATTTTTCAGGGGGCTACTGTACGATGAAGTGTTGCGTTGAGACCCATGAAGCAGAAATCTGGGAAATCATAACACCTCTAAAAAGGAAGGACAGCATCGGTAAAGCAGTGGACATTAGTAATTGAATCTCTAGGAAGGTGTGAAAGTCAGTAAGGGTATTAAGCTTGATATCTCCCTAAATGAGAACTCCACTACTTCCAAATTGGTCACTTCCGGTGATGTTGGAAGGGTTACTGTGTGTGCTTTCGTCACTCTCGCCTCAGGTATATGTATCCAGAATCGCTAGTCAGATTAAATGTGTTCTTATTTATAAAGAGTACTCAACCACCTTGCTCATTTGTCCAATTTTTGTGGTTTCAGATACCGCAACTTAGGCCGATTCCGATAAGCAAACATTAAAGACAAACAATACTGTTCGGCAAGCAAGCAAACTACCATTATGTGGCCCCCTGGCATGGTAAAATTCCACATTGCTTGTCCAGTAGTCTGTTGCACGCATCTCGCGACTTCTTCCGCTGCCTGCCATCTGTTCCAACTCACCTACAGAATAATATATTAAACATTCACTATATGATTTCTTGAGGATGACTTCTTTTAAGCTATTTGATACCTGTTCTTGTACCGTTTAAAATGCATTCAAAACTCATTAAATGATGTTGTGAAAGCTTCCTAACTCCTCAACCACGTTAATCGCGCTTTAATTTTCTTCCATCTTTCTAATGATTTGATCTAGCGTAAGCACATACAGATGGCATCTACACTTATAGTATTGCCTATTGAATATATCTCGCCGAGTAGCAACTCGATGGTGTTTGAAATGAAACACACCGTGCAATAACTTTCCTAAAAATGCAGAGAGTGTAACACAGGTGTGATATAGATTCTTTCGACACTCTTCAATACATCATTTATACGCCTTTAAATTGCAATATTTTTATTTTCCAATTTTTATACCTTAAAAAATTTGGGTTTTCACTAGTTAAATAAAAAGGAGGAAACACCGCGCATCACACTTGAACTTTTGAAAAACGTAGAAATTTGAACCTTTTACAATTATTATTATTCCAATGCTTCAACATTGTTTTAAAGTTTCGTTTAGCATAGAGTTCCACGACGTGGGTGTGATGGGAATGTTTATAGAAAATTTGTGTATCTTTGTTATTTATTACATCATAACGTTGGGGGACAAATGACGCCATATCAACTCTGTTGCACGATCAGATTCTATTATGAATACTGACCAAAGATGATTTTTTTTTGGTTGAATTTCTTTTGACACAATTTTTAAATTAATTCCTTAATGGATTTTTGAATTAGTTATTATTTAACATATCAGATCCTCTACGTATTTTTATTTGTTCTATGCCATTGTGTTCCGGTTTATTCTGTAGTAGGTCTCCATTTTTAAACACATTGTTTTCTTTTATGTTTCTTTGCTAATTTATGTATAAGTCTCCTACAATTCCCGCCATTCATCATTTTCTAAACCATATACTTTCTTTCCAGGAGCATAAATTTTGGAAGGAATTGATTGTGTTTAGGAAATTGTTAAAGGAACTTGTTGATTTCATCAAAAGGACAATTGAAATCATACATTCATACAAATTCGGAATATTTTAGCAAATACAGTCCACGTCAGTAGGACATATATATCCTACATCAGAAGGTTGAGCAGATTCACTTTTGAGGATGTCGATCTCTTTCATGAATGAAGCTTTATTTCTTAAGTGATGGTAGACTATTCTTAATTCTTAATAACTATATAGTATTGTGACGTCTCACGCGTCCTTTCTCTAACATAATCTCTGTGTTCTTTGACGGCCACGATTAATGGCAAATCTTTTCCAACCCAAATCCAAGAAGTGAAACGAAGGATAGATCCAAATAAGATAACCTTTAAAAGGACAGAAGTTTTAGTAAGCGGGATGGCAATTTAGAGACAGTTCAGTTCAGAAAAGATAGAAGTGTAAATTGACGGCTTACCTAAGAATCTCGAAAATCTCGCCATTCATCCAAGGTACATACCATTGTACGCCAGTTTAGATGAATATCTGAAGTGGATTGGACCGTTGCTTAGAAATCAAGGTAGGAGATTATATTCTGAATGCGAATATATTATTAAGATTCAGAGTAGGCGGATATAATATAATTATATAGATAAAAGATCCAATTGCACGATCTGTGTTAATTACGGCTACGTGTTTTGGTTTATTCTCACTTAATATAAGTTTGTTCGATATATAAGTAATTTAAGTTAAAATCTTAATAAAAGTCATATTAAGAATTCTAAAATGTCTCATCATTTCGTGAATCCCACACCTCTAACTTACGCTGAAACCCCACGATATGGTCAACGAAGATCGACCATATCACAGCATTTATTAATTATTTTCTCTCTTGTATTCGGAAACTTCGAGAATGGAAGTTTTTTCGTACAAATATCTAAGCCACTATTTCAGCTACTTTACAAAAACTCACGTATTTGTTGTTGAAGCATAGGGATACCTCATATTGTTTTTGGAACAAGCACATTAAGACATCTTTATTAGAACGAATCTTTTTTGGTAAGATGTCACTTGCAATAACACAAATACACTGCTGGCCACCGTAAATGCAACACCCTGAAGGAAGCATGAAAATAACATGAAATTTACAACATGCATTAGTGGAGGTAAGATATGCAAATTATTAGAATTTCAGCGCAGACACACATCACGCGCGCCTGTGGCGCCACCTCAAAACGCTATTTAAGGCTTGGAGATTTCAAAGATTTCAAGTTCGACAATTGTGTTTCTCTTGTGGTTTTTTCAAAAAACGATCAGTTATGTCTCGTAGAAAACAGCGATCAGCTTTTGATCAAGTATCCGAGTTCGACAGAGAAAGGATAGTGGCCTACCGAGATTGGGGATTATCTTTCAGGGAAATCGGTAGTCGTGTTGGACGAAACCAAACAACTGTAATGCGGATATGTGACCGTTGAATGCAGGAGGGTACGATGAAACGACGTGGTCGATCGAATCTACCTCAGTGCACCACTTCACGTGAGGACAGGCAAATTGTGTGCATGACAGTGATGGATCGCTCAGTCACATCACGAACCCAGCACAGCACATTGAGTCTGTAACGCATCATTTAGCGTCTGCGCATACCATTCGACGTCGTTTACAGCAGAGTGGTCTGTCTGCAAGACGTCCATTGCTTGGTCTACCCTTGACGCAGAACCACAGACGTCTCCACCGCCAATGGTGCGATGAAAGGATGTGGGTGGCAGAATGGAATGAAATTGTCTTTACTGACGAGTCACGCATCTGTCTGCAACACCACGATGGTCGAATTAGAGTCTGGAGACACCGTGGAGAGAGGATGCTGAACAGCTGCGTTATGCACCGCCACACTGGTCCTGCACCGGGTATTATGGTATGGGGCGGTATTGAATATCACACTCGCACTCCTCTAGTACGCATTGCCGGTACTTTAAACAGCCAGCGCTACATCTCCGAGTTGTTGGAGCCAGTTGTCCTTTTCCTTACCTTCAGGACTTGGCCACAGCCATATTTCAACAGGATAATGCATGACCACACGTGGCACGAATTGTTCAAAGGTTCTTCATCAGTCACCAGATTGAATTGCTTCCCTGGCCAGCTCGCTCTCCGGATCTTTCACCGAAAGAAAACATGTGGTACATGGTTGCTCAACGATTGACCCAGATTACTCCCCCAGCTGCCTCACCAGATCAACTTTGGCAACGTATGGAAGCTGCTTGGTCTGCTGTACCCCAAGAACACATCCAAAGTCTTTTTGAATCAATGCCGAGGCGTGTGGCAGCGGTGATCTCCGGCAATGGTGGCTACTCTGGCTACTGATTCTGGCAGGAACCACACTTCAAAGAAGTCTATAAATTTAATCATTTGATTCTTGGTCAAGATGTTATCTACAAAATAAATTTTGTTGTGCTATCTCTTGTTTTGCTTGGTGTTGCATTTACGGTAGCCAGCAGTGTATATTGAACTCTCAATATCTTTTCTAGTAACGATTTTATTGCCCTTAACCATTTTGTCCACACTTTTCTGACGTTAAATCTCTGAAAAACTATGTGAAAATTAAAGTAAAAAAATGCTTACCAAAACATTAATTGCCACATTATTATGTGTCTGTAACTGCAGTCTGAAAGTCCTCCTCTTAAATCTACATTTTGAGTAATATCCTCCGCTTACAATTACAATCTTAATATCAACACTGTTCACATTTCACATTATTTTAAACAGCAATTCTAATCTGCATATATCACTGTTCCTTCACAAGGAAAAATTTTGAAATCAATCAAACAATTCATAAAGTAGATTTCTCCAGAGGTTAGTTGGAAACATGTTAAGAACCCGCTACCACATGTAAAATGGTAAACGTCTTATTATTGATCAGTGAGCGATTGGAGTCTGATCGAGCAACAGCTGCCATCTCGCTTCATTTGTCTCTCAAAGTCAGGGCATAATAATGCAAATGAGACTCAAATACAGATTTCAAAAGCTTATCCTATACCACCTTAAAAATAAAGCTTTGAGATCGAAACATCTCAAAAAAGCGTATTGTTCTGAAGTAAGAGACGCATCATGAGGGCATTTCTTTTTTTATCTGAAGAACAATAATACACAATTTTTATGGATAACAATGCTCATTAATATAGGGTCTACCTATCCTGAAGAATTTCTGGACAGAGAAGACATTGGTCTGACAAATTAAGCAGCCAGGTCTCAAGAACTTAAGCCTGTAAAAATTTTTTTTTGGATTCTCTTGGAAAGGGAGGGAGGTTCTGCTTGCCATTCCTGTCCCAGAAACATCCCAGATCTAAAAATTGCGTGGCTGGAGGAATGGAATTATCAGCGTCACGGAATTAAAAAGTGTTTCATTTCCAGAATTATTTTTCATTCTGAAGTTTTTATTACTGTTAGAGGGAACCATATTTCCTAATTTTT
>BMAV01005208.1:0-12870 GCA_019973955.1 Trichonephila inaurata madagascariensis
TGGGAAATAGATCTGTTTAAGACAAAATTGGATGATAAGCAAAAACAGGAATTACAAAAATTTGTTTATAGTTTTAAAGGTATCCGACTACGTTCGGAACCATGATTTTAAAAGCGCATAAATGTATAATTTTTCAAGATATTTAGTGTCATAGATTGGAATACATGTATATAAATTATTTTAAGGACTTTATGAAAAAAAAATATTTAAATCAATATTTTGGCAAATTAACATAGAATAGCTTTTTCCAAATGTTCTCCTTTGTAAAAATGCTTCTATTGTATTAATATTTTGCCTGTATAAAACTCAAAACTCTGTACTGAGGCTCAACTATGTTTTTTAAAAATTACATTATTTTCAGAGTTACAACCATTTCAAATAATTATCAGCGTATTTACTTAAAATTCCTCCCTTCTGTTTTCGTAAAACATGGATAAACCGACTTCCAAGTTAAGCACTTCAAAAATTCTAGTTGAGCCTCTGTACAGAGGTCTGAGCTAAATGAAGGCAAAATATTAATACAATAGAAGCATTTTTTACAAAAGGAGAACATTTGGAAAAAAGGTTATTCTAAGTTAATTTTCTGCCAAAATATTGTATTTAAATATTTTTTGTCATAATGTCCTTAAAACAATTTTATACATGTATTCTAACTTAAGTGACACTAAATATCATAAATATTATCCATTTACACGCTTTTGCAAAATCACGGTTCCGAACGTAGTCGGATACCTTAAGGGATTTTTCTCAGACAAACCAGGTCTTACTCATGTTTTATACCATGAAATTGATACGGGAGGTAGTCCACCAGTAGTTTCTAGGCCCTATAGATATGATCGGCAAAAGCAAGCGATACTCGATTATCATGTAGAAAAAATGTTACGAGAAGGAACCATTTTTCCAATTAAATCCCCGTACGCGTCACCTGTTGTGTTATGTAAGAAAAATAATGGGTTACCACCGGATAATCTGGAAGCATATAGATTTGCTTTGAACTATAGGAAACTAAATTCGATCACTAAGTATCCACGCTACCCCTTACCGTTAATAAATGATTTAATAACGAATATCCCTATACGACAATAATGTCATCTCTTGATCAAGAAATGGATACTTTCAAATGGCAGTAAACCCAGTGATATTGTTAAGACCGCATTCGTAGTAAAAAATGACCTTACGCATTTCGGCGTATGCCATTCGTTTTTATCAAAAGGCGGCTCCCAATTTTCAGAAAGGGAATTGACCTAATCCTGAAACCGGTATTTGGGAGTTTGGAGTTTTAAATGGATGACGTATAATTGCTTCTCCGTCCTTATTCACCATGTTGAGCATTTTAAGGGAGGTTTTTCGTTATTGCGAGATGCAGGATTGACATTAATAAAGGATAAATGTAAATTTGGGTGCGAAGAATATAAATATTTAGGATTGATTATTAGTAAGAAAGGAATCAAAACGGATGAGACAAAAGGTTCGAGCTATACTCGAGATGAAACCTCCACGGAATTCAAAGGAGGTATCCAAGTTTTTGGTATGTCCCAGTGGTACGCGAAATTTATTAAAATTATGCTGATCTTGTGAGTTCCTTTATAATATTAAACGAAAATCAAAAAAATTCTTCTGGTCCATTGATGCGCAGAAGGTATCTGACGCGGTCAAGGCGGCTATACCAGCGCGCCAGTTTTTAAAATTGCTGGAGTTCCCAAAAAGCCCTTCGAGTTATTTACAGATGCAAGTTCAGCTTCAGATTTCGAGCAGTTCTAAATCAAGAACAAAGACCAGTTATATTTGGCTTCACGTACTCTGGAACAATGCTGGAGAGGAATTATACGGTAAAAGAAAGAGAATGTCTAGCAGTATTATGGGCGCTGAATAAATTCAGAACATATTTAGGATCACTGCCTATTAAAGTTAGCTACAGATCACGCTGCTTCTTAAACGTTTAACCTATGGAAAAAATTTGTCGAGTAGAATGATCAGATGTACCCAAATTAGCGGAATTTAATATAGAATGGGAACATAGACCTGGAACTCAAAATGCAGTGGCGGATGTTTTATCCCGAAACCCGGTTGAAAGTATAATGGAGAAAGCACTGGTGCAATAATCAGAGATCTAGTACTTACGTCGCGAGAACAGTTAATAACAGAACAAAAGAATGACCTGAATTAGGTCAAGTATCTATAGATATTTAGAAAACCCGTGGCGATAACTCGTTAATGCGACGATATGTGAGAATTGGTCCCATGACTTCCGTCTACCTGAAGGCTTGTTGTTTTATGCGAAACACGTACTGTTAGGTGAAATGTGTATACATTCCAAAGTTTTAAGAAATGAAATTCATGAATTTCAAGTGACAAGCTAATAGCAGGTCATTTCGGCAGATTTCAACTTATCATAAAATACGGACGTTTGTTATTTCCTCGTATATGAGAAAATGTATTGATCAATATGTTCTAGATGCTATATAAAAGCAAGTTAATAATTATAAAACGCGGCTACCAGCTGGTCGATTAAACCCAATTGTAACAAATTATCCAAATGACAGTTACGTTAGGATTTTTGTGTCCGTATCCTACATCGAGGAAAGTGAGACGTAAACCGATATGTTTTTAGTAATTACTGATCATTTCAGCAAATGTAAGAAATTATACCTCTTAAAAAGACCTTGCTCGTATATAATAAAGTGGATACTTTTTTGATAATTTTATATCTCGTTTTGGAGCCCAATAAAATTACTAAGTGATAAATTTGGTCCCCAATTTATATCCGAAATTTTGAACATTTAAGGAAACATTAGGCATAAGGCTCAGAAGACTGTTGCATATAGACGTTGTAGCAATATAGAACCGAACGCGTAAATCGCGATCTGGTGCAAATGATTGCAAAATTGCGTAAAATGATCAACACGATATTTGGGACCAATACTTACGTGAGTTTGTTATGCTATTCCTACAGCAGTGAATGAAACAACAGGAAAAACCCCTGCGAAATTATTTTTGGGTCGAAAGTTGATTACCCCATTTCAAAATTAGTCATGGTTTTGGACGGAATTGAATTTGCAGTAAGAGATATTGAAAATTGTTTGATGAAGCTAGACGAAAACAAAAACTAAAACATGAAAGATGGGAAAATATTATAATAGACTTAAGGCGTGATAAGTTCGTTAAGGTAGATGACTGGCCCCGCTTAGAGAAACACCTTTTAAGTTCAGCAGCGAATAAAATATGCGCCATTTAAAATAAAAATTTGAAGGTCCGTATAGAGTGTTAGAAGTAAGGAATACAATAATGTTATAATATGGAGGTCAGGAAAAAGGTTAACCGTCACGTTGATCAAGTAAGAATATATCGTCATAGGAAATGCGATTTATATTTCGGAGATAGGAACAGGTCGCTCGGATAGCATTAGTTCACGTCAGGAAACGAGTAGTTGGGAAAACGTACTACGAAGATCAAATGAGTCGCAACATGGGAAGAAGAAAGGGTCTGAGGTAAAGCGTGAGTTAGAGGAAAAAGGGATAAATCTTAAGTCAAATCAATGTGAGAATCACACAGATTGGGCCGATAAGCGCCGATCACTTATCAGATCACTACCTAACTCTTTTTCCAGTAATAAGTCAAAAATTAAAAGAAAGCGTCAAGAAAGAGGTGGGATATAAAACGATCGTACGGATCTTGCGAAGTGGACCACAAAGAAAGTGGCAGAATGTACCCAATAAAATAAATAAGACCATTGTCATCAGATAATATTTATATAAGTAGAAAGAAGAACCGAAAGGAAGTGGTTCAAGATAGAGAAATGTATAACCTAAGACCACGCAAGAAACAGGACCAGAGTGAAGTCAAATCAAGCTAGGAAAAGTCGAAGAGAAAACTACAGACCCTACATTAGCAAATATACGGGATCAAAGAGCACCTGAGGAATGAGAAGAGGAGCGAAAATAACAGCACACTGTCCATGGAAGTTCCTAGTGGTATGCCGCAAAAAATCAGTTGTATTGTTTCATTTTTATGTTCTTCCAACAAGTGGTCGGGAAGAATTATTGCAAAGAAGGAATGTCCATTTTACATATACATAGTGTGTGTGGTTATATATTGTTATATTGTTTGCTATTAATGTACATCTGTTCAGGGAAACGCGGCGTAGACAGGTTACTAACAATAAATATTAACGATGCGCGACTCATGGGGAGTTTATGAGGTTCAGATGAAGTATATATATGAAAATTAGTTGTAATTTGCAAGTGATATATAATGTATAAAAATTGTGAAATGTACTGGTACGCATTATAGATTTGACAAGTAACTTAAAGAGTTTTTTATTTCCAGGGTGACAGACTTGATTTCAATTTGAAAACCAAGTCTCAAAGTTTTCCTTTGTAATCTCAAATGGATGGAAAAGCAATGGAAGAAATGAAGATTGTTATAGTAGTTTAAGTAACATTAAGTAGTAATGCTAGAGTTAAGTTAGTTAAGTGGGTATACAGACCTTCGTTTTTCCATCCGTCAGTCAAGGATGGTTTTTTTCCCCGTCACCTGCTCAGATGAGGCATACCCACATATGTAAAAGTGAGAATCTACCATGATTAAAATGCAAAACTGTTAATGCTGGTCTAGTTAATTGAGTAAAATTACTGTGGCTGCCACAGTTCAAATTAAGGAGGAATATTAGATTTAATTCTTTAAGATGAATGTCGAAAATTAAAGTTTAAGTTAAATATTGAAAATTAAGAGTTAAAATAAGGCTAAAATTTAAATAAAACTTAGAAAGGAGGAGATTAAGAAATAAAAATTTAGCACATAATTTCTATGGGCCATTTAGACCCTCGAATAAAATCACGTTTTGCATCTTGGAGGGGTTTGTAACGGACTCACGCCTTTTCTGTAATAACATAATCTCTGTCTTTGACATTAAGATTAATGGCAAATCTTTTCCAACCCAAATCCAAGAAGTGAAATGCAATTGCAGATGCAAAATAAGATAGCCTTTAAAAGAACAGAAGTTTTAGTAAGCATGATGGCAATTTAGAGAAAGTTCGTTTGAAAAGATAGGAAGGCACTCTGACGGCCTACAAAGACGGATTCCTAGCTATTACTACAAGGTGCATACTATTGCATGTGCCTGATGTCTCTTCTGAAAGTGATTGAACCATTGGTAAGTATCTGCTGTAGGACAGATATTTGGATATCAGAATCAGGCCATTATTAGAATTAGGCGGATAATATAATTATTTAGATAAGATCCAAGTTGCGCGATCCGTTTTAGCTACGGCTATGTTTGGTTTATTCCTACTTAATATTAGTTTGTCCAATATATAGAAATTTAAATTAAACTTTAATAAAGTTACAAGAATTTAAAATGTCGATTCATTTCGAGAACCCCACACCTCTAATTCACGCTGACAACCAAAGATATGGTCGCCAGAGATCGACCATATCACACGCTTGGTAAAAATCTCTGAATATTTAACATTGAATAGAGATTTTTATCGTCCATATGATAAAATGGGTTCTATACATGAGATAGGTGAGCCTGAAAGAACTGAATACTCTTATTATGTTCCTCATTTAAAAGTTTCGACCGGATAAACGTCAAAAACTGCCGTAAGTTGCCTTTAAAGAGCCTCTTACGAAAATTCGCTGAATTCATTATCATATAATGGAGGGTTTATTCACGACGATCTTTTTAAGATTATGGTACGTACCGAAAACATACTTTTGTATTCCCACAGGGGCGTAGCTTCCGCCGTATCAGCCACATCAATGATACGGGGGCCCAACATGTGTAACTATAGTTCCACTAACAGGGATCCCTTATCTAAAAAGGGGTCACGAAGGAATTTTGATACAGGGCCCCCCTCAGAGCTAGCTACGCCAGTGTATTCACATCAGATGTTCAAAAAACATACAGAATGACCGGAATTGCTCCAAATCAAGGAGAACTGCGACTAATGTTTCGGAAAGACCAGTTAAAACTCGCAATTGTAACTTATAGTAGGGTTAGCTGGGAGAAATTTAAAACAACGATAGATGAAATGGACAATTTTCCGAACTTCACACCTATTTTGCAAGAGGGTCTATTATGCGATAACATTTTAATAGGAGCGGGCACATTAAGCAAAGCAATTACGATTTTAAAAGTAATACTAATAATTCATGAGTAAGTGAAGAATGAAGTTATACATAAATGGTGGTGCTAAATAATTTATCTGATTAGAATGATATAAAAGAAAATTCTTTTTCAAACTCAAATGAGACTATTATAGTATTAGGTATTGAAAAGGATTATATTTTTCTTTCAAGGAGAAATTACAGCATTGTGAGACGCAGAAGATAACAGCGGTACATCCAATGACGAAACTATACACAAGTGACACTACGCCGTTTCTTAGATTCTGTGTACTGTTTACATCGATGGACGTATTCGTGTCTGCAGCCTAGAGAACGCACGTGTCATGCTTAAGTATATATTTGATATTTTAATTTGGGCCCTGCACCTGGTGATAGTATTACCGCCATTAGTGGCCAAGACACGAAAAATTTTTGTTCTCGTTGTTGGTAATCTGAATAGCCAACATTACATTTCGTAGATCTTTAAGGCATGTGGCTGTGTCTTATCTTTGAAGCCTCGGAAACGCTACGTAAGACCTTAGTTTGTGCTCATCGCATCCCGAGGAAGATCAATGCCTCTCATTTATATTGATGTTTTTGTACTTCCCTTTTTACATAAATTCGGAAAGTTTAGAACAGAAATGAATCTCATATGAAACGATTAAGGTTTATTTGAAATTATGGAGTTATCTTGTAACACTTCACTGTGATAGTCTGAAAAGAAATGAAATTACAATAACTTTCAAACATTCGTTAAATTAGACATAAAAGCAAATACTTATGATAATGATTATTAGGGCGATACCCTTTATGTGAAACATTTAAAACATCTGTTAGAGAAAAATAAAGGCACGATCTCTACTGACCACTTACATATGATTTTAAGCAAAAGAATAAAAATCATCACCCAGAGAACTGCACCAACTTCTGAATTTTCGGTAGAAATTAAATACATGGTAGGTAGAAATAATGTACCCATAAATGCAATATCAGTAATCGACTATGATTAGAGGTGTATTTAGCTAGTTGGAGGCTCCTGGTGGTAAAAGGTTTGAGGCCCATGAGCTCAAGAGTCGAAAAACTAAAATAATGAAAAGATTTGCTTACCTTAAATTTTCAAAATAAAATGTATAGCTAATAATAAAACTCAATGGCTCAAGGAAAAATTATTAACTTTGTTTTAAAAAATTTAAACCTTACTTAAGAGCTTACAGTTATGCGCTTTATAACTTTATGTCCATATTTCTCTTTGGAAAATTTGTCAATTATTTTTGCCGTATTTTTTGGTCCAAAACATCTTATTCTACATTCAGTATGGCAGTGCCGGTTTAAGCTCATTTCAGGCCCTGGGCGCAGAAAATCTACGGGCCCCTTTGGCACTGGTGGATCCAAGGAAAATCTGGTTATGTCCAGCTTATCCGGGCCCTTAAGGGCTCCTGGATGCCCAATGGATAAACCTGCACTGCCATATAGCCCTGTTTTTCAATTTATCTTCTCTCCCATAGTAATTCAATAATTTTTAACGCGCTTTTAAACTGAGAAAGATCTCTTACCTTATGTATTTCATATTGGTATTGTTAAAAATACTTTCAAAACTATCTCTGCATTAGGGAAATTTGAGGCAATTTCTCTTGTAAATCGATGAATTTCTAGTGGGGTTTTCATAATATTTTTGTTTTTAAAATAGTCCAAACATATCCAATTCATCGCAAAAATCAAGAGATTCAATACCACCTTTGTAAATATCCTGTAGTTTTACTGCAGCTTTCTTCTTAATTTCAAGTAATAATCTCTCCACAAAAAAAAACCCCAATAAAGTACTTTATAACTGTTTAATTCATCTCAGCTCTTCTGGAGAGCTCTGCTCTTGTCCTATTGCATGTGACATAAAATGAATTCATTATGAAATTTTCCCTTCTTTCAAATTCATGACCAACTTTTCTTTACTTTCATCGAAAATAATTTTTCTCTTTTGCTTCCAGTGAGCTTGCCCAGCTTTCTCTTCTTATGAAATCCCTGATAAATCAGTTGCTTCTTATTCTACTTTTTGAAATTCATTTCTGAAATTTTGGATACGAGTTTCTAGAGATTTTACTTGACTAGGTCATTTTTTTAATAGTTCATACTCAACTGATTGCAATGATTTGCTAGTAGCTTTTATTTGCTAAAATATGGTATTCTAAATAATGGTCATTAGGTAGGTTACATATTTGTCCATCTATTTCAAAAGCGAAGTTGCCTCCAATATTGAGATCTTTTTTCCCTAATTCGTATCACGGGTTCATATAGGGTCTCTTTTTATGTGTATAACCAAGTCTTATAGCCTGCACGGCATCTGCTCTTGCTGACCATCATGTATTTGAACTTTTTTTCACCGATATTGCATGTGTTTATACTCCTTTCCAGATTTTCATTTAAAATTCTCCAGCGATGGGTTGACATAGAAAAAATTGATTAACTTCTGTAAAAGCCTAAAATGTTTAATCGCGTCTCTACAACATTCTGCTGCAAAATTTCTATTAAATTTAAGGAGTGACTGCCACAAGGGATATAAACTGAGCTTGGATGTGTGTGTGTGTGATGTTCTTTAATACTTACCTGTAGACTTGAATACCGCCTGTACACATTAGATGTATAATCAAATGATTTCCCTCTACAATTTTTAATATCCAGTCCAAATTTAGCTAAAAGTTCTAATACTTGTTGTTCTAAATATGAATAAGTGTACCCTTCTATATGTGGGTATAAATTGCCCAAATCTTTCTTTTTTAATTCCCCTGGGCCCCATTTTTGGAAATGAGAATATAGGCTAAAGGAAACAAAAACCGTTATTGTTTCCAAAAAAACCAAAAAGGGGGAGGGGAGGAAATTCGGACCGTGGGGGAGGAACAATTTAAAATACTGGGGAAAACCCCCCCTTCCCCCCCCAAAAAAAATTTTTTAATTTCCCCCCCAAATTTTGCTCCCCTTTTTAGTCCTTTCCCCCGTTTTACCAAATTTAAAATTTTTTTTTAAATTTGTTTTTCAAAAAAATTTAAAAAATTTTTTGGTTTTTCAAAAAAAGGAAATTTAAAAAAAAATTACCTCGTCCTCGACTGGCATGTTTCCGAAAATAACTTAAGAAATCCTCGTGTTCACTGAGATATCCAAACACGTCAAGTAATTTCCTTCCCTTGTAGATTCCGCCTTCTGTATCAAAAAGCTACCCCAAACGATTCAAAGTTTTGATGGAGTTGTGGCCCAAAAAAAAAGGGGGGGGTTTGCTACATGACTTTAATCCCTGGGCACGGGTTTTAATGCAACGAAGTATTAAAGGCCCCAAATAAAAGTCGTTTTAGGCCGGGGAAGCCAAATTTTCGTTATCGGGGTTTGGGGCCCCCAGGTTCCCTCCAAACCACGAATTTTGTTTTTTTTTGGGAGTTTTTGGCCCGGGGGGTGGTTTTTTTCCCCCCCATTATACACTTTTTCCCCGGGGTTGGGAATTTTAAAAACAAATCTTTTTTTTTTTTTTCACCCAAATTTTTGGGGAACTTTTTTTTGGGCCCCCTTTGGTATTCCATCAAGGGCTTTTGGGGGGGGCCCTGGCAAAGAAAAAAAAGTTTAAAGGGGCTTTTTTTTTTTTTGCCGGCCATTTTTTGGACCCCGGAAAAAAACTTTGAAAAGCCCCTTTATTTAAAAACCCCAAATTACCAAAACCCAAAATTTAAAAAAGAAACAACTCATTAAAGTTCAAATCATCTTCATCACAATCTGGAAAACACTTTAGTGGGTTCCCACTCCCATCTCCGTTTTCCAAGACCATATACCACAGCATTTCAAAAACAAATGCATCGCTTTTCAGGTTCTGGCTTTCAAACATTATCAAGCAAATGACAGAAAAACTCATTTGACCATACATAAAAAAAAGGAAGAAAAGAAATGGGCAAAAAACATTAACTGTCAAAAAAGGGAAGTTAAACATTCAAATCGAAGAGAATACCCAGCAAAGATCAAGATTTGGCCCTGCCATTGACTTTTTGGGCCCCCTGCGAACAAAGAAGGGCAAACCTTTTTCCCTACGGCACAGCCGACCAGCTAGTAACCGACAAACAAAAAAAATTATAAAATGGTGTATGTAATAATTTATTTTTGCATTTTTTTTGTAGAAAAGTAGCAATATTCAACCTTCCCCGTTGACAAAAAATTTTCATCATAGAGACTAGGCTTGACGCTTTTATCCTTTTTTCAATGTTTTTAAATAAATATACTACTTTGAAAAAAAAGTATGTTCTCACTGAAAAATGCCTGCATCATAAATTTATTTCTTACATAAATTTGCTTAATTTCTTTCGTTACTTTATTTTTCTTTCGATTTTGTACTTGACCAGATACTAAAAGTGAAGAGTGGGTTTCCATTTCAGGGGCCCTCTTTGTTATTTGATCATGGTTCCAAATGACGAGGTCTATCGTTATGAGAATTTTTCTAATAAAATTTTTCGGAGCAGCATAGCAATAATTAATTATTCACATTCAGTCGCCGTTATGCAAATCTATCTATTTTTTTAAAGCTATTTATTTAACACTTTCTTAGCGGAAGGCCGATAAATAGTGTAGCAGAAACTATGAAAACGATGCATTCGTCTTAGCAGTAAACTGAATTTAAATTTATGACATTTTCATCTTTGAGCAGTTTATAGGTTTGATTAGTTAGGATGGCTGAATTTAAGTTTAGAAAATCGTAATTAGCGACTAAAATGTTTTAAAATTCCTAGCTCAGGAAGAACGACCATGATTTGAAACGGTAAAAACAGAATAACTCGTGGCGCCATCTGTAGGGGACTAGATTAAATAAAAATTCTTTACTTTGATTTAATTCTTTGTTGTTAAAAATATAAAAAAGGAGAATATACATTGTGTTAATCTATTTTTAATTAATTCGTACCCATGCAAGGTACTTAGCACGGTAAAAATTTCTAGATACTGAGTTTTAGGCATCATGTTATTGGATTCAAATGGAAAAAAAAAATTGTTGTATGAAAATCTCTGCACATATTTGTTCACTTTGCTACTAAGATTTTAAATAAATAATCTTGTACCTGTGATGTTGACTCATTCTCCGAGAAGATAATTTTTTTAATAGTAAAGTCAACTATCTAAATTAATCTAAAAATTATTTCTAAATGTAAGCAGCAGATGGCGCCACGAGACGTAATAAATGTTTCTGAATTTTTACAATCCGATTTTATTAATCGGAATAATTTTTGATGTTTGTGAATATAAAGTCTATACAAGAGTAATCATTAAGAAGACGTTGATTAATACAATTTTCTGTTTTTATTATTAATTATTTCAAAATATTTGCATTAGAAATATGCTTTAATTACTGAAATATGTTTTTAAAATATTTTACTGCACAATTTAATATAACTTTAAAACATAATTCTTTTCTTAAGTGGACTGTGGGCACTTAGAATATAGAAATATGATTCAAATACCTAAGAAAAAAATTCGAGGCTTGTTTTAATACTATATTCATCACTCTAACGCAGTGTTTCTCAAACTGTGGGGCGCTTCCCCCTAGGGGGGGCGTGATAACCCTACAAGGGGAGCGCGAGTATATCGAAAAGTCGAAAAAAAAGATTATTAAAAAAATTATTCATTATCTGAAAGGAAGCAAAACAAAATACATTCTGACATAGTAAAAAAATACACATTTACATTGATGTGATACATTAATAAATGTATCAGTACTGCACAATGTGTTTCATAATTAATTTAAAAGTACTAAGTGAAGAACAAGTTTATTAATTACCAGTGACCCTATGGGCATGTCATAAATTTATATACTGATCTTGATAATTTGTACGGATTATAACTAAAGTCGTATTGTAACCTTACGTCAAAGTATATTATTGAATTCTGTATATTGTTAATGTATGGAAGGGGCGATGAAAATTATGATTGAAAATTGCGTCACAAGTTGCGACATAGCCATCCTGTGATGACCATGTCGTGCCGGTTCCGCGTAAGCTAGAGGTGTGGGATTATCAAAATGATGAGACATAATAATTCTTAATACAACTTTTATTAAGAATAACTTATATTACTTAAATTCTAATTTGACAATTTTAATTAAAGTGAGAGTCAACGCCCAAATTAAACCACGTATTCAAGTCAGATCACGCAACTAGATCCTTTATCTCAATTATCATTAATAATCCTATTCATCTAATTACTTATATCTAATATTACCTTTTTCAGTTCTCCTTCCTTTACCTAGAGAATGATATCTATAAACTTTATATACGATGGTTTTCAACTTCTTTTTTCTTAGGCTTCTATTCTTTCCAAAACTATCGGACTGCTAACTCTTGATCTGCAAGATTTCACACTAAGCTTTGTCACGCTATCGATCAGAATAATTCCACACTACTATCTCTAAGCTTGCCGCGCTATATCTTATCATCAAAGCTTCTATCCTTTTTATAGTATATCTAATTTACATATTATCTTTTGTTTATCTTCTTGGTATTGGGTTGGAAAAGTTTTTGCCATTAATCGTGGCCGTCAAAGAACATAGGAGTTATGTTAGCAGAAAGACGCGATAGACGTCACAACCCTCCAAGAAGAAAAACGTGATTTACTTAAGGGTTCTCAATGCCCTAATAAATTACGTGTCTAAATCTCTATTTCTAAATTTCTTCTTTTTTGGTTTTATTTAAATTTTAATCTTAAATCCTCATTTCTTTTTTTTAATATTTATCTTATTTAATTTTTATTACT
>BMAV01005209.1:0-17699 GCA_019973955.1 Trichonephila inaurata madagascariensis
TGATTCCCTTTTTATCTGTGGTTCGAGTCGAACTAAAATATGATCCACTAAGTCTGCTTGGGACATTCCTAATTGTAAATTTTCTCTATTTTTAGTAATCTATAAACAAAAATCAGTAGCCTCCTGATTTCTTCCCTGCTGGGATGCATAAACTCCGACTGTAGTTCTTTCTTATTTTTGACCGGGGGAAAAGCCTTCGCTAATTCAGTTTTGAGCTGCGCAAAATCCGTGGCTGTATTTTGCACCAACAACGAACCAAATATCGAATACCAATCTTGAGCCCTTCCCTGAGATGATTTTTTAAGTAAGCACATGACAGATTACTTGGGATTTCAAGTAACTGTATGTTATTATCGATACACTCGATAAACCTGCAACGTTCTCCGACCTGAAAAGTACATTTCCCAGGTAGAACCGTATTTCCACCAATTACCTAACCCAGATCCAAATACGTTCGGGCGCCATTGTGACATAGCCGTCCTGTGATGACCATGTCGTGCCGGTTCCGCGTAAGCTAGGAGGTGTGGGATTATCAAAATGATGAGACATATTAATTTCTTAATATAACTTTTATTAAGATTAACTTATATTACTTAAATTCTAATTTGACAATTTTTAAATTTAAAAAGTGAGAGTTAAGCCCAAATTAAATCACGTATTTAAGTCAGATCACGCAACTAGATCCTTTATCTAAATTATCTTTAATAACCCTTATTCATCTAATTACTTATATCCAATATTACCTTTTCAGTTCTCCTTCCTGACCTAGAGAATATTATCTATAAACTTTATATATAGAAGATTCCAACTACTTTATCTTAGGCTTCTATTCTTTAAAACTATCGGACTTTTAAATTTTTTGGACCCGTAAGTTTTCACACTAAGCTTTGTCACGCTATCGATCAGAATAATTCCACAATACTATCTCTGAGCCTGCCGGCCATATCTAGGTTGCCACGCTATATTAGGTTTGCCACGCTATCCTTTATAGTATATCTCATTTACATATTATGATCGTTTATCTTCTTGGTATTGGGTTGGAAAGTTTCTGCCATTAATCGTGGCCGTCAAAGAACCTAGGAGTCAATGTTAACAGAAAGACGCGAGAGGGCCCTCACAATGTGTTTTTTTTATATCCTTTGAAAGATCTTTTAAAACTAAAACCCTTCCAGGGGGAGTCATAAGTTGTTTTTAAAAAAATTTTAAAAAATTCCCCTAAACAAAAAAACCCAAAACATAAAAAAGGAAACAAAGAAACTATTGATAAAGACATGCAGTTTGCAGTAAAATTCTCACAAGAAAGACCAATTTTTTTTTGTGCCATAAACAATTTAAGTTACAATTTTTTGGGGAGGGGCCCAAATTTTGGAACTTATGTACGGGAAAAACCCCAGTACACCCATTCATTTTTATTCTTAAAAAAAGTTTTTTTAACATGATCTCTAGAAGATAGTTGACAGAACTAAGGCGGCTGATAACGCCCATTACAGCAGAAAGCAACATATCAGAATGAACTGCAAAAATAGAATCTGAGTTTGGCCATTGTTGATGGGGATAAATGGTAATATAAGTGATATTAAATAACCCCCACAAACGGGGAATCCACTGAAGTGGTTTGACCCGGGGGCCCGGCCATCTTTTGACCTTTTCCCCGTCCTCATCAAAGATATTTCAAAAAGAACTTTTTTTGGGACTAATATACCAAAGGGGCGCCATAGAACTTATTTCGGCGGGGTTTTCCCAAATTTTTAAATTATTAGCGGCCTGATATTCAATCATAATTTTCTAACCCCCTCATTAGAATAACAATGAAATTTAAATTCAATAATACTATACTACGATCCCAAAAAATCGATATGATTTTAACCCTCTTAAGTGCCCCCCCTTATATTAAACGTCTCGCTCAGCCAAAAGGGTTGTCCCCGCGGTAGCCAGTGGTATAGGTATCAATCGTGGCTGGCCTTGTCACGATTTCCCGGCCCCAGTACCACGGGAAGACCCGCCTTAAAGGGGCAGCGTGCACTTTAAAAACTGTCGTGAGCTGAAACGTCCCCCCCCTTGTAGTGGTGTGGTGGGGGGGAGAGGGCGTCCCAGCTCAGGTGCCCCGTTCACGTCACTTGAGCAAGGTTCAAAATTCTTGGCCCTTTTCCAAAACCCCCCGTGTAGCTGAACAGTGCGACAAAAAAAATTTTAATTAATAAACCAAAAAGTTTTAAATTTCCCAGGACGTAAATAAACCCCCTTTCCGAAAGTACGTTTTTTCTGTGCACTGCTACCCAAAAAATTATTCCGTTTTTGGGGGGTGCAAAAAAGGATGTAGACAGTGTTTGCGATGGATTTACTTATTTCAGACGCTTTGCTCATTTATTCCATTTCTGTCCCCACCCCCCATATTCTTCATGTACACGCGCCCACTTGGAAAACGGTGGCATTGGGGAGGAATCGCCTAACTTTTAGTTGGCAATTTAGGGATTATTTATAAACTGTACAAAAAAAAATTATCAAGATAAGTGTTAATTTTGAATATAACTTTTGTTACATTTCCCTGGAAAACCTAACCCAAGCTTTCCCAAAGCAAGCGGAAAAAATTTTGTGTCGGGGGAGGAAAAAAGATGAAAGCAGTTTAAAAAAATGATTTTTATTAAAAATTTAAAGGATAAAGTTAATGTTCGTCATGGAGCGATAAAAAAAAAAGTTGACTAATAAAAATCTTTTTAAAAAAAAAAAATTTCCCCCGGACATCCGATTCAAAACCGTTTTTCCCATGGCCCCAATTTAAAAACGTTTTTTTTCAAATGGTGATGAAACATACAGTTGCTCCCCCAAACCCAAACCGCTCTCTTTTTTTAAAGAGCTAAAACACACTTAAATATTTTTTTTCTTTCTCCCTAAAAAAAAAAACAGGCCGGGGTTTAAATATTTTTGGGGTTTGCATTGCAGTTCTCCCAAACCACAAATGACAAAATTTGAAAAAAATCGGGTTCGAATGGGGTTTGGTTTGATTGGATCATGTGGAACGGGTTTGGGAAAAACAACAAAAGAAAGACCACAAAAAAGATCCAAAAAATTTTTTGCATGGTTTTTTTTAAATGTCTAACAATTTTTATAGGGCCTTTCTTGGGGGTTACTGGTAATCTTTAAAATTTTTGTTCTTAAGGTAGTATTGTTAAATAAATTAAAAAACTTGGACTATATATTTATTAAATTTTAAAAGTAAATGTGTATTTTCTTTTTTTTTTCTTTTTTACGTGAAAATGTATTTTGTTTTACTTTCAGTAAATTAATAACTTTTTTTTTTAAATAATCTTTTTTTTGAAATTTTTAAAATCTCCCCCTCCCTTTTAGAGTTGTCCCCCACCAAGGGGGGAAAGTCCCTCAAACTTGGGAAAACCCCGTATCCCGATAAAACACTTCTTTTTATTTATATCAAAGCAAGAAATATCCGACTTCTTTCTGAGCCCTTTCTTGTAAGCTGCACACCTGGTATATGCGAGTGCATTTATCTTAAAAATAGATAAATCAAAAATTTCTTCCTGGATTATTCCTCCTTCAACTAGTTCTTATCGGAAATTCGACTTACTTGACGCTGCACAGATTACTGAAGGTCTTAAGGGCAAACTATAGAATTCCAGAACAATGCATGTGGATATTCCTCACTTCATCACCCCCCCAAAAACCCTTTGTTCTTTAAACTTCCCGGGGGTTTCCAGGAAGAGAAAGTGGAAAGAATTTACATTTTCTTCTCCAGATTTATCTACTGCGTGAGACTTAAGAAAATCTCCGGAATGCACATTCGACCTTCCTTACTCTTTTAAGGAATACTTGAATTTGGATTCACTTGGCGATCCTATGATTTCTACTTGGATAAAGCGGATGAAGGGATACAATGATTCCTAAGTTTTGTTTGTCTTTGAATGTAGAAGCAGCGTTCTGTGTTATTATATACCGTATTTACTCGAATGTAAGCCGCATTATTTTTCCAGTGTTGATGCTACTGAAAATCGGATGTGGCTTAGAATCGAAGGCAAAACATTTGTTGGTGCTGGAAATGGATTGTTCTCCCTTATCAAAAGGAAAAATGCAACCACCCTTTCTGGTCATTTGCATCCATGACTTACCTCATTCCGCAGTTTATATCCAGTATTCAGTCTATCTCGAACATCATTGTCTGCTCGTATTTTGGAAATTTTTTTGTAAGCGCTTTCTTTTAATTACCTAAACATCAAGGATTTCGGTATTAGAATCAAGACGAGTTCACTATGAAGCAAATTTGATAAGGAAGGCAATTTTATATGAAAAAAAAAAAAAAAAAAAAAATGGAGACAGTGCCACGTCTCTTAAAATTCGACACGAATGAAACAAATATACGTCGATGGCGTAAACAAAATGTTATTATTTTTTCTTATAAATGTTCAACAGTATTAATTAATTTCTTCACATTCTATAAAAAAAGGTTGAAAACAAAAGCAATGGATACAAAAAACACCCCAAGGGGAAAATATGTAATGATGGGCAATGGGAGTAATGAAGGATTTTTCGAAACGTGGTACTGACGGTTAGCAATTATAGGAACATGGATGTATTTCAAAAATTTTAATACTGGTTATTTTTAACTTCTTATTATTCTCATTAAAAGTGTTTCTTTATTTATTAAGTTTTAGGTATTGATGAGCCGTCTACACGAATTTTTAATTTTTCTCAAAAACTTGTAGAGAATTGTGCGTGTGTGTTAAATGTATACATACATACATTGAGTGTATACATTTTGTATGCAGTTTGTATATGTTACACATTAAAATTTTAATAACGTGAAATATGAATGCTGCAAAAAGGATATTCGCATGGATGGAAAATGCGCTGAGATATGTAAATGATTAGTGTTCAAGAGTAGCTGAATGACACAGGAGAAAAAAACGACAAACTCTGAATGAAATTAAAGTTTCGCATCCAGTTTCTAATACGGAAAGCGTATTTTATTGCCAGTTGTTTGTGAGAGGATCGTGATACATGTCATACAAAAAGGAAAAACGGTTATTGGGGGAATGTGTAATAGAGTGAGACTAATTGTCTGATTTGTAACATGATAAGGGTCTAATTTTTAAACAAAACAATACAACTGTACACACAGTTATCTCTGCAAATTTTTTGAAAAAAATTGGTGAAATATATAAGGCCTTAAGGTAAAACTTCATTCATCTACTCCATGCGAAACTAAATTTTTTTCATCTATTATCATGACGAAATAACATTCTTCATTTTAAAAATGAAAATTACAAAATATAACTCGGATCAATATCAAAAAACCATATACGTAGATAAACATGTATAAATAAAATTAAAGAAATTGGTTACTGTTTCGTCGAATTATTTTTAAAGTTAGCACCTTGATCAAAAAGATTTAATCTTATGATACAATTAAATTTTATTACACAGCGTCTTAAATGAGTTTTTTAGTAAAAGATCATATAAAATTCTTCACAATAGCAAACTTAAATAACAATATTCAATACCAAAAAGAAAAACTCAAAAAAATTTAAAATTTTTTTCTTTGTACTTTTTCCAAATTTTTCATTAAACCCCATATTTAACGAACGGGAAATTTTCAATCGTTAATAAAATACAAAAGCGCTCCATTGGCTGAAATTTTATATACATGATAATTTTGGATGAAAACAAAATTTAATTATAATTAATAAAAATTAATTGTTAAAACTAATTATTTAAAAATTACTAAACAGCCCCTTGGTATCATTTTTGGGACATACGACCCTTTTGGCGACTTGTGTCCTTTAAAAGGTTTTCTCACATTTTAAAGCCTTGTTTGATGTTTTCTATACACTATTGTTTTGGGTAAAAATACGATCATTTAATTATAATTAATTAAAGTTAATGTAGGAATTGATTTAATTTTTTTATATTACTTGTTAAACATGCAGTTGCACCCAAAATAATCATAATATAGTAACCATTACAAATTCTATCAATTTAAATTTCATTTCACCGTTATGAAGAGACTTTATTATAACTACGACGACTACCCACTAGCCTTAATATCAGGAATCTGATTCTATTAATTACTAGACTAACAGTGACGCAATCAACCCGACACAGGGGGTCCCCCCTGTCTCTGGGGGCACCCAGGTCGGGCTCGCTTGTAATTCGCTTTAAAAAACCACGCCAGGGAAAATTTCATGGAAGCGACCGGATCTTTATGGTCAGGCAGCTGATGGCTCCAGGGCGTGCTCAAACCGTGTGAATATAATCGGGGGGGTGGTCGTTATGGTGGTAAAAGGGGTGGTTTGATTTCTTTGAAGGGTTTTGAAAAAATGGTGAAGAATTTATTATTGTTTTATAGAGAAAGTGTCATATGTATGAGTTGATGGAATAATAATGCATTTAGATCGCTTCAGGCCAGGGGCGGTAATTTTTTTTTTGAAAAAGCGGATAATTTTTTTTAAACAGTTGCATTCATTAGTTTACTTCGTATTTCCGAAATTGTATAAATTTTACCATAGAAATCAATACATTAAAGTATCCGACTACGTTCGGAACCGTGATTTTGCAAAAGCATACAAGGGGATAATATTTATGATATTTAGTGTCAATTAAATTAGAAAATGTATATAAAATTGTTTTAAGAATAATTGCAATAAAAAAATTTTTTAAGTACAATTTTTTGACAAGAAACGAACATAGAATGACCCATTTTTAAAAAGTTCCCTTTTTTGAAAAATGATCCTATTTTTTTAAAAATATTTTGCCTTATATATCCCGACCTCTGAGAGGCTCAACTAATTTTTTGAAAAACATAGCTTAAGTGGGTTTATCCCCGTTTTCGACAAAGGGGAGAAATTTTAAAAGAAAAAAAACCGTCATTTTTTCAATGGGTTGTAACTCTGAAAATAATGTGAATTTTTCAAAACCATTGTTGACCCCTATACAAAAGGGTTTGACATATACAGGCAAAAAATTATTTTAATAAACATTTTTTTTACAAAAAACATTTAAAAATTTTAAAAATTTTAATTTTGTGCCGAAATATTGTATTTAAACATTTTTTTTTTCAAAATGTCCTTAAAAAAATTTTTTAAATTTTCTAAACTAAATGACACTAAATATCATAATCCCTTTTTGAGCTTTGCAAAATCCCCTTCTGAAAATATAAATAAAAAATATAGAAATAGTTTTGTTTAACTTATTTATATCGTTGATTTCATATCTTCTATAGCTGCAAGCCCATTTAATTTTAAAATAAAAATTAATGAAACAAATGGACCTTATCTTATACTTAATGTACACTCAGATCCGTAAATTAAGGATAATGCAAGTTCAGGCAAAGAAAGAGTCAGAAACAAACCAAATGTGACTTATTTGTAAAGTCTTTTTATTAAGCAAAAGGTAAAGAGCAAAAAAGATGATATATGTTTGATATTTTTAATGAAAATTACGATTTTTGCACTTTTGCTTCCTGGAGTAAATTACAGAAAAAAATTCCTACCTACAAAAAGCTTGGTGTGATGGTTAATACATAGTATGTCTCCCAGACGATGCAATATTGTCCATACAACGCCAATGCATGCCGAGTATCAAATAATAGATCTAATATTTGGAAATATTACATCACTCCTCGAGCAATGTTCTCCAAAGTTCCGATAGACACTTGGAGGTGGTTAAGTGGCTGCAACTCGTAGGTCAAGAATGTTCCACACATGCTCTACTGGATTCAAGCCCGGTGAGAATGCTGGCCAGTCCATACGAGTGCTATCATCCGATTGAAGACAATCTTTTATGATGTTTGGTGATGAGGACGGACATTGTTATCCATAAACACAATTTCTGCTCCCTTGGCACCCCGAAACAATCACACATGTTGTTCCAGAATGACGTTCCAATAGATTTAGCCTGCCATGTTTCCAATTTGAAAATGATGGTAAGTTCTGGAACCCAAAATAATTCTTTCCCAAGCGAGCGATCATGCATCACCGAAATGGTGTCATTCAATTATGCTCTCTTACCAGACTAATCACATTTTCCATTAGGCGAAATCAGTCAAATATTAACTCTTAAAAAAAAAGAGAAATTCAATCCTAAAAGAAAAACTACCAAAAGAACGAATTTGGTTCACCAATAAATTAGTAATAATTCAACAATTAACTCTCATACTCTTTTTAAAACTTAATGCAAGTACTCACCAGTCATTTCTAAGGTATCCAAAATCCAACGGATATTACAAAAATAGAATACTGCGACAAAATAACGACCAATATAAAAATGGATAAATATTTGCAAAAAAAAAATCGAATTGCTTAAAACGAATAGGGTTACCTTAGTAAAAATAAACCAAAAAAGTAAGAATCGTATACGTAAACAGTGTAGCAAATATATTACCAAACGATACAAATCAATATAACGATATTGCAATGTTATCCCCTATCATGGCGAAAATTAGATACCATTTGGTGGATGATGACCTAATATTAAATTAGTACCTCAATCGAACACAATTGAATTGGACTAATGCTTCCAAATTTGTTATACTTCTATAAAAGATGGCTGTGCATATAAGGAACCAAAACATTTTTTTCTCTGAATAGTATGCAATATTTTAAAAATAATTTTACATATGAAAAAAATTAGAATTTTAAAAATTGTTCTATAATTTTTTTTCAGAAACATTTATTGATTTTCATCAAATAGTTCATTAACTATATTCTGTGCTACATTTTATATATGTGTGTGTAAAATATTTTGTATATTTAAGTAATGCTAAGAAAATTAAAATGCGTATTACGAGATACTAAAATTTATATTCATGTGCAATTAAAAATAAAAACAAAAAGCTTTGGAGCTAACAAAAGTTTTGGAAATTTAACTAAAGTATCATTATTATAGGTATTCAAAAATTCTAAGGCTTATTAGAAACCTTAAAATTTTTTTTTACAAAAACGGGATCTCAATTTTGGTACTTTATTGTATCAAGTATACCCTGGAGCTCTTAAGAATTTGAAGATTTGAAATGATATCTGATTGTTCAGATTAAAATATTTAGTTTCTATTTAATTAGTTAAAGAAAGTAAACAGCATATACAGTCTTCGATAGCTCAATCACTTTTACTTAAAAATATTTTGATGAAATCATAAAATATATACTAAAAGCTGTTTATTCACTTGAAACTCTAGAAATAACTAAGGAACACATACACACAAGTGCAAACTCACTAATACTGTACAATTTTGTACCGATTAATTTTGTATCATTAAAGCCTTTCTGAGAAAAACGGGGAATCTGACGTTCTTATTGTATTAAACTATTTTATTGTACTATTTATTGCTTTACCTTGTCTTAGGAATTTATCTGCATTTGGGAAGCTCATATTTTTGTTGTATCCTTGTACCTTTACCCTGATTTTGGATACCATCTTTACTTAAGGTGCTCAGAGAGTGTACTATAGGAATAATTCTTAAGCATTCAACTGTTCCTTCTGCTCATCACTGTCATGAGGCTAAACACCCTGGTGGTATTCTTTCTCTTCTATGCAGCAGGCAAGAACAAACTATTCTAACTCGTTTCTGGAGTAGCCACCTCCAAACTTTGACTTTTAAGGATGGAAACAAAGTTTTTCCGACTTGTTCGTCTACCAACATCTCCTGAACACATTCTTGACTGCCCTGGGCTTTCAAAACAAGATCTTTATGATTATCCTCTACTGGTGATGGACTTTTTGAGAGTGAATGAGATCAGGAAATTGGTCCAGTTTGGCTAGACATGGAGATGATCAACAACACTTAGGATGTTGACACATAGCTTTGCCTTGTCTTAAGAAACCATCCTTACTTAAGATGCTGACGTATAGCTTAACCTTGTCTTCGGACACCGTCTTCATTTAGGAAGCTGGCGTTTTTATTGTGTCCACACAGCGTTACCCTGTCTTCGGATACCATTTTTGCTTAAGGAGCTGATGTTTTTATTGTATAGACATCGCCTTACTTTGTCTTCGGATATCGTTTACGAATGAATTCTTGAATTATGTTTTGCTTATATTATTAATAAAAAACATGACCATATTTTCTTTCGGTAAATAAAGTGTAAAGATTCGCTGCAGTAACCACGTTTGATAAAAATATATTAGTGTTAGCATCTTCTAATTTTCCTATTTTTTTCGAATTTAAATTTTCTATTACTTTTGAATAACAATTTACCAATTAATTTTTAATTTTCATATTTATAATAAATATATATATATCGACAAAATATTACTTTTTAAGAAATGTCTGAAATAAAATTTTAAAAGTACATCTGTCCCCTTCAATTTTAAAAGACGCTTAAAGATTTCTAAAAAGGGGTATGCTATTAATCCCTTTAAAATAACTTTTATTTTTGACTTTTTCATATAATATGATAGAAAAATTTTATACTTCAGTTTCTGAACTGTCGAACTATAGTAATTTGAAACTTAAATTACGTAAAATTAATGTAAGATATTTTTGTACATCAAAGGTACTTTCTGCTCAGTACCAATATCGAGAACAGAAGTCAGCTTAAAAATGGCGTGATAAATTTGAAAGAAAAAAAGCACATTATATACAAAATACTTGAAACTATTACTCATATGGTGACCCCTAGAATTTATAGGATTCTTCAGAAATTTGTAAGGAAAACCATGTAACTAAATTTCTAAAGGAAAATGTTTATAAATTACCGAACTATATTCTAGAAAAGTATGTTTCTTCCTGAATTGACACAGTAAATTTTAATTTTGTATAAAAGTTCACAACAGCAAAATTCTAAGCAAATATATAAAACTCCTTACTTTTCAAGGTAATAGTTTTAAAAATGTAAGTTAGTGAACACAAATATACTGTAATTTTGTTCATACTAACTTTGCTTCAAGATAGGCAAGGAAATTTAAACCTTTTTTGACAGAGCATTAAAAAATAAAATTTATCGTTGATGACATGATTTAGATGTGTAGATCATGTACCTCCGACCATTATGAGGTCTTGGAAAACTAGTTAGATAACTGTCTCTGATCGAATATTTATCAGTTATATACAGCTGTTGTTGTTAAGTTTAGTGGATAACCTTAATATAAAATATTCGATTCTTCTGAAATTTTAATTATTTGATTTATTTGCACAGTTTTATCCATTTTTCAGAAAACCCTTGTAAATGTATATATTTTTCCATTTTAATTAGCTTTATTTTAAATTTAAATGTGAAATTCATATTTTTAACTATATAATGTCTTCGTAAGTAATATTAAAATGTTTCTTTGCGATCGGAATGGTATTGTTTAAATAAAAGATTTCCTTACTAGACAAATTGGCTCTAAATTTATTAATTAACCCTCATTTTTCAGCAGCCTAATCAGAAACGTGAATCAATTTATTTTCAATTAATACACAATTAAAGCAACTCAATACACTGTTAGCGAATAATTTTGTAATCTGATGCAAAATCGATTGCGATGTCAATCAAAAAGATAAGAAAAGTGGATTATGTCAACAGATAAATGATCATCTTTGTTTTAAAAGGCGAAAATAAATTCATATCTTGAAAATTTCGATTATGTTTAAAATTTGCTAAATATTTAATATATATTTTGCATTGTTTAAAATAACCACTCGGTTAAATTACAATTAATATTTTATAAAATTAAACGAAGTTAAATTTACTTCCCAGTACTTATCTATGTATTTTTTTAATAAATGGAAGTTAAAATCTATTACAAAAATAATAATAATCAGTAATGCAATAAGTAAAATCGAAAAATGAATTTGAATAAATTTTTTGGAACAATATCTTGCTATTAATATTTTGTATTGTTTATTATTACGCAACAAATATCGCTCTCTTTAAGGGCATATTATATAACAAAAACATATTTTTAAAATCTTCTAACTTGTTTTACCTGATTCTTGTACGATTGAAAATACATTTATAATATTTGTATAAAAATATAAAAATTGATCTGAGTGAAAGGTTCAAGAATACATTATTTTAATACTAAAAACAAAATTTATATAATCAAATTGATCGTTCATGCTGTAATAAAATGGATAAATTTAAAATCTATTCGCTTGAAATGAGGAAATATTTTTTAAGTTGCGCAATTAAACATTAAGACTATTGTAGACGGACCTCACCATTTTGAACCGCAGTCAAATTGTGAGGCCGTCTACAATAGTCTTAATGTTGACCAATAATTTAATGTCTTGATTTAAACCGTGGTCAAATGACGAGTATGGCACCTGAGATGGTATCGGACTGATGTTCGATTGTAGTAACCTAATATATTCAAGAACAAGGATTCATAGCTCGTGTCATGAGTTAGAGCCTAGTGCCGCTGAAGACCCGAAGTGGAGTGAGTGAGTGAGTGAGTGAATATTAACGTCGCACTGTTCAGCTACACGAGGGCTTTTGGCGACGGACCACGTAATTTTGAACCATGGTCAAGTGACGTGGACGACACCTGAGCTGGCACCCCCCTCTCTAACTACCACACCACCAACGGGAGGACATTTCAGCTCTCGACAGATTTAGCGTGCATCGCTGCCCTACACGGCGGGTCTTTAGTGGTATTGGGCTCGAACTCATGACATGCCTGCCATGGTCCGATACCTTAACCACTGGGCTACCGCAGCCCGACCCGAAGTGGAGAGAAGACCACTATACGTTAAATTTATCGAGCCTCAAACATCCTCCTGCTGGTGGGATCTGAAATGTAGGAGAGAGGGTGTCAGCTCAGGTGTCGTTTTACTACTGACCATGAGTCAAATTTAAGAGGTCCGTCACTAACAGCCCCCTTGCATCTTTCCAATGAGACGTTCATAAACTGACTAATTACTGATGACAGCAATATTCTTGACTAAATTTGACCGCAATGTTTTTTTAAATGGAGGCCCAGTGGCTGAGCAGTAGCGTATCGCTCTTCCACGCCACTGGTTCGGGATTCAAATCCCGGGATGGGCAAGGTTGATTCAGCCCTTCGGTGGGTTGATAAATGAATACCAAGCTTGCTTTGGAACTTAACACTGGGGTTTCGCTTCAGACTGAGAACTTGACCGGAACATCAACACATGCACCCCAGCGCCTAAGGTCACGTAAACTGAGATAGACACTGTAGGCCTTGGTCCTCATGAACTATTGCACCACTTAGCTCAATTCAGATAACTGATGACACACCGACCACTAGTTCTTGACTGTAACTACTAGGCTACGGCAGTCACTATTAGATTGAAAATTAAATTAGGAAAATACAGGTGTTATTTTTATATATTGTAAATAAAATCTCCCTTTTGATCTGAACAGTAATCATAAAGCAAACAAGTAACTTTTTACACAAGAGACTGTAAATGATGTAAAGACAAATGATAGCAAATGCTTTGCAATTAACAATGGAATAAGAATAAAAGCCGAAGCAGCATAAAAATCGTTGTTTTAATAATAATTTTATTACGAGCATCTCTTATTCTAAGAATTCTTATCTAACAAGGTGAGACCACGACTAAGGATTAATTTGCGATCGAGACTTGGTGTACTAGTAGTACTACCTTAGGGTGTTCACCCATCAATGAAATTTCACCGAAGGGCCAGTCAATTCGGAGAAGTTAGCCTTCGAAATTCATGCTTAGCTTTTATACAATTAAATTTTAATTTCATCCAATTCATTGTATAAAAGCTAAGTATGAATTCAAAACTATTCTCCAGTGACTTCATTCGCTGGAAGTATTGAGGGTGAACACCAACAATCTACTATTAACCAGTTTCGATCCCAAATAATTTCCAACCCCCTCTCCCTTGTAAGTAAGCAAGTCTCTTGTATGCTTAAATTTAACAGTTAAGTAAGTGCCAAAGAAATCTAAAGTAACTTTTGAAAATAAATGAGCTTGCGTAAAGCTTCGACTTATTTTATGATCTCCAAATGGGTTTGCATTTCAAAGCATGTTGACTCTGCTTTCAATCACACGTTTCGAAAAGTATGCTTTCACAGATCGTATAAGAAACTGTTCAAACAGAATCTTGTAAATAAAAAATCAGAGCAACAAGAATACAAAGGCTGAATAAAATTGGTGTTCATGGAGCACTCAAACCGCTTTACTGAATGCGTGTCGGGTCTCGATTTTAAACAGTCATTACCATTTTGGACAGAAAAATCCAAAATCTCAGAAACTATTTTTAAAGATAGTGTACATTAAGCGTCAACTCTTGAAGAACACTTTGAACAGATTTAAAGGACTGCTTAGGAATCTTTCTTCTTTTAGGGACTTTTTTTCTTCTAAACTTCTAAAATAGAAAAGGATAAGTTAAAAAAAATTAGAAAGTTTCTTATCATTGATACAATGGGTTTTAAGAAAGCCTTCATTCAATACAGCAAACAGTTCCTCGACAATAGGTTTATTCTGGTTTAAAACAAATTATCTTTAAGTGTGAGAATAGAGATTAAAGGTACCTTTTTATACTTGAAACATAAATTATTATCAATATTAAGGTTCCATCTCATTTCCGTAAAATATGGAGTATAACGAGCACTTCTAACAAAAATTAAGATCGAAATTTGCGGGTGCACGTTATACGCCGGGTACAATAACGATAGCTTCAAAAATAAAAAGAGATGAGTATAAAAAATTATATTCTTCTGCATGTATGAAAATACTGTTCATTTAAAAGAAATGGGGCATACCTTATGCATTTTAGAGTCTTAAACCTCTCTATAAGTATATACTATTTTTCAAAAAACTGGATAAT
The DNA here is from genome assembly GCA_019973955.1 of Trichonephila inaurata madagascariensis. NCBI lineage: Eukaryota > Metazoa > Arthropoda > Arachnida > Araneae > Nephilidae > Trichonephila > Trichonephila inaurata. The sequence continues at coordinate 14,750 of BMAV01005209.1, forward strand.
AGGTCGAATAAAACATAAAAACATTACATAAATGCATTTGAGGTTTCTTTTTAAAAACAGGGTTGAGAGATGTGTACGGCAAATATACCTTAAAATTCAAACAAGAGACAGCTTCAAAGTATATATAACGTTATACACCTGGTTGTACGCTAAATTAGAATCAGTTCTGTAATAAACATAGAATAAAGGGGATTGCACTAAAATTTCTTTTCTAAAATTTAGCTCTTATTCCTTTCGGATTCCCTGTTTTTTTCCCCTAAAAGTTTAAAAGTGAATAATTTTTTTTTGATATTTAGTGTCACTTGAATTAGAGTATACATCTTAAAAAGAATATTCTTACAGAATTTTATTAACCCGCAGTCACTCGCACCTGTTTTTGCTACCGTCGTCACTCGCGGGGTGTAGAGAACACCCCAAATTTTTAACACGTGTATTTAATTATGAAAATAAAATTAAGTCATTATGATACATATTTATAAAGTATAAGATGTTTTTTGTACTATACAAATAAGATTATTAAATTTATTGTATACAAATGAGACTAACATTAATTTAAACTAAACATACAAAATTTTCATTTTAAAACTCATACTTATATTTTTTTTCATAAACCAGTATAAAACATATATACCAGTAATAAATATACTTTATAATTAATGAGATAATGATGGTAAAAGTAGAAAATAATATTTTAATCATTTTCCAAACATTAAAGAGCAGATTGTATACAAATGCTCAATTTCTCGCTAGGTTCTCAAGTCCCCAGATAAGCTTTTGAAGGTCATTACATTCCAATCGTTCGAAAAAGAGGGATTGCATCAGACCTGAATGTTCAACGACCTGAAATGTGCAGCTAAAAGAAAAATCGTGGTTCTGCGCATTTTTTTTTTAGAATCCTGGGAGGATTTTCTTGTTGCTGGGGTGTACAGAACACCCCGCGCGAGTGATCGCGGGTTAAGAATATTATAACAAATTTTGGCAAACAATGGAGTAAAAATGACGTATTTTGAAAAATTATATTTTTCATGAAAAATGTTTCTATAATAATAATAATTTGCCTATTAGAGAATAATATTTGCCTGTAGAGAAGCTTTACCTGCAGCTAAAGCGTCTCTACACAGCCCGAACTAGAATCTTTGAAATAGAAACATGCATAATTTAGGAAAAGTGATTGATTCATACACTCATGGACAAAAAGATTTGCGCGCCAAGAAATAATTGCGGTATCGTAACGAAACTTAGCATGATGGTACATGTCGGAGAGATATGCTAATGATTAGAAATGCAGCTTGATTGAGCATTACGTATAGCCGGTAGAGGGCGTTTAACGTCGTTCTCCGTGGAGTATAAAACATGTAATCAAAGCGTGTTTCAGTGTGCTGAATCATTTACAAAGGAAGAGCTGAGGTAGACATGCCATTACGCCATTTTCGAAGATAATATAAGCAGCTGCCGCAGTTTGAGAGGGGAGAATGTTCGGCATGATGGAAGCTGGGTGGTCATCTAGGCAAGTAGCTCGTCAATTTGGCAGCTCTGATTGTGTTGTGAGGAGGAGTTAGGACCAGTGGATCCGAGAGATGTCATTTACACGAATACCAGACACAGGACGCCCTCGACAGACCATTCGTCGAGAAGACCACCACATCGTAAGAAATGCACGGGTACAGCCAACTGCTTCATCGGCCTCCATCCAGGCAAATGTAGCACCTTCACTAGAGGCCCCTGTGTCTTCTCGAACCATACGAAGGCGCATGGCTGAAGGACATTTGGGACAGCGGCTCCCGTTACCTGTGCTGCCCTTGAAGTCCACCCATCAACTCCTTCGTTTGTAGTGGTACCACGCACGAGGCGAAAATAACTTAAGCTAAATATATCCAGGTGTGTTCATAGAATTCAATTTTTTCAGCTTTCAATAGGGCAGTTTAGGAAGTTTTAGTTCTAGTTGTATGACTTTAAAATTCTAAAATATAGTACTATAATATGATTAGTATACTGTAGTTTGGTACATAAAGGAAATATTCAGTTTATCTGCAATACTTGAATTCAGAATACTTATATTCGGAAGTCTATTTGCAGTATCATCTGAGGACTGATTTGTTGATGCATCATTTTCAGTAGTATTCCATCTTTTCGAAATATTGTTTCTCACAGTAACTTGAGAATATTTTGGCAATGCCATTTTCTGAACAGGAAAAATTAACGATAAAGTTTCTAAGTTATATAAACAGTTTTTAAGGCAAAAATTGGCCTTGAAATCAATTTTACTTGCTTAATTATGAGAATTCAAAAACCTCAAAGCATAATCAAGCAGAAATTGATTTTAGTAATGTAAAATGGAATTAATAAACCTTTCACACTGAAAGAGTTTATTTTACTCAAAAATATTTTTAACTACTTCAAATTAAGAGCATAAAAATACTTTGAAATGAAACCGAAATCAAAACCATAGCTCAGAAGACTTCAAATATTTTAAAAACGAATTTGTTAACAGATCTGAAATTTGGTGGCAAGCTTCTGAAAGATATGAGCCGGTTTCCGTAAGACCCGTTCTTATCGGTTTCAACTCAACAAAAGAAACATGCTTCCAAATTTTAAATATATAGGTTTTAGTTCAAAAGGGATTTTTTTTATCTTTACGTCCCATTAGCTAAGCGGAATCCCCCATTGGAGTCGATTTACGCAAAACTTATTCTTAACGGATCTCTACTGAATAAATTAAATACACTTGCCAAATTTCAAGTATGTCGACCTATTATTTCGAAAACGGGAATATTTATCTGTAACGCCGTTTATCCCCACGCAACACCCTTTGAGGGGTCGACTTTCGCAAAACCCCTTCTTAACAGATCGCTACTCCATGAAAGTGTGACAAAGCATATTTCTTCCCCCTATTTTCCAACAGATCCCTTGTCCCCTTTCCGACAGGTTCGAAAAATTTCCCGGCATTTCT
>BMAV01005210.1:41380-63495 GCA_019973955.1 Trichonephila inaurata madagascariensis
TGGCTATGTCCACAAAAAGCATACCCGTGGCCTGGTTATTATGAAAGCCGTGATGAATCAGCTCAGTAACTCTTAGTAACTGAGTTACTGTGGAGCACTGTGTAACAAAGCCATGCTGTTCAGGAATAATAATATTCCTGGCTATGCAGTGCTGATTCAAGCGATTCAAAAGAACAAATTTGTACGCTTTGCTCAAGCTACTGAGTAGTGAGATTGGACGGTAATTTTGAGGTTGAGTATCATCAGAATTGGGTTTTAGAATGGGGACCACCACGGCAGTCTTCCAATTCTTAGGGAAATGACAGTTCTCCATTAATAGATTGAACAGCATGACAATAAAAAGAACGAATTTGAGGGGGAGATTTTTAAGGACGCGATTTGTAATTAAATCCAATCCAGGAGATTTATTGATCTTAAGCTTTTTAATATATTCCTGTACTTCCCCTGGTGTTGTTTTTTCCAGGTCTAGACAGGTGGGAGCGTCCAGGAATCTTTTAATTTTCCTTTGTGTATGAGCTGTAAAACGTTCGTTTTCAGCTTCAGTGTTGGGTTCGAACTGCTTTTGAAGGCTGTCGGCAATCATTTCCGCCTTCTCCAGAGGGTGATTTGCTACACTGACAAGTGCGCCCTTTAGTGGGGGGGGGAATGTTTTGAGGCAGTTTTTTGAATAGGGAGGTTTTCCTCCAAAGAGTGCCTGTCTCCGGCGTAAGTGCCGCTATGTGAAATTCCCAACGAGATTGGGAAAAGTGTCTAATGTCTTTCGTAACCTCACGACTGAGTGTTCGGAATTCAGATTTCACACTGCAGGATCTCTTGTACGTTGTCAAAATTTCCGAACACGATTTCTGTAGCGAATTTTAGCTTTAATTTCGGAGGGGAGTTTTAATGGGGGTTGTTTAAATTTTGGTTTTGAAGCTTCTATAAGAGCTTTAGAGATATTTTCTCCAAGCCTTCTAATTGCAATTTCGAGGTCGTCATTGCTGGAGGAAGGAGGGATGGGAAGTGGTTTGTTATTTAAAAGAAATTTGAAGTTCTCCCAATTGGTGGAGAGTTGATCCAGAATTTTGATTAGAGCAGAGCCAGTATATAGAGTAAGAATGACCGGTAGATGATCTGATTCAAAAGATCATCTATAACTCTAATATCATGATTGAAGGGGATATTTTTAAGAACTGCTAGATCAATAATAGAATCTTTTGCCCCCGGTCTAGAGCTAGTGTTGATATGTGTAGGAGTGTGCGGTGCTACAATCCTCACATTCGGTTTATTATTAACAATTTTGCGAAGATCATAGCCAAATGCATTTGATCTAGCGTTACTCCACGCACGATGCGCGGCGTTTAAGTCTCCAGCAATGATAATATTTTGGCCAGAATTAAGAATTTTGAGAAAATCTTTATCAGGGAATTTTCTATTATTTTCCAGGGTATTTCGAGCGTACGCTGAAACAATTCGGATAGGGGGAAAATTATTAAATTTAATTTCGATTGCGGTTGCATCCATATACTGCAAAGTCGGTAATGAAACTTTGTTATGATCGTAATTATTTTTGCAGTAAATAGCAGTACCTCCATCTGTTCGAGTACGTGGAAAATTATTTCTGTCGTCTTTATGAAGACGATAATTCGCAATGAGTGGATCTAGAGCGGGTTGTAGTTTCGTTTCTTGAACTAACAACAGATCAGGGTTCTGTTCTGATACAAAGTCGCGGACCTCACAAATTTTGGGTCGAAGTCCGTTCGCATTCCAGAAGCAAATCGACAAAGATTGCACGTTGGAATTGAATGTTAAGCTGTGAGCATTGGGGCGTAATTGCGCCCTTGTACTATTGCTACGTACGCTTCAAAAATTACGCAGGCTTTCTCGTTAGCATCATTTAGGTTTTTTAGGGCAGGGAGAGCCTGCCGAAATACTTTTGCTAGTAAATTTTGGTCTACTCCTGCATCATTGGAAATGGCCAAAACAGAACAGAAGAAAGCCGAAAAATTTTGATCATTATTTTTTATATTTTTCCTTGGTTGATTTGCCGGAATTTGTCCCGAGACAACTTTGGAGTAAGGTAGTTTAGGGTCTGTAGTAGGGTAAATATGAGGAGACCGAAGTTGATTTTTTTTTTCAAATTTTGTGACGAGGGCGTCACCTCCGGTGCAGTATTTTGATTCCTTTGATTAGTGTTTTTGTTAGAAGGCTTCGAATTATTATTTTTAATATTACCACCTTTGTTTTGGTGGTTTGAAGCCTTTTTACATTTTGGAAAACGCGGACATTGCCTCCAATTAGCTGCGTGCCCTCCACCGCAATTTGCGCATTTGAGGGGATCCTCAAACTGCAAAGTACAATCTTTTGCTTGATGGGATCCTGCACATTTCAGGCACTTCATTGGGAGATGACAGACTTCCGAACTGTGGAAGAATCCCTGACAACGCCAACACTGGTTGGGCCGTCTATTACGGGATCCATCATACGGTTCGAAAGCTACACGAGTACCGAACATATCTACGTAATTGTAGATTGAGCCGGCATTTAGATCATTAATTAATTGAATGTAAATCAGCGGCATTGGGGCTTTGCTTTGGAATTTAGTTAAACGGGAAATTTTGTGAATTTTGAAACCCTCCGACTCAATTTCTTTTTTAACAGCTTCAAGTTCGGTGGAAGTGGGAAGTCCTCTCAAAATAAGTTTGAGTAGTCTTTCCGATTTTAACATGAAAGATTTGAATGCGATTTGTTCGTGCCTGAAATATGTGGCAAGCTTTCTATATTTCTCCTCGCTTTGAACAATAATTCTCAGGAAATGCCCTGATAATTTACTTTGATGTGTGGGGGCAAGGCTATGAGCAAAAACCATAAGGTCGGTCCAATCCGGATTTGGCTGGATAAAGAATGGCGGGATTTTAACCCTAGAAGCGACAGCCGTAGCTGCTTGCTCGGTATCAAATTCAATCTCCTCCACCTCCTCAGAAGCATTAGAAAGGATTATGGAAGGGGCTGATGGGGCAGAGGTATTTGGATGCGTTAAGATGGCGGCAGGGGAAGAAAGAAAAGGCTTACCATTAAGCTTAGTGGTCTGTTTCTTCGGTGGTAATCTAAATCCATCCTCGTCAATAGTCGCCCTTTTGCGGGTTTCCCTCTTGACCAGTGATTTGGGTGCATTACTTGTATTGTTCGAAGTATATATTTTCAGTAGAAGCAGCGGCTTTCTTTCTATTTGAAGTGACCCTAGCAACTATTTTGTCTAGGGCCACCTGGTTTGGTGGGATATTAAAAAGCGGGACATCACCGTTTTCTAGTATGTAATTCCTCCTTCATCGGAACGAATCACCACCACCTCTTCACTTTCATGGCAAATGTGCATCACAACCTCTTCGCCTCCACCGGAAAGAATCTCATCACACTGTCTCCTTCGTCTTTGCGGATTCCATGCCCATAATTGCACTTCGTGGTTCATGGTTCAAAGACAGTAAAAGACGCTCGCCTGTCCTCTTTGATTCCAGGCCTCTTCAACTCCTATGAATTTTGCCGTAGATTCTCTCATTCTGCTGGTGGCTGGATATTGCGAGAACACTTCCGGATAATTCGGGACAATGTTGCTCGTGCTAATCGTCAACCTGATTTCAACTTTCTACAGTGTTTTCTCATCATGGTGATGCTATACGCCAAGACTCACCTCAACATGCAACGGTATTTTTTTTTTTTTTTTTTTTTTTTTTTTTTTTGTTCTACGTTTACAATTTTATAATAGTTTTCTCTCTCTCTTTTATCTTTTAGAGATTGTGAGTCTGAAAGAGGGGAGGAGTGAAAGGAGGCTCAATGCTCAGTATATGGCCCCTGATAGTTTGTAATTTTTATTTCAATCTTTGTTGACAGGAAGTGGTTGAAACTCTTTAAGGAGGGGAGTACCCGTGTCCTCTTTGAGCCATAAATTATTTAATTGAATCATTGCGTGAAAACTTTCACCCAATCAGTGAACTATTTGGCCTTGCCACATCACCGCAGGATTCAAGCTCATTACGAGCAACTGTCATAGTTTGAAAAAGGTCGTATCATTAGATTGAAAGATGAAGGTTGGGCAAATCGAAGAACCGCTCGTCATATGGGCCGAAAAGATGCGGCCATTAGAAGGTGCTGACAAGAATGAGCGGACAGTGGCAGATTTCAACGTCATCATGGTAGCGGCCGAATTAGGGCTACAGCCGATCGGAAGGACAGATTGACTGTCAGGTCATCTGTCACAGCACCTGATTCATCGTTATCAACCATCAGACGTGCGCCTCGCACACGAGTGTCCACCATGACCATCCACAGATGGCTTATAGAGCGAAATTTACGCTCGTACCGGCAGCTACGCCACCTGCCACTCATGCCTGCACGATGTCGAGCCAGATTACAGTGGTGCTTGGTTCTTGTCAGGTTCGAATCATGCTGACTGGGGGCGTATAGGGTTTAGTGATGAATCCCGCTTCCAACTGTGTCCTGATGATCATCGAAGACGTGTCTGGAGATGCCCAGGGCAGCTTGCCGATCCTGCTTTCATCATTTCATGCCCCACAGGCCCTCAACCAGGTGTTATGGTCTGGGGCGCCATTTCTTTTGACAGCCGGACCCCTTTGGTCGTCATTAGAGGTAACTTACAGCACAGTGGTACGTTGACGCGTTCTGAGAACTGTTTTTCTACCATTCCTTTTCCTCTGGCCTTATTTTTCAGCAATATAATACCAGACCACATACAGCACGTGTCGAACACTTCCTTGGCCAAACAAATCACCAAATCTCTCTCCAATCCAGCATGTCCAGGATATGATGGGAAGATAACTACATCTACCAGGGAATCTTGATGACCTGGCCCGACAATTGGAGCAAATTTGGCAAATTTTGGCGTTACTTTGTAACTATGTACCTCTAAAATAAATCATTCAATTTTTCTGAAATTTTAATCATTTTCTATTCTGCACGTAATCTTTTTCTACCCACCAATATTTGTCTCTGTCGGGAAGATCGTTCTCTTAGTGCTTTGTTTTTTGTTGTTGTTGATATAGAGCGCATTTAAATAAAGCTCATGATTCACGATACCATCAAAAAAGACAAAATTGCCTAATCCTGAAGCTAATTTACAGCTCCACACAAGAACACCTCTACTTCCATGCTTCAACTGTTCCAACTAAATTCTTTCTTTACGAGTTAAAGAAGAAGTTTTTGATCTTTTTCCAGAGTTTTTGATTAACAGTGACCTATTACAGAAGGTCGCTCGTACTTTATGGAAACGATTTTGATAGTTAATTTTTATCAATAAGTATCATATTTTTTTTGTAGAAATTTGCTTCTATCTAGTAGACATGATTCTTGACAATAGCTCTCGCTCAAATTTTTCATGAAAATAAACTTTTTCTTAATATTGTCATGCAAATTTGACTCCATTCTTCTTGAACCGTTTTCCAAAGTCCGTTAAATGTTCTTGGATGCCATTTTCCTAAGGCTCCATTTAATAAACCGAAAGCACAATAGTTCATTGCAGAAGTGTAGGGTGATTTTACACGTTATTTCATCAAATGGGATACATTTTAGGAAAGGGAGATGAACTTTAGGGTTAAACATCTGTTTTAACTTTAAATCTTTATGAATAATTTTAATTACATTTCTGGAAGACATTCTTAGTTTCGATGCGATGAATCTTTCAGTGGGCGGATTCCTTTTTAGGATCAAAGATTTCACTTTCTTGATACTTGCCTGCGTTTGAACAATCTGAGGAGGAAGTTTCGTGGTCATATTTTTCATTTTTAGATTCTGCTAGACGCGCTCACGCGTGCTTTTACCCTTTCATATTTAACATATTATAAAGACCTTTGATTGAAATGCAATGGCCGAGATTTTTACACCGCTTTTTAATTTGTTGATACGGATAGTGCTCCTTGGAGAGAGTAATTACGTAACCTTCGAGTCATATATCATTTTTAGGAGCCATTTTTATGTAAAATCTTTTATTTTACATTCCAATCAAAAGAAAACTTTAGCAGATGATTATTCTGAAGTTTCCAAAGTTCTATCTCAAAATGCAAACGAGAAAATGAATTACAAATTCGTTCTCTCATAAAGTGCGAACGACCTTCTGTTAAAATGAAGTTAGTTGTGAGAAATGTAAGACGCCGTGCGGATTAGTCAACCAGAAAAAATCAATAAATAGAAGTATTTGGAGGTGCAAGTAGTGTAGAGCTGAGAAATCTTATTAGGCTAGGTTTTTGGGTCTCTTGCACCAAAATAAATTTACGGGAAATTGTGACATGGGAGTTGATTAAGGGTACGAAGTCCTGTGATATTGAGGAGGAATTTGGCTTCTCTTCTGCAGCGTTAGCTGACTGGTGTCATTTCATACATTAACAAATATTAGATTATATCGAACTGACGTCAAACAAAATTGGTGGGATTAGCAAGGTTGTGGAAGTTGATGAATCAAGTTTGGCACACACAACACACACACACAAAATATATATATATCACAAGAGTTCATTACGTGGCAGTTCAGTAGGGTTTTTTTAAGGTGTTGAGCGCAATTTTCTGGAAAGCTGTTTTTGGTGGCTGTTTACGATCACATTCAACCAACTTTAATTAGACTTATTAAAAAATGAATAGAGCCTGGAGCTACCATTATTTCGAACTATTTGAAAGGTTGCAATGACGAGTGTTCTACAGAAGAATTTGACCCATTTATTGATAAACCATTCAATAAATTTCGTAGATCCAAGTAGGAGTGCTCACACCAATAATTTTGAAAGCACATGGAGGCACATAAAATCAAGGTTTTCAACATATAACAGGCAAAAGGATGCTTCCTTCTACTTGGCTGTGTTATGTTTGAAAAAAGTTGCTATGGCAAAAAAAAAATTGATTTCCCCCCAAAAATTGATCAAAACTTGATTTGTTCAATACATTTACTCAGATCACAAGCAATGGCGTAGAGTGAACTTTCGCCACCTGAGGCGACCGGAAGTTTGCCACCTCTCTATTCTAATTATTATTCAAGAAAATTAGTAAAAAAGCAGCTTTAAATTTTTTTTATTGATTAAAAATGCACTTTTCGTGTTTTTTTCATAGCAAAATCAAGTGTAGTATAGGTGGGCCACTTTGGATTGGGCGATTTTTCTTTGGATTTCGCGATTTTTATCTAAATGTCATGGTGAGATAACGAATTCATTCTAAAATAAATAATAAATAATTCCGAATAAAGTACCTCGGCGACCACTTTTAGTCGCCAAAAAAAGAAAAAAAAAAAGGACTGCGCCAAGTGGCCCTCCCTATACTACACTTTAACCAATCTTTTATACCATTGTCAATATCAATATGTATGTCATGTTCAATTGCTAGAATAGCTACATTTGTTAGCCTTAACGTGGACATAGTCGATCTGGGATAATTTTTGATTAATTTTAGCTTGGAGAAGCTTCTCTCGCAACTGGCATTACTGACGACAGATGTTAAAAAAATTCTCAACATTATGACAATGTTTGGTAAGCCATATTCAAGTTTGGACTCAATAACATATTTTAATAAGGCCAGAGAGCCGGACCTAATGAGTTATTTTTTACAGCATGGGTGTGTTGCAGCCATGAAAGCTTGTAGACGTACACGCTCAAGTTGGAATTCCTTATTAATGTTTTGAGGAGTTTAATCTAAGTTATGTTCGTCCATGTTCAATATCCCTTCGGGCCTTAAAAAAGCATATGTTTGCACTAGATTCTGTAACTGTTGGAATCTTTCTCGAACTTCAGCAGTTACTCTGTCTATTGAAGAAAACATTGTTCGCCTCAAATCATCTTTGTACGATAACTGAATATCTGTCGCTAAATGTATGCTTCCTCCTGATTCGTCTTGGGAGCTCAAAAGAAATATCAAGCTCTTTACATAAGCCTTTAGCATATATTAAAGCGTCATCCAAGAATTTCTCTCGTTTTGCTTCTAATATGGTCTGTAAAGCACGTATTTTGTTAGCACATTAATGAATATTTAGTCCTTCTGTTTGCAAATAATTTTGAGCATCATTGACTTCACACAGTAGTGGTTGCCAGAAGCCTAAGTAAAATAAAAACGAATGCGATTGCATAGCGACTAATAAACTTCCTACATCTGTGCGTGTATTAAAGCTTTCACTTGTTTCCGTCAGTTTAATCGCCATGGGCATGATTTGGAGCTTGAAATATTTTTTGAATTTAAATATCGCAGTGCTTGCCGCCACCCCTTTTCATCTGCACCTTCCCACACTACGCCACTAAATATGGGCAAGCTCTACTTTGTAAGCAACAACACTGAGCCGAAACCGAGCGATTTCCGGTGTAATGTTATCGAAATTCAACGGAGTTTTTCAAACTTCTAATGCAAGTTTTGCAAACTTTTCTTAAACTATATGGATAGAAGATGATCTGTAGATTTCAGACTCAGGATTTATATTATTTATTTTAGTGTCTTTTTAAAAACACCTTGGTGATTTTGCTATTACTGGAAAAAGAAAAAGGTACTAATGACTGCAGCGTCCCGATAGTAAGCTTCACCATAGAACTTGTTCATATGTAAAGGTAATTTTTTTTTAGCGTTTAACAAATTTATAATATTTTTATCGGTTTAACTACGCTTAAGATATTATTCTCAGACTGGTTCAAAATTTATAATCTGAAATCAACCCAAAACTGACTAAAAATTAATTTTTTTTAGTGTATTCTCTTTAAAAGGGTAATTTCGGATATTTTTATGTTACTGAAGAACCACACAATTTCTAACTCGGTGACGAATGGAGCTCTAATAAACGGACAGTCACATTTGAATGATACTCGTTCTGTTTGATGATCTTTTGAGTATTTTGAATAGTTTTCAACTCCTGATCCTAAAGAGTTCCCGAATTTTCTTGCTATGTTTTACTACAGTGATTCCAGTCTTTCCACACAGTCTTTGAATAAGACTAATCGGCAGCGAGAAATAAAAAAAAAAAAGAGAGAGAGAGAGAGAATGTTACTAAACATTGAAGACAAACTGTTTCTTAAAATATTGCTACTTTCAGTGGCGTAACGTATACCTCTATAACCCTCGCACTGTGGGGGGAGGGCAGGAATTTTAGGGAGACTAAAGCCTAACTAAATCCAAGTAAAATGTGAAGCTTAAACTCACCGCTACACAATTCGTTAAATCTTATTGTAAGGCTGACATCTACCCGATGTCTGGTTTTGGTGTAACTAATCTATAAAATACTGAATAGACAAGGATATGACACATAAAGGATTTAATCACGCACAAATACAATACACAACGTTACAAAGAGAAGTTTTTTGTACATCTAGTGAAAGAACAGAACAGCAACATAATGACGTCATTAGCTTGACGCTGATTGGTTGGAGAGGCGATGCCATTTGCAACACCAAGTATGAATTTAAGCTTTTGGCCCAAAACCTGACTTTACAGGGGCCCCTAATGTTCTCCGTTACGCCACTGGCTACTTCTCATATAAAAAAAAATTTTTTTGTTATGATGTGCATAAGTTTTTCTCATGCTCATATAGAAGAAGTCAGAAATGTAGAAAATTATTAAGAAAGAATAAAAAATTGAAATTAGTATCCACTCAGGTTTTCAACTTGTCAGCGCCAAAATACTTATCAGATAGGAGATGGAGGATCTATTGCAGATCCATATCCCTGTGACGTGAAGAAACTGAAGTTAGTATTGGTAAAATGGCAACATTACTTAAAGGTTATGTTTACATTATAAATATTGGAGGTGAGGAAAGGCGACAGCGTGCATATTGAAGTGAAGCGTTATGTATTCATCGGTTGTGTTTCGGACGTTATTGAGTCGTAAAGGACGTTCTTGTTTCATATCATCTGTTTTAAATCCCAAGAATGTTTTCAAAAGAAATGCACTTCAATTTAGCCGAAACTCAGGAAGTAAAGTTTCAGATAGAGATAGAATGCTGGAGAAATATTATGTTGCGAAACAAGCATATGAAGGTAAATAACGAGCAAAATACTTCAAAAAAAAATTCTTTGATTATTAAAACGCAGAGGATTTAGTTTTCATTTTTAGCCGAAGAAAGTTGTATTTTCTGACATGTTTAAGATGCATATATTTAACTTAATCTTTGTATGTGACTCGCGTAGTATTTATCAAATACAAATTCAATTCATTTGATGATTTAAATTTGTTTTAATAGAGTAGAGAGAATATAATTATAGAATTGTGAAGTTTTTTCTTTTCTGTGTGTTGTAGGAACGTAAACTGTGTACAATTAATATTTTTCCTTTTTCAGAAATTGTGATTTAGCTGTGAAAATTGGTGAATATATTGATTTTGAATAATATTGCTGTTGCATATGAGATACACAGGAGTTTTATTATATTTTGGTTAATTTTAATTTTGTGCATTTTCTTACTTTATACAAAGAATTAAGGGGCTTCTATAAATCAGCACTAGCTTTATTCAGCATCTGGACCTTTTCATCTCATATTTGAAAGTGTTCATAGAGCTTTCAATGGTTGATTATGTATGTGTATGAAATATATATAATTGAATTAAAGAGTTCACTTACCATTCACATTCTATTAAGCAAGTGTTAGTATATTTAGTAAGTCTTTTAATAAACAAAATGCTGCACATAAACACATATATTCAGATAAGTTGTTTGTACTGTAAAGTGATGCATATATTATTTCAATAAAAAACTAATAAGAAATTTTTTTGTAAATGTTTTTGTATAAACATAAAATCATATGGTATACCAAATTTGTTAAAAGAGGCAGTAAAATTTGTTTTAGACTGCTTAAAGTGATTCTTATAAATTTCTCAATGCAAAAAGTAAAGCTAATTTGTTTAAATTTATAGAAACATAATTTTACATTTTTCAATTTTTACAGAATTTAAAATTAAACCATAGGTTTGTTGTATTCATTTCACAATATTGTAACCCAGTATTTTCTGATAATTATCCACTTTTCTTTCTTCTTGATTGTATTAATCTTAGTAATTCTTCTTAATATAATTCAGTTAAAGTGTAAATTAGTGTACTCCTTGGCAAAATTGGCATTTTTTTGGTAATTATAAGAAGCAGTTACCAAACTATTAATATGTTTCAATAGTTATTTTCAGATAGCAAAGTAAGAAATTCAAACAAAACAAAATAACAATTTCAAGTACAAATTTCATCACTGATAAAAGAGAATTATTAGAATTTTGTGAACTAATGAAACATTAATATTAAATAATAAGAATTATACTCTTTTTTTCCTTCTAAAAGCAAAAACTTACTTTCTGTTAGAATTTCAATTCTTTCAAGGAAAAATAAACTTTTTTAAGATCATTGAGAAAAATGCAATACTGTTCATTTAATTGTTCTTTCCGTGGGTCTTTTTCCATATAAAATCAGAAATTTAGAATGGAATTGAATCTTAAATGGAGTGATTGAGTTATAGTTGTACTCAAGAAACTCGCATTCCAAGAAAGTTACGTTAAAATAAATGAGATCACGATTGGTTTTTTGAATCATACATTCATATTCTCATTAAATCTAGGTCACACCTAATTTACTCTAACTATTATTTCTTGCAGATCTTTTAATACAGTGCTTATTCATTCCTCTCAGGATATTTCCAAATGAATTCAATAATCAAAATCTTTTCAATCAAATACTTGTTATTTTTGCAAACTGAGCACTCAATAGTAATTAAAATCAAACCTTTATCAATGCATCATTGTGTCACAGGTATTTGCTTTTGCATTCCAAAAATCATTTTTAGAAGAGGAATGTAATCTTTGTATTTCAGTTATGCTGTCCAGAAAAAATAACCCAAGAGAAACTCCAAAAAAGAAAAGGGAAAAATTGATAAAATTGCAATGAATATGAAAGCCATTATCTTAATTTTTCAACAAGATTATTGAAACGTGTATTCTTAGAAGAATCATCTGTCCATCTAAAAACATGCTGGTTTTAAATAACAAATAGCAATCATGTACTGGGAACACATGATCATATCGGAATAAGTCAGCATTTCATTGTATCTGTGTTACCGTAGTAACTGGGTTACATTATCTCTCCATGAAATGTAAAAAAAACCATCAACATCCTCCAATACACTCCAACCTATATTTCTAGTACCATTTTATTGAACTGACTTTTTTTACTTTTTTAAATAAAACATTTAATGATGGGATAGCCTCTGCAAAATGTGTTACAGAAATGTAAAAAGTTATGTGAATTTATTAAAAGAATCAACTTCTACCTTATTTTATAAGTACCATAAAATCTCGCATATAATGTGCACCTTTACTTTCAAGCTGCATTTTTTAATTTTTTGGTATATTTGCTGTATAACGCGCCCCGCCCCTCCTTTTTCATTTCCTGCTCTTGTACCTGAAATGTACATGAGCAGTGTTATGTTTTGAACTCATGTATTTAAGATATTTTTTCAAGCTTTAGAAAAAATAGTATACTTCTAGAACTACAACCCTTTAAGTTCATGAGAAATGTCCTTCCTTTTAAATAAATAGTGTTTCGATATTTATAGATGTCTAATTTTTTCTATGCTCATCTCTTTTTGTATTTTTTTAAAGCCTTCATTTTTATACCCAGTGTATAACGCACACCCTTATATTTCAATCTTATTTTTTGTGTTCAAAGTGCACATTATATGCCATATTTTATGGTAATCATTAGAAGTTAAGTTTGCTTATAAAATATGTATATAATAATTTATTTTAAAATCAGGCATTGATTTCAACCTAAATAAAAGTTGGGTTTGTGAAGTATAATTTACTGTAAAAGCTTGCTGTAAGCAAACCTGTAGCAGTTATTTTGACCCACTAATAGAAATGTCCTTTATATTAAAATAGATTTATATTTTATCAAACAGTTACATTTGATTTTTCTATAATAAATCACTTTTTTAATAAATTCCGAATTGCATAATGCATATCCTTTACTATGGATGGTACATGATTCTCTGTGTGTGCGACTTTCATTTCTCCTTTTCTGTTTGGAGTGCCCAAAAAGCAAGAGGCAGTCAGATATATTTTTAAAGTTTAAAAAAAAAATATTCAGGATGGTTAAGATAAAGCGTAATGTATGCTTAATCGTTTGTGAATGACAGCACTATCAAATTTCAACAATGAGTAACGAAAAATCAATTCAAAAGGAACACTGTAATTTTCAAGAAAATGGCAACTGTAATATTTTAAACATTATTTGATCATTGCATAATTATATTATATAAACATTATTATATTATCTATGTCTGTATACATGAAAAATTATGAAAATGATAATAATTCATTCTGTTTTAAGTTTTCAATCAATAAATATTTTTTTGTTTCCAAATCTGATATAAAGGTACTTATTTTTATGTGTGGCTCGTGATATTATAATGTTTTTCCAAAGTGGCCTGCAAGGTCATTTGGATAGGACACCCCTGCATTAAGTAATGCAATGAATGAATCCAATTTCAGTGATAAAATTATGAAAATGTAAAGGCTTATGTATATTAAATATGAAATACAAGATATTGCGCTTTCTAATTTGTCTATTTCTTTTTTAGCAAATTTGCCACCTCCTGAAGTGAATCCTTTTGGGGTCTTTGCTAATAATGAATTAAATCTGGGAGATATAGATGTATATGGTTTTGATTATGATTATACTTTGGCAGTATATAAGGAATCGCTACATTATCTAATTTATGAATTGGGAAGAAATTGGCTGGTTAATAAATTCAAGGTAAGTATACAATTCCCCTTGGTGTCAACATGATTTCTTTACAAAGCATTAGCAGCTTTAGTCAAAATAGGAATTTTATTACTAGAAATTTTCAGATCTCGTTTGAATTTTTCACACCATTCATATTTAATTAATGTATGATTATTAGATATTAACTGTGTAATACTGTGCATAGGTCTTAACTGCCTGAGTATTTAAACATATTACTATAATTTTTTTAATATTATAATTTAGCATATTACAATAGCTTTTACTGTAATTTCATTTTTAAACATATCACACAAATTTTCCATTTATGACCTATGTGATTTTATGATCTTAAAAAAAAAACAAATAAAAATTAAAGTAGGTGTAACTGTATTGGAGGGATAAAAAAAACCCGTATGATTGCATATAATAGAGTATATATTTTTCTTATTTGTAGCTATTATTAATTCATAAAATGGAATTTTTGTTTTATGTACAATTTTTATAACCCGTTTACATTGAAAATAGTGTTAAAAAATATTTCCAACCTTCTAGCAGTTTAACTTACAGCCTGTTTATTAGAATAGAAAGTGGTTTTGAGTATGAGTGCAGAAAATTTCATTAAATTATCAGAACAGTTCCTGAAGGAAAGTATTTTTCCCTTTGCTGGGCACAAATCTCGCTATGAACACTTTTGGTAACACATACAAAATATGTAAAGATAAAAAAGTTACCTGCTGTTAGTTTTTGTCAGTTTTCAATGAATTATCACCTAAAACTGTTTGGAGAATAACTGGAAATAGTTTCAGTTGACATTTCATATGTGGCCTGTAGTAACATAGGTTATTTCTTGCCTGGACCCAGCTAGCAAAACAGTTTTGTTAAGTATTATTCCAAATGCCTTTTTTTTTAAACCTTAATATAATTGGATAGCTTAATCTTTTTAATGTTGAGGTACAACTTTTTCCTTTCAGTATCCTTCTGGGATTCAAGAGCTGCCGTATCAACCTGGATTTGCTATTCGTGGTTTGCATTATGACATGCAGGAGGTATATAATGTGTTAATTGAAATAAAGGATCAAATTTGTAATTTTTTTTCAGTTTAATTGTTGTATTGTAATGATGCTAGTTTAAAATTATTGTCCCAGTTTTTATCCATTTTTTTCTTTTGTAGTTTTAATTTGAAGAGAAATTTATTTATACTAAAGATCCATAAATATATGTATTCATTTATATATTTTGTATGCCAAATTAAAATCCATAAAAATGAGTATTTATTGCTTAGTGATGTTAAATTAGATGTCCTAAAATTTAAAACCACTTAGCTGAATGGCAGTAATGTGACTTAAGATTAAATTAAAGATTTTAAGTCATATTTAAGATTATAAGAGTTTTACACTATCCTTTAAACACCCATTTGCATTTGTATAACATGTAGTAATTGAATCTTTAAAATATTTTGTGCTATTTGAATTGTTTTCCCTTGTGATTTTGTTATTCTCTTCCCTCTCCTAAGAATAAAATTATAAATATTTATATAAATATATAAACTGAATTTTTTATTTGTAATAGTGATCATGTTGTCAAAAATGCTATTTTCTTCAATGAATAAGTTTTGTTAAATAAAAAAAGTTGAATGAAAAATTAGATTATTTATTTTATAGTAGAAAAAAAAGATTTATTCAGTACAGAATAAAAATATTGATTAAGGTTTTTTTTATATATATTTAAAAAATATATATACAAATAAAAAAGAATAAGAAAATGTGCTGTTATTTTATTCAAATGATTAAAAATAATAAATTATGTGATATAAATAAATTTTTGGCTCTTGTGTATATGGCGTCACCGCATTAAAATGGTGCCCAGCAAAGCACACCAAGATTCAGATAAGTCATCATAACAGCAAAAAAGGACAACAGAAAAACTGTCAATTCTCTTCCAGATTTGTTTTTCCATTTTGTAAACAGACTTTCATCAATTTCCACAGTTGAATCTAGTCCTCTATCTTCTTGGTTTCCTTCTTCTCCATATCTTAAAAACATATTTCTATCATAAAATTATCCCAGTTGATGTTAGTTTTGTCAGATAAATTCAGATGTTTTTTACAAAATTTAATTTAGTTAATCTCTTCATGCCAACTATATATAAAATGTACTGCTGTATGAAACAGTATTCAACTTCCTTCAAACCAATTACAATTTCTTACTCCTCATCTGCTGGTGGGTTGCTGTATTTTTAAAATATACATTTTCCAAAGTACAGTTTTATTGTATGGGGATTGCTACGATTTGGGCTTTTTTGTAAGTATATCATGATTCTGTAACAACAAAATTGCATCTATTTCTGTTTGTGGCAAATCCCAAATTGCCATTTTTGTAGTTCACAGAATGGTGTAATCAGCTAAATGCAAGGAATTGGAATAGAAAAAAATTAGCGTGAATTTGGGTTTTATAAATTTACTGAGCAACATGAAAAAACATCAGGTGACTATGTATGTGAGATAGCATGTGCAGTACAAGACAGTTACTTCTCAAACCAATCCGTGAAGATGGCTTCATTTAAAAATCAATCAGAGACAATGATGTCATCGTGAACATGAAAAAAATTGGCGTATTATGTTACTGCCATGCTTGATTACTTGGGGCGCCAATTTTAGTGCATTACCGTTAATATGCAAGTACCATTGTTTTTGTCAAACATAATTTTTATTTGTAAGATTCATAATACATAAATGTTTTTAATTATAAATTTTAAACTAAATGGATTACTATAAATTTTTTTTAAAAAAAATTGATTATAGTTTAAATATTCATTATAGGGTATTCTAATGAAAATTGATTCCTTTCATCAAATTCAGTTTGAAAGTGTGTTCAGGTATGAGTTCATAAATTTTATCTTTAAAATTAAAATTGTAACTGAATATCTCTTCATGCTTAATTTCCCTTGTTATAAAGTATTTAAAATCTCATACAATTGCAATAATTTTAGCAAACATAATTATAGGTATTTTTAGTTCTATTTTGTTATTTATATTTTGTAGAGGGACTACTCCATTAGAAAAAGAGGAAGTAGTTGCTATATATGGAGGCTCATATATACCTCAGGAATTGATTAGAGGAAGCTCTGAAGTATGTGATTTTCATTTTTTATAAATACATTGATTTTTAAACAGACTCTTTGGTTCTAACTAATTTAAGTTTTTTTCTTTATCATAATAAATATATTTAAGTGTAAGAACAAAATGCTTAGCTACTTTCATTGAACACATTTGTTTTTGTTTGAATTTAAGCTGAGTGTGTGTTTATATTTTCAATATTGCCTCTTTTTTTTTCAAAATTTCCTTTAGCAAAAGTTAAACAACCATAAATTTCCATTACATGAAAGATTTCTTAAAAATATTTTAATGAAGCAAGATAAAATTCTATGATATATAATTTAATATACGAGTAAAGGAGGAATTCATGAGTATTATATGAAATAGTGACTTAATTTACTAACTAAATTAGTGTGATGTATTTTTTGTTAAGAAATGGATTTTTCTTTTTCAAAGTAATTAACAATAGTCTTGTGACTGTATTTGTATATTTTCTTATTTGAACTTTTTTCATCTGTTATTTACATTTACTATAAAATTAACAAGTTTTCTCATCATAAGTTTTGTAATTCATTTCTTTTTATTCTCAAAGAAAGAATCTAAATTATTTTAAAATTTTAATTGTAGATTCTCTACTCTAATGTAACAGGAAAAAATGTGAATTAATGCATGGTGATGACCATGTATAATATTGTAAAAGTAACTCCACTCATAGTATTACCACCTCATCATTTGACCATCGCTCAAATTTATGGGGTCTATTGTAGCGATATCATCTATATTAGCCTGTAAAAACTCTGTCAGGGATCATTTTGGTATAGTGGTTCAGTTACTCAGTTTCGGATTCAAAGGTCCCAGGTCCTGTCGGATATGCGCCACTTTATTGGTGACCCTGGTTGAGCTAAGAAACCCTCTGAACTGTCATGGTGCCATCAATCCTCAAAAAGAGCAACCAATAACTCATCAAAATTCATTTGACGCAGCTAACAAAGTCGTCTAACTCACTTTATGCAACTCCTCCAATTCACACCAACAACTGATCACTTGCAATAATGATCAAATCGTTTGTTCACCTAACCACCAACTCACTGGTAGGGAAGTGTGTTGCAGTATCATCTATATAAGCTAGTAACAACCTCCGTATCAGTGATCATTTTGGTAGAATAGTTAAGTTACTTGGTTTCAGATCCAAAGGTCCTGGGTTCTGTCCTCCGGATAAGTGTGCCACTTCACCATCACCAATAACACTTATGTTGCTTTAGTGTACGATTTTAATAAACAATCACTCACTAGTACAATTTTAAAATTTCATTACTTAAAATACATTAAATGTTGCATAATTTTTTAAATATAACTTATTAGTGAGATTTCTTAACATCTTCCAATAAAATGCATTCTTATTTACATTTGCCTTTTCATGAGAATTAAATATACATCTTGATATTTTCACATTTCATTCCTTGATCTTAATTTAAATTATTTTAAAAATTGTTTTTTTTTTTTAATACAACATATTAGTTCAGGTTCAGTTATTTCTTTCACTGTTTAATTTGTTTATTCTAATCAGTTTATTGTATGAAGTTTTTATTTTTTGCTGCTACAAAGCTGTTAAGCTTCTTGAAGCATAGTGCTGTTGGGTTTTTAAGTCTGTTTTATAATCCCTTTTTAGTTAATATCAATATATTTTTATCAGTAGATGTCATAAAAATTGGAAATTTTATTATTTCTTGTTTATAAATAACTTGTTTAGAAATGACTGTAGACTAGACTAATATTAATTTAATTTGATACAACTTAAATATTTTTCAAATGTAGTAAAATTTGTTTTTCAGGAAAAAAGAACATTATTTTTTTTGTATGTTTATGAATATGTATTTCTAAATTTAAATATTTAAAAGATGATTTAAATATTATTTTTCTAGATTCCTTAGGTTTGTGTGTTTTTCACTTTTGCGTAAAAATTTAAATGTATATTAAATCCTTGAGTAAAATATTTTTGAAATAAAATGTTTTCTCAGTATGTCTTGGATAATTTTCTATTTTTTTTAAATTCAAATAATCAATGAAGCATTTATATTTAGGGAACCAGAATGAAGCAGCTTAATGATTTGTTTTCAGTGCCAGAAATTTGTCTTCTTTCTAATGTTACTGAATATTTCGAGAAGAACAATATTCCTTACCTTCCAGAAATTTTATCATATGATATACAAGTAAGAATATGACTTCAATATATTTTTTTTGTAATTTTCTATTTATTAAAGCAAGATTTGTGTTATAATAACTTGTTACAACTTTTTCCTCTAATATATAAATCTTATAATTATTTATTATCTTACACACACATATTGTATAACTATGATATATATAGTGCATGTCTTAGTATTATTATTGTGCTATGCTGGGTGTCCATATCTATTATTGAAAGGATTTTAGTCACATATATATTTTTCTTTTTTATATGAATGAGACTGAGAGGTATTTTAACTTACAGAAATTATATAATTTATATTAAAAACATATAGAATAAAATTAGTTACTAACGCCAAACGTGTGTTCAGTCTTAATGTAAATTGAAGAGGGCCATGAGAAATTGTATTGCTTTGTTGTCTTTCCACATATCACTCAGTTGGGTTTTTTCTGAGGTTATGTTAAATATACATTTCCTGTATTGAAGCTTCATAAATTTCAATGGAGGAATCATGCAATAACTCATAAAATGCTATAGAAAAATATAACTTTAAATTGAGTTCTATTTGGAGGCTGTAAGAGCTTTTATAAGAAATTTCTTAATTGAGACTTTTTCGTAGTTCCTTAAGAAAAGTTTTAATCGGTACTTTTATTAATATTTTTGTAACTTTATATTACATTGAGTCATAGAGTTTATGGACACTCCTTTTAACTATTTGCAATCATTGTTCATAAATACACTAAGCAATATGGTTAGGAAAATATTTAACTTTTTATTTTTAGTATTTAATTCTCCCCAAGGTTCATATGAGAATTTGTTGCAATTTATGCTTTATCTTATTTTAAATTCTTCCTCAATTGAGAATCGTTACTAAAATTGTAAAGATGCATAACATAAAATGAATTCCTTTTCTTTTTCTTTTCATCTGTTTTTGTACCTGAAGATTATAATCCATGCATTAAATTACCATTTCATAACAATTATCAGTGAATTTTAATACTGCCTACTTAAAACTTAATATTAATTTTAAAACTGCTCAAATAAGCTAAACCAAGTTTTTAAATTTTAAAATCAAATTGATCAATGTGTATATATTTTTAGAATGCAGTGCAAAGTATTCATCCTGTGATGCATAAAATGTTAGATGAATCTACTATAGGTAAATAGAACAGTGATTATGATTTATATTTAATTTTTGTTTTTCATTTATGAGTTTTTATCACTTTTTTTATATGCACAAAGAATGGGTTTCTAGTCTTGTAATATCCAAAACTTGATTGTTGGTGATTGAAATATTTATTACATGTAGTTATGCATAATTTTTTTTTTTATTAAATTTCATTTGATAACTGAATTTTTTTTTTTTAGAAAACCTCCCCAAGAAAGAATATGTTATGACATAAAAACAATTTTTGATATTACCTAGAATACATATTTTATGTTTCGTCATTTTTTTTTACTTTAATAAATTATAATTTGAAGAGATAAAATTATTTTGTGCCTTTTAAATCAAGTTACCTATTTGTATGTAGCAATTTTTTTTTAAAAAAAAAAGCTCCTAAATTATATGACAAGATGTCATTCATGCAACATATTGTGGGAATTTAATAAGCTACTTGAATTCTTTAAAACATTTTTAAAGAGAAAATGATTATTAGGCAAGTGTTTTAATTTTTGATTATATGTTAAGTCATCAATTTTGTATCTGTTTTAATATCAGCAGTTTTATGCTTGTAATTTTATTATAAAATTATTAAAAATTAATTTTGCTGAAAAAATATTTTAGATTTACTATTAAAAAATCTTTTAAAAAAACTTTATTGTAAGAAAAAAATTTTTTGTTCAAAATTTTTGTTTACTGTGATGAAAAGTTTTAATTGTGTAGTGAAACAATTAGCTTTCTTTTTATAATTTTACTCTAATAACTTTTTAATTATTTTTGAAGTTTCATTTTCTATGATTGTTAGAAATACTTGGTATGCTTTATATCTATATAGTAGATGACTCAATTAAAAATTGTACGGAACTGAATAAATGACAGGGCTTTTCATAGAGAAAAATAAATATGATATTTTGAAAGAAAAATAAGTTGGATATCTTTTGTTTTATACAGTTAAGCCAAAATTTGGATTTTTCTCTGTATTAGTACCAAATTTGTTATTCTTGGTAAGAATTTTTGAAGTGTCTTGAAAAATGTTTTTTTAAAGTGTTATGGGATTATATCATTACACATTTTTGTCCTTATTCCCTTTTCAGCATCTTAAAAGCTCATTATAGTTTTTAATATTAATGCTTTTGTATGTGTGCATGCATTGTGTTTTTTAATATTCTATTTGCAGTTCAGGATGTGAATTTTATCTATTAAGTTATAATACTATATATTAAATATTAGTTATTGCTGTTGATTAATAATACCAGTGCATATTTAATCTCTTTTGATAATTATTAGTAATTACTATATTGTTCATTAAAAATATATTCAATATATTGAAGGAAAATATTAATTATGCATACACATACTAAATTTGTACATGTAAAAAGTATTAAAAAAATATTTTATAATTTATGTATTTTTCAGGTCAATATCTTGAAAAGCTTCCTGATATGACAAAATTTCTGAACAGGCTCAAGAATGCAGGAAAGAAAATGTTTTTAATTACAAATAGTCCTTTCAAATTTGTGTAAGTATCAGTGTGTCAGAAATAAAAGGAAGCATAAAAAATTGGAACCTTTTTATATTTACTTATCAGAAAAAAGGGAATTTTGAATCATTTGTATAATTTGTTGAATTTTATGATTTTGAAGTATTATTCAAAATGAATTTTTTAAAAATTAGAATAATTAATATGAATTTTTTAAACTATATATAGATGTTTCAGGTTATGTAGTGTGTTTCCTACACTTCTCACTTAAATGTAACTGAGTGCGCCATACTTTCCCACCTTCCTACCCCAACTGAAACTTTAGAACCCTGTACCGGGGCATTTCTGTAAACAGGAGGCGCAATGGACAGATACAAGGTCTTTTGTCCGCATCAATCCGCAGCACCTTCAAAGGTGTAATTTTCGTTTAACCACATTTCTACTCTTAAGTGTAAACTTTAACTGTAAATATTTATTTTCTGTAATATA
>BMAV01005210.1:63696-75624 GCA_019973955.1 Trichonephila inaurata madagascariensis
TTTTTTTTGTGTGTGTGTGTACTTTAACAATTTAAGGATGAAAATTTACATTTAACTTGATGAGAGAGAGAGATCAAAATAGGGATGTTCGTTATGTTAAAGCACTATACTAAACTTTAAATGTATTTGTTATAGAATAAGATTAATATATATACCCGCATAAAATTCTGCGTATAATGCACACCCTTACTTTCAAGCTTCAATTTTTAGGTATATTTGCCGTATAACGCGCATTCCCTCTTTTACGAAGGAAACTGAAATGTATGCATGCAATGCTCTTATTATTTAAAGTTGTTTATTCAAAGTAGTATCCCAGAATTTTGAAAAAAATATAGTATACATCTAGAACAATCCTTTAAGTTCATTAGATGTCATTTCTCTTAAATAAACAGTGTTTCGATCCATATAAAAATCTAATTTTTTTTATGCCCATCTCTTTTTTTTTTCTTTTTTCTGTAAGTTTTGGCTGTTTAAAGAATATTTAGATGCAAAATATATTGAAATTGATAAATAATAATAATAATAAATAAAAAATACAAAGGTATGATTCATCTGTCAATATTGATTGTAATAATAAATATTTGGTATTGTTAATGATTACCTATTTATACAGGAGTTCTGATTCTTTTCCCTTTATTTTAAAAAACAATAGCTAACTGTACATATTTTCAAGAAAAAGTGTGCTTCTGCCATAATTATAATAAAACTATGGTTTTTCTGTTATTATATAGAATTAAAGCATTGAAAATCAACTTAAAAAATAAACATTTCTGGGGTTTTAAATTGTTTTGTGTTTATTAAAGTATTCTAATTTGTAGGTTATTAATATCTGATTTTATTTCAGTGACACTGGTATGACGTACATGATAGGTCCTGGATGGACAGATCTCTTTGATGTGATTGTTGTCCAAGCACGTAAACCAAAGTTCTTTACAGATCAAAGCAGGTGATTATTTAATTTTCAGCATATTAGATATTCTAGTTGTTTGAAACTTTAAAAAGTATTATGCTTTCTATCATTACCTTTCATACTTATTTGCTATTAAAAAGTTTTGAAAATTTTTGTCCCTTTTTTGACTAGTCTTATAATTTGCATTTTTGCAATGTTCTAATCTCTAAATGATACAAGAAAGGATATTTATCTGTTTAAATTGCATAAAATATTTCGATAATTTATTTTTACTAAGTAAAGAATTTTCATAAAATTATTAAAATGATTGTGACCGGGGAATTTTGCATGCAAAGAGTTTCTTTTTATGTATTCAGTATTACATTAATTGTAAGGAGATATTTTCATTCATGGTAAACACTTAATTTTATATATTAGTTTTTTTTTTTTTATCTATACATTTTGTTTTGAAATGAAACCCTTATTTTGAGTTTTTCATCAGACTTGTAGTAAAACATTAAATTCTGTGCTTGTATAAGCAGAACAACAAATATTGGAGTGTTGTAATAATTATCAAGCTCTGTATTCTATATCCTAATGAAGATATTCTCTGTAAAAGCACAAATCTCTCTCTCTCTCTGTTGTTAGTTGGTATTGAAAAGGAATCTTTGTTTTATAATGATGCGTAATCTACTGATTAATGATCACCTTAATTTTTAATATTGTGAAATTATCTTAATTTGTGTCTTTTCCAAAACAATATAACTCTTGGATATTTTTATTGCACTTTATCATTATTTTAAATGCAGAAAAGGTTTCTAATTTACTTTGTGTTAAACAATAAGCTTGGAACTTGTTTCGGTTGTACTTCTCAATTCTAAAAGGAATGAAGACTGGCAAAAACTAGTTCTCTATGTGAAAAATTAAGTAGTAAAGTTGTAGTTATATGTGAGCATTGGTATTATGAGAAAATTTCAGAAAAGTTTAGTTCTTTATATAAATGATGTAATGAGAGGAAGAAATCCCTTGAGGTTTTGAGCTTTACATTGCACCTAGGTTTCTTCAGTATATTATCAGTATAATCCCCTCTTCCCCCTGCTATTTGTCATTTTAGAAACAGGGAAATAAGTGAAAATGGTAATGTAAAATAAAGGTATCTGTATATTTGATAGTCAGATGGTTGTCTGTTAAAGTTTTACAAAACACTGGGAGATATTTTTCTTCAAAATAACCAAATACTTGTTAAATATACCTATTAAAATTTCTTATTAATATAGTCCCTTTACAAGACAAGTTGCATTTGGATCTATATTTGGATTATTTTGTATTTGTTTGTTAGCTGTTTTTAAAATTGAAAACATTTAATTTATTTTTATTAAATATTAAGAAAGGTCTATTACAAAAGTATTTTAATTAATATCCAATCCCCCCTTTTTTATTCATCAGCAAAATCTGCTTTTATTGAATAGCAGATATTGTTATTGTAATTCTCTCTTTTTAATATATAACATGTTATGATGTATTCCAAAATATGCAGCATTGTAGCCCCTTCCCCAGCACCTTTTATTACATTGTTTGAATTTGTATATATGCTATATTTTGTTTAATTTAGATTTATCAAGGTTTCATTTTATAACATACAAAATATGTGGCATCATTTATAAAATATAATAGTTTAATTATTAAGAGAAATTCAGAATAGGGAACAAATTAAAAAGAATTATTCCATAATTGAGAAATCCAGATGTGGGAAAGCTAATCCAATTCCACTATGAAGTCAAACATCTAATTAATATGTACAGGCTTAAGAATTCCTCCATAAAGTAATAGAAGAGAGAAACAAAAGCTTAAAGTGAATGGAAAACGGTAAAATCTGTAAGAATTTAAATTGAAACAAGAAACATATTAGTATGTAATGTGCAAATATATTTATATATTGCATACAAAAAAATAATCAGTTTTATGTTTTACTTTGTATTTATCAATGACAAAAATTTAGATTGATGTTAATTTCTAATATTTGTATACTCTAGGTATTTGTTACTGTCACAGATTTTTAATATATATCTATTATTCTTAAGTTAAAATGTGTGTGTGTGATTTAAAATATGTTTAAAAATGCTTTTAGTTTTAAGATAAAAGTAATGTAAAATGAATACATTGATCAATCGTTGTAATATACTTGTTGTTATTGGTGCAGTTTTAATGTAAGAAACATTTCTGTGAATAAAATGTTCGAAATTAATATGTTATGACCATTTTGTTAATAGGCCATTTAGGATATATGATGTACCTACCAAAAGTCAACTATGGGAAAAGGTTACGTCATTACAGAAAGGAAATGTTTACATGGAAGTAAGTTTTATTATAGCAGATATTAGATATATGTAAATACTATTTAAGCAGAATATTTTAAGTAGAATCTGTATTTGTAATTCTTGTATTACAGGGTAATTTGAAAGAGTTGCAGCGCATGACCAATTGGTATGGCAGTTCTGTATTATATTTTGGTGATCAAATTTACTCTGATCTTGCTGATCTAACATTGCATCATGGATGGAGAACTGGAGCTATTATATATGAGCTAACTGTAAGAAGTTTGAATCTCTAAAATTCCAGTGTTGTGTTTATATTGAAGCAGTTATATTTAATTCCTATTTTAAAATGGTTTAACTGAATAGTTTGCTTCAATTTTTTAAAAATTAATACCAATAAAAATTTTGATTACTTTCTATTTCTGTATATTTTTTCTCTATTTTTGTAAACTATATGCTGACATTTTTTTACCTTTTTAGCAAATTAAAATTTCTAATGCTAACGATCTTGTTTTAAGAACTTGCAAAATTTTGTTAGATTCCAGTACATGTGCAGTGAAATTGTTTATTCCTTAAGTGCTTAAATTAAGGACAAACAATATACACCAACTCTGTCTCTTGTTTTACAAATTATGTTTTTACAAAAACTGCATAAGAAAAATATGAGACTTTGATAAAAGAAGGGCACATTTGACATTTGAGTTCAGTTTGAAAAACAGCATAAAATTAGGATAAAAAATAGCTGTACAAAGTTCTTATATATATTTATCTTATATGCATTTAACATTAATATTAAATTCATGCATATTTTAATTAGCTAAAGAAAATTAAGGAATACATTCATATCGCATCAAGAAAGAATAAAATTTAAATTAAAAATAATTACTTGTTGCTACTTGTTCATAAATAAGCACCATTCTTTAGAGCAGGATAAATTGAATTTGTTTTTATTTGTGAAAATTCTCTACCACAACCGCTATGCTCGAATCCAACGAAGATTTTCTTCTTGTAGTAACATTTTGATAAGAAACTACGATTCCATTTGTATTATGCATTTTTTAGATAGAGAATCTTTTTTGTTCTTTATTTAATACTCTAAGTTTTGCAGTATATTTATATAATTCTTGCTACTTTGCTAAATAAATCTTCAAATCTTGTTTAAGTTATTCATGTACGTGTTGTGCCTTTTTATCAAAGTTATAAAAATTGTTTTCCAGACTTGTATTCAATTTGAGGCTCTCAAAAATTAAGCTAGCAGTTAATTGATGAATTTCCTATCTGTCCGTGGAACAACCACCAATCCTAAATCATTAGAGTAAATGATCTTGGATTGTGTCATTTTTAAACCATGTAAAAAAAAAAGGTTAGGGTGCATTACTATGATTAAGAACAATAAGGAACGTTTTTTAAATATATATATATATATATACTGTAGATATTAACTTTTTTGCAAATTGTTATGAAATATTTTTACTATTTTTATATATAAGCATGTCAAATCTTAACAGTTCTTTCATTTCTTTACTTGAAAATAAAATAGTTTTTAATAAGAAAAGAATTTTCACTTGAATTTTTAAAATGAATTTTTATTAACTGGTTATGTTATCAATAAATAGTATTATTTGCAGAGACTTCTTAAGACTTCTTGAGGCCCTGTGTCTCTACAAAAATATAGCCTGACCTATGACCCTTAAAAGTAGACATCATATAGAATACGTTGCCAAAAACTCATGTAAATGATAGCCCAAAACAAATAAATGTGCTTGACTTATTATTGCACAAACCGGCTGATCCAACTTCCGTCTTTTGACTGAATGAGTAATGATGGTGTATGGGATTGGTCTGGGTCACGATGGTTATGGACGAAGGTCATGATGGTTATGGGCGAAGGTCATCACGTGTAGTCAGTTGACATATCGTCCAAAATTCCCAGTTTTTCGGAGAATACAATGGGCAGTAACATTTGACCATTTAAATTATTCGAATCAGGATCTTGTTAAGGCTGAATGGAGAACAAGAAAAGGCCCCCATTGTGGGTAAGGCGCTGGCCCAATTGACCTATGCCTTAAGATGTCCCTGATTATTTGATTGTTTTGCACCATGTTAAGCTATTTGTCAAAAATAATCTGAATTGTGGCAAGGTAACTCATGAGTTTTGCAATGCCTCCTCACAATTCTGTTATATTTCAGGATTTTTTGGTACTGCATTCAACTAGGGCTTGACAAGTTCTGCATTCACTTGTTATAGCATATAGTGGGGCTTTATTTTATTTCCACAATTGTAATACTCTTTGTGGTCACCATTTTGAGTCCATTGATGCAATAAAATTGGTACAAATCTTGAAGGGATTTTGCAAAAACAACTTTAAAGCATGTTTTGAGGATTGAGGGAAAAAAAAACTGGCAGAAGTTCTTTGAAGTTAGAGGAAATTGTATTTTGAAATAGATGTAATAAATACTGATTAGTAAATAGACATTCCCTTTGCTTTATGTCAACATTTTGGATACTTTATGAACACAATAGTACATGTATGATTGATTATATGGACACACGCACAAAATATTGTTTACATTTTTAAGAATTTTAATAAATAATTTCTGATAAAAACTTGACATTTTAAGTTTAAACAACATGCTTTAAAAATATGTTTAGCAGTATTTTGTAAAATTTTTAACAATTTATTTAAATTCTGTTTTTAGAAAGAAATTGAAATTTTAAATTCAGAGGAATTTCGCCATGATGTTGGATGGCTACAAACTCTGCAACATTTAATAGAAGAGATGCAGGTAGACATGAATTTTTAAGCATTACTTTTTAAAAATATTTTGCAAATTTAGAGTATAATTATATATTTATTTAAAACTGTAAAAAATTCAAAATAAAATCAAAGATATGACAAAGAGAATTCCATATTTAATTTTAACTATGAATACTTTAAATTTTCAAAATTTATTTCAGGACTGTGAAGAAGCTGATGAAATCATTCAACAACTTTTAAAAGAACGTGACCTACTCCGGTAATTTTCCCTTTTGCATTTTAATTCATTCCTTTTATTTAAATTCATTTGTAGAATATTTAAATAATTCTATTTCTCTGAGATTATGATTGTTTCATTACTTTTCATTTTTGTCCTTTAGAAATTTTTAAGAACTTGATTATAAAATTTACTTTCATGCACTTTTACAAAGTCACTTCTTGCTTTTTTATTGAAGTAAAGAATTCAATTTTTAAAATACAAAGTGTTTATTTTAAATAATTAACAAATATTAATAATGTAAATTTTTTCCCCACAATAGAGTCCATACAAAAAAAGTGTTCAACAAACAATTTGGAAGCATCTTTCGAACTCATCATAATCCAACATATTTTTCTAGACGACTATTTAGATACTCTGATATTTACATGTCTCAAATTACAAATCTGTTAAATTACTCATTGAACCATATTTTTTACCCTAGAAGAGGTGCTTTACCTCATGAATGTAAAATACCTTTTATTTAAGATTTAATGTTTATAGAATAATTTATATAGTATCTATTTTTAAGACAAACTATTTTGTTTATCACATAGACGTTTTTAGTACTCCTTGAGAACTGTGAAATGTTTTCTGCCTGCTGTAGGTGTAAAAAAATATGAGACAAATGTACTATATCATTAGTCACATGCATTTTTTTAGCTGTATTATAGTTTTGAAATACTTTTTGGTAATTTTTTTTTATGTATGTAACAAATGAACTGTCAATTCATGAATATGTTGTCACAAGTTTTTAATTTATTTCAATTGTTATTTTTCATAAAATCTCTATTAATTTTTGTATATGAATCAACTGTATGTTTTCTAATTGTTTTTAAGATCTCGTTGGTGTTTTTACCTATTGAATGTATCTTTAATATGTAAATTAACCTGTTGTTAAACCTGAACCTCGTAATAAGAATCTTGAAAATGCTCAAATTTGTTTGATATGAATTTATATATTTATTTTGATAATTAGTTATCCAGAGACATCTATGTATTAGTGCCAATATTTTGTCATTTGATTATACTTAAATGATCTGCCATATTCTTAGAATTTGTCAATTTCTTTTTTTATGTTTTAATTTTACAGAAATGTGAGATAATGGTTTTGTTGTTATTTATTGTTTTGATAAAAGGAATTTGTGTAATACAAATGTAAAGGGTAGGATTTTTGCAACTTATTATAGCTTTGAAAAAAGTGCATGCTGTTTAGTGTCGAGATTCCCACCCACTCTTTTTTTTCTTTTACAAAAGGAACTAATCATGAAATGTAATGTTATTTTCGAAATAATAATTAGTAATAATAGTTAATAACAAATTTAATTGTAATTAACAATCTTGAAACTTATTTGATATGAAAAATATGATCTGAAAACTGTTAAATTTTTCACAATCAGTACTTAAAGTTCTTTAATTTTTATGAGTGTCATTTGTATCATCTTTTGTGATACTGACTTATGACTCGTGCATATTGGTTGAACTCGTCTTGAAAATTTCGAACCTAGTATATGTATCAAAGTTCTGTTCACTTACATTTTTTTCGCAATCATTAAAAAAAAACTAAGGGAAAGATATTTATAATTGTTACTTAATTAGAATTCAACATTTAAGAGAGTATATTGAATTGTAATAAATTTTCCTGAATTGTTTTATTAAATTTAATTTAGAAATCCACATTAATTGTTTTCTATGTTCATATATATATATATATATAAATTATTAAATAGTTTTTATAACTTATTAATATTAAAGAATGTCATAATACCTACAAGTTCTATAATTGCAGCTTTTTGCACTTTTTAATGTTAATGTGATATTTTTGGAAGAGAAGAGCTCGATTAAGTATATGTGTTAACTATAAGTGTGCTAGTTTTTAATGTGGATTTTTGTTTTGTCTTTTATAAATGAATCTTGTTTACACATTTGTCACTCTCTGTCCAGTATTTGAATTATTTTATGTTTACAGGAATGAAGTTAATATTACATGATCTTAGAAATCATATTACAGAATTCAATTGTACTTTTATAAATTAAGGTTTTTTATTATATAGTCCATGTTTAAGTTGAAAACTGTAAACTGTGATGAATTTTTTCTTCTGTCGAGAACATGAAAAAGTATTTGTCATACCATTCCATATTTAATTTTAACATTTTTCTTTGATCCATTAGTATTGTTTTAATTTAATACTTGTATATCATTTTCAGTTATTAATATTTAAAAGTATAAAACTTATTTAGTCACACTGTAATTGAATTTCATGTACATATTTTTACATATACCTTAAGAATCTATTGAGAGACTATGTAATACTCAATTCTTAAAATATTTAACAAATGTTTCATACAAAGCACTTATATCATCAATACTTAATTATTTATCATAAAAGTATATTTTGTTAGTTTTGGTTCAAATAAGAATGTCTATCAACTGTTAGTCAATATAAGTAATAATGCAATTGGAAAATTAATATGCACTTTATATAATATACAAGCTGAAATTTCTATTTACTTATTTTAAAACTTTATTTAAAGATGAAATTAATCAATGCCACTTTTATATAACTACAAGTCTGATGGTTTGAGATTTAAATTTAACGAAAAATGATGCGGAATAAAAATGAAGCTTTTATATAATTTCTTTGACAAGATCTCTTGAAATTGTTACAATATAGTAGAGAAATTTTCAGAAATAAGAACCAAACCACAAGTATCTTTTAATACACCAGTTATGTGTTCATACATACGAGGCTCATTTTCAATAATGCCCTGATGTAGTATTAACTTAAACTTCAGAACTTGTTGAAATTTTTCCAATTGGAAAGTTTTTACTGACATCAAACTAAAGTGTATAAAAGAAATATTCTGTAATTTTAAAAATAAAGCTTTTTTTTTTTTGAAATCACAGATTAAAATTTAGATTATATTTTAATTTCTGTATAAAAACAAGAATTAAAAAAATTAATATAAGCAAGGCTTTAAATCATCACACAGTTGTCATATCATTATATTTGTATATTTTTTTCATGGCTTTCTTTTTAAAATGCTTAAAAGAAAACATGCATAAAATTTTTTAGATTTTACAGTAGATTTTTAAAAATGTTTGCTGCTTCTAAAACAAAGTTTGTGGTATAACTTTGCAGAAGGGTTGATTAAATTCCATGTTAAAATGTAGAAATAGTTTTCTGGGTAAGCAGCAAGCTCTGTTATGTAACTGTAATTGATTTCCTATAATAACAAAGAAAGAAAATGTAATTGTATATAAACAAAACTTTTTAGTAAATTTTTAAAAAAATATTTTCATATGAATTATTAAATAGTTTGGTACCTACATGAATTTTCAAGGACACCATTTTTAAATACTTTCTTGAGCATTGAGGTCATATCTCCATTTTTAAAAAACTAATTTTTCAAATATATTTTTCTTAAATTTCTGTTATGAAGTTTTTTGAGAGTTCTAATGGAACACTTTTATTGAAATCAATTGAAATTTATCTTACATTTTTGTATTCAGTATTTTGTATGCTAAGTTTTCAAAAATATGAGATTATTTGTCTTATACAAATTATAAAACTATGATTTTTTTTTTTGCTTTCTTTATAGCATAGTATTTTTCCTCTTGTAAACTGTGATAAATGTCAACTCCACTCATGTATTTACATTTTTGTAGTAGCCCTGGATCGAATTGTATTTTCTTTTATCTGTTATATTACCAAATGAAATAAATTTTCTCTTTTAATGACAATACTGCTGAAAGTTTATTCATTTATGAACTTATGTAGTGGTTTCTGAATTACTGTAGTGATAAAATCAAATGAGCAGCAGTTATTCTATTAAAATAGTATGTTAATTAGTGATTGCATCATGAGAATTTCTTAATTTAAACATCAAAAATCGAAAGAAAAAAGAAATGCATCTTTATTCCATGCAACATTTCAATATCATCCAAAATTATGATTGCTTTCCTAAAGAGCATTTTGTGAGTAAAATGTATATCTAGGTAAGGTACATGTTGTTTAAGATGTTTATATTCATTTGGAAAAAATGTATTGTTTATGCAGAAAAAATGTTTTACATTAAGACATCTTTTCAAGATTTGGTGCTTACTTCAAAAAAGTGTAATATTTCAAGTATTTCTTAAAATTATTCAACTAGTAGGGCATCAAAATTTTATAATAATTTATGCATGTATGTGTGCAATCACAAATCATAGACTAAATTGTCATAAATCTAATTTAAAGTTAAACTATCAATTGTGAAGTATAACATAGTGGTATAAGATTATGGTATTAAACAGTAGTACAAGGCCAGTCAACCTTCCTCTATGATTGCCTGTACCACTGGGTTGAAAGGAAGGGAATGTAGTGTAAGAGTTTCTAAAAATACTTTTAGTAATATAATACTAAATGATTAATACCTAAAATACCATAATATAATTTCCCAAACCAAATACAATGGAGGAAACAAATAAAACATCACCAGTGGCATACACAGGCCACTCTTATTATGTGTGGGGGGGGGGCTTATATTTAAAAATAATAAAAGGAAAAGTACCAATACATAATTTTTATGCTAAATATTAAAAGTTTATTGGTCTATGGGAAAGGTTTGAAGCCCCTTGTGTACATCACTGCTATTCATTAAAAACTAAAACACATGAAGATTCATTCAGGTTCTGCCAAAATCAAAACAGGATCATGCTTAAGGAAAAAATATGAAATATTTTAAAACATAATAAAAAAAAAAAATGAAAACCATGTAAAGATTTTTTAAAAAAAATTGTGTGATTTGGAAGTCTTAGAATTAAATTATATGAAGGTCAATTGAAAACAATTATCATGTAAAATAACCTGTGACACTATCTTGCAAAAGAATGTAGAAATGAGAAATAAACAATGATGAAAATAAATAAAAAATTTATATTATGTGGTAAATAATTAAGAATATTTCTATGAATAGAAACATGTATGTTATAATTCCAAAAAATTTCTTTAATAATATTAAAATAATGAAGTTCAGGTAAATAGGATAAAAATTAATATTAAGAGTACATTTACCATTTTTACCAAAGACTAATATGTTTCTAAAATAATAATCGCCATTAATAATACAACTATTTTCTTAAAGAATGTAATTATAATTTAGCAAATTATTCCTAGTAACTCCCCTATGTGGTAAATATTTTTGTATACCGATTATCATAACAATTAGCATAATTTTCGAATATATTCACAAATTAGGCATTAATTGGACTTTTTGAGAAGAGTTAAATTTTTGAATTAAAAATGTAAAGAACCCCTTTCATCAAAATGGTTTGAAAATATATATAAACAGCTATTAAATAATTGATCTCATTACACATACAGTTTAATATTTAAAAATGGGTTTAAAAAAAGAAGGAATGTATGACTTTGGAATTTGTACAAAATTTGTTTCAGCTTTTTAGTAGACGCTAATTTTATCTGTTTAGAAAATCAGGAATTTAATATTTTGTAAATTCAATAAAAATAGTTTTTTTTATCTTAAATAATATGCTCCATAGGAAGGAGCATGAACTAAATGAATGAGACATGAACGTACTCTTACAAATGACAAAAAAAAAAAAAATTTATAAATTCAGTTGTGATCATTTTGATTTCTGTTTTGTTTTATCTGTAAAGAATACAATATGAAATTTTCCTATTTTAATCTCAGCATCAAACTATTTTT
>BMAV01005210.1:76758-88509 GCA_019973955.1 Trichonephila inaurata madagascariensis
AGTATAGAATATTCAAGGATTAATACACATCAATGATTCATACTGCAGCTTCAAAAACGAACAAATATTCCAAATATTTTTTGACAAGGTGATAGAAAAACATATTTTTCATCAGTCCCCCTCTCCACACACAAAAAAAATTCGTCCTTGAAACGCTTTCCCTCGACCCTCTGGGTCCCGTCACACAAAACAAGAGGGGCGTTGGCCTCTTCTCATTTGAGTTCAGTTCAAAGCGGCCTCTCCCGGTACTCAACCGTCTCGCTCCCCGTCTGCGGGAACAGACGATCCGTAGGATCGGGCGATGGGAAGGGGGCGGAATAACGATCGTTTGGTGCGTGGGCATCCAATGGAAAGTGGTTATATGTGGTGTGATGTTCTGACGTCACAATGGGGCTCGTAATTCGTGGGGGGTGACGTAAGACTCCAGTGAGTTAACTCTCTGTACTACCAACGTTTCTTCGTAAGCTTTTGTGGCAGGTGTTCCCGTTAAAATTTACAAATATGTTTTTGCACAGAATATTCGTTTTTGTAGTGAATACTCGGAAGAGTGTTCACGAGTACTCTTTTAATGCCACTTAAATTTATTATAACTTTGGAATATAGTATAACATTTTAAAATGAAAAATTCTTCATTAAGTCAGACACCCATACATTTTTTTTAAAAAAATTTTTCACGTTACAGTCATTGTAAAAATAGCAGTGAAGTAGAAAATAAAATCAACGAAAAATTTATTAGTTAATAACTTCGTAAAATAACACATTTATAAATTATTAATTATTTGTATTTTCATTGAAAGCCGGGATTAAAGTCATTGTTTCTCGAACTTGAGCAACCTCTGTTATCTTACGACATTTTGCAAATTACCATAATGACAAATATCCTCATTTTCGGATGAAGTAGCCAACTTTTATACATGTATCCATTTTATTTTTTGAATAAGAATTTGTAGTGGAAAGAATAATTTTCATTGTGACAAACACATTTTCTGCTTCATCCAGTTACAGAAAGTGTAATTTAAAATACTGAGTTAATATTTTTTTCATAAAAGTATGATCAGTCTTTTATTGAATCTTTTTCATTATTCTTAATACAGAATTCGATTTTTATGTATATTATGGTATTTATCTTCCAAAGAAAATTCAGTTTTTTAGTTTATGAATAAAATACCTATCGATTCGGAAAAGATGTTCTATCTCCATGAGATAAGGAGAAAAATTTTTTTTAAAAATTATATAGTGCTATTATATGAACTCTTTTTCTTTATACAAAAAAAGGGTTGGTTTATAATTTTTCTACGATATAAATGTAACCCAAAACGGTGATTATAGATAAATGAGTAGAGTGAATTGTACTATGCACAAAGCAACATTTCATAATCCAAGCTCTCTCTTCCGGTTCCGTAAATTCATTCCGATCCAAGTTTTTTTTCCCTTTTCGGTTTCATCGTGCAATAGATTATTTCGACAGAATGTTTTTTAAAAAATTTAATACCAAGGAACCTGTTTAAAAATGTACCTGATGTTTTTTACTTGTAATTATTCAGTAAGTGTCCTCTCATCGCATTAAATGTTAAAAAGTCATAAAATACATGTTTTTTTTTGTCTTTAGCAAAAATTTTTTTGACTTATTACTGTAAAAATGCTCGATACTTAAACTTCATTCCCCTTTCGGCAGTAGGGGAACATATATAACATATTAACATATGTTACATATGAACATATATAACATATGTAACATATATAAAATATTTTTTATTTTATTCCCCCCTTCATCTATATACCAGAGAAAACTTTTTCCGTGTTGGTAAGTTTTGAAATTTTGAAAAAAATTTTTTTTGATCCATCCTATTGTACAACATGGGACATAAGTAATAAATATTGTATTTTAAATTATTTTAACTTTCAACATATCCAATACTTTCCTGAATAGGAATTCATGAAATTAAAAGTTGTAATTTTTGGGAAGAACTTACTATTCTTATTCCTGAAAGTAAAATTCGAAACAGACTAGTGACATACGCATATGTATTCAGCATTACTTTAAAAAAAATTCGGAATTTAGAAAAAAACTGAAATTTTTCTCTTATAAAATTAAATTTAAGTTTGTTAATTAAATTCAATACATAAAGTAGAATGGTGACGACTTAGGTTTTCATTAATTTAAAAATTTACTTTCTCGTCTTAATTTAGGTAATGGAAGTCAATAACTAATTTTTCCCCTATAAATAAATTCGGTACTTACGTATTATCGCAACCTATTGGCGACATTATATGAAACGAAGGATCTGGTTGACAATTCGGCGCGTTTAACTCATAGGAAATCGGGGTT
The DNA here is from genome assembly GCA_019973955.1 of Trichonephila inaurata madagascariensis. Classification (NCBI taxonomy): domain Eukaryota; kingdom Metazoa; phylum Arthropoda; class Arachnida; order Araneae; family Nephilidae; genus Trichonephila; species Trichonephila inaurata. Next base: position 79,088 of record BMAV01005210.1, read on the forward strand.
GCCAACTTGGCGAATTATTAATAGAGTTGGCGATTGTTGCGATAGTACGTAAGTACCATAAATTCGAATCACGATTAGAATTAAAAGGATTTTACACAACTAAACACCCAAGATATTTTTACAGAGGACGAATACTAAAAATAAAATGAATTAAAATGTTTGTGTCACTATTCAAGTATGCTTTCACCAATATAATGAACTTAATTTTCAAATATGCAATATACCAATGAACCACATTTTCCTTAAACTTTTTACTATAACAAGTGTAAAATTACATACAAAATGAAGTGGCGCTCTTATCCGATACAACAGATTCTTCGGTTTTGTAAGCACGTAATGTACCACTAGACCAAAATGATCACCTCAGTTTGGAAGTTGTTACTGCTTATAGAGATGGTACCGCTACACTCTCCCCCACCAGTGAGTCGGTGGATAGGCGAACGAACGATATAGTTGTTAAGGTGAGCGTGTTGCATGAGCAGTTATCAAGTGAGTCTGACGAGATTGTTTTGCTGCGCCAAGGGAGTCTGGCGAGTGTTTGGTTGCTCTTTTTGCGGGTAGATGGCGCCACGACTAATCAGAAGGTTGCCTTTTCTGAATTCATCCAGGGTCACCAATGAAATGTCGCGCTCTCTTATCCGAATAATAAATATCTGGAGTTTTGCGCCCTTATCCGGAGGACAGAACCCGTGACTTTAGACCGGAGGTTGTTACTGACTAACATAAATGATACAGCTACAAAAGTATTTATTATTCATCAGTTGAGTAATTTATCGTATTAAGAGAATTTGATCAGGAATTCAAAAAATGAGACTGAAGATAGAGCCAAACTATTTAAAAATTAAGAATGTGTGAAGCTATTACTTTTGTGTCAATATCCTTGACTGTTTCTTCTTAATTTGGTTTTCTAATGAGTTGTTTTGGGGACCAAACGATTTTAATATGCCGTGAATTACCATTACTTTTTGTGAATTTATTTATTCTTTTCAAGATTTTTTTAAAAAAATTTCACATAAAATCTTTGCGAAGTATTAAATTTGCTTATGTATTGAATATTTGATGTTATACCTTTTAGTACCCGACTAAATATTTAATGATACATTTTCAGAAGAATTATTTTTTGAAAATGGTTCTATAGCACGAACTGACATATTAATATATAATTCTATTTAAAAGTCCGATTAATTCTTGAGAAATGAAGACACACGCAAAAAATTTATACAAAACAATTGCATAAACTCGTGTTTACTCGTATGAGATTATTGCAGCGTGAACGCATCGTTGAATCATTTTTCAAAATAAAGTAATTAAAATATCTTTCGGCGGATTAATTTTTTAGTTTTTTAGCAATCAGGATTTCATCATTATCACAGTATATTAGTTAAAATAAATAGTTGCTTTATTAATGTCTATATATTAAAAGTGCTTCTGTAACTGATTTAGGGGGGGGGGGGCCGGGGTGAAAAACAATTATTCCACAGTTGTTCAAGTTTAATCCTGGAGTTTGTAGCTGTATTATTGTCAAATGTGCATCTTGTTGCAAAAGTGTTCGTATAATAAAAGATATAATGAATAAGGCTGATGTTTAATATTTAAAAATTGTGAAGAATTTCATGGAATACTATGAAAAACAGTTTATATACCTCGTAGAAAATCGATTATTGAAGAACATGAACGATCGAAAGAAGTTCGTCTCGAGGAAATGCGATTAAATCGAAAGAAATATGCAGAAAAGTAAAAAGAAGAAACCGTTTATCTGGAAAAAAATACTGCAAAATATATTATATGGATCTAGATAACAATGAAAAAACAAGGAAGAGTTATAAAAAAAGTGGTACTTTCGTATTATATCACCAACCAATTTTGCCAAATATAAAAATACTGCTAAATCAAAAGACGTTGCCAAATGCTGGCATCGTATTCTCGAGCATTATTATTGTATTTGTGCATGCGTGGAAACAGTCTTTCATTATTGGATGCATATCGCGGCCTTTGACGAATTTATTGACGGTTTAATATGGATACTTAAATATTATTGCAACCGCATTGTGGCGACATTATATGAAACGAGGCACATGATTGCCAATTTAGCGCGTACGACACATGCAAAATCGCGGTTGCTAATTTGGCGAGTTATCTTGAAGGTTGGTATTTTTGATAGTACGTAAGTACCTTAATATGTAAAAACCCAGAAAGTATTAGGCGTTAAAAAGGCTATGTTTTAGGTACCAGTAAGTTGGTCAGCTGCGAAGCCCAGTGTCTGAGTGGTAGTGTAACGCGCTTCCACACCACAAGTCTAAGGTTCAAACCCCGGGTTGGTCAAGGCCGACTCACCCTTTCATCCCTTCAGTGGGCCGATAAATGAGTACCAAGCTAGCTTGGGAACTTAACACTGGAGGCTTTCGCGTCGGACTAACCACCTGACCGGAACATCTGCTCTTGCACCCCAGGGCCCAAGGTCACATAAACTGATTTGGGCATAGTAGGCCTAGGCCCACATGGGCTGTTGAATCACTGAGTTAAGTTGGTCAGTTAATCATTTGTAAATTTTGTTTGTATTACAATTCACGTTAATTTCACCAATAATGAACTTAGTTTAAAAAGTATATACAGTAGAACGTCGTTTATCCGAATCAATTGGGACCGGACACCGTTCGGATATGTGATTGTTCGGATAACCGAAAACCGAATGCAATCCATGCATTGTATGAAACCAGACACTATACGAATATTGAAAATCATCACATGCGGAAAACGTGCTTGAAGAAAGAACAGAAAATGTGCAAAATGTCGCAATTTTAACTTTATTGTGGTAAATAATCCCTTACTTTTCGATGTACCATTGTACACTTTCGTTTATTCGCTGCAAGATATCTGAAAAAACTGGTTTGGATATTAGACGCTCCGGATAATAAGCGTTCGGATAAACAACGTTCTACTGTAATACCAATGAAAAATTTATTATTAATGTTTTATTCGATTGAAACATCTTTTTAATATCGTCGTCTTGATGGCTATAACTCTAATTTGCAAAACTTTGCTTAGAACAACTAAATATGTCTCGGTTCAAAGTCGTAAAATGGAGTGTGTCTCTCTCAATCCAGTTACCTCAACCTCGTCATCTAATCATAGATAAAACTAATACTTATATTTTTCCCCCTCGGATGCATTTAATTTAATGGAAATGTTTAAGTAGTTTAAAACATTAATTGCATGTAATTTATTTATTTTTTTATATATAAATTTTGCTTTATTTAAGCTTTTAAAACTTAAATTTTTACTGCAAAAATTAAAAGATTAGGCAATTTCAAAACTGGCTGAAAATAATGATACTTATGTAACTTTTAAAAATTAGAAGCAGTTTTGATCAAAAAATTATCCTAGCTTGGAAATTAAGTATATTCTTTTTAATAGGTGTAGCATGATTTAGTTCAGCTGCCCGATTATCGGAAAAACATATTTTATCACTATCGCTGTTATTCTTCCGCATTTCTAGTAAAAAAGTGAAAGGATATCCTTCATAACAGAGAAATATCCAGTTTTACTGTGAAACAGTCAAATGAATGAATTGAGAATGTGTCACACAAGAGGAAACAGAGATCAGTATTATAAAATAAGAAACACAAGAGAAAACTAAATACTCGAAGTAAATCACGTATTAAGTCTTCAAAAAAGTATAATGTGGAATTTCATAACTTATTGAGAAATTAAAAGGGGAAAAATGTATATTTGTGTTCGCAGTTTAAAGTTTAGATTTTTTTTTCGAAGAAATATTACACCATTGCTCTTCTATTTTGTAAATTTCAACTTATTATGTTGTAAATAATTATTTTAGCTAAATAAATGTTAAGATACTTAATAATCATTTGCATTACATTTTAAAAACATTACATTACATTTCATAAACATTACATTTAAAAAAAATCAATACTTTTTTTTAAGTCAGGAAATATTTTTTTTTTTACTTAGAATACTACAAGAATGAGCATTTTCAGTACATTTGAATATTTCATTTACGACTTTAAAAAATAAACTTAAAAGTAATTCAAAGTATTGTGTTTAAAATTGACAGAGTTTTTTCATTATTTCATAGTTAAAAAAAGAATTAATTTCCTTTGATTTTTCTTTTAAAAATATTACTCATTTCATCTTTTTAAATATTGATTTATTTTTTGATTAGTGAGACACTTTAGGTAGTTTATAAATCGATAAAATGCACGTGAATCCTGATTTTCTTTTTTAAAGACTCCTTTTTTTAATATGATGTGCAACCTATGTTACACATATATTATGTCATATATCTTTTTGTTAAATTATGAAAGTATGTTATACACTCAACCAAACTTTTTTATCGGATCGTAGCGAAAGATAAAATACTTTTTGGACAAAACTATTTTTTTAAAATTTTTTTACGAGGCATGGAAGTTCGGAGAGAGATTCTAGGTGCCGTCCTCGTCATTTGACCATGGTTCAAAATTACGAAGTCAATTGCAAATCCCCCGTGTTGCTTTAGAGCAGGGTTGGGCATCAAGTCGATCGCGATCCATCAGTGGACCGGCAGGACATTTTGGGAAGACCGCCTGAAGATTAGTAATTATATACCAAAATTTTCAATGTGGTCTACTACGAAATAAAACTACGAGAACTAACTTTAGATGAAAATGTTTTATTTTTTAATGTATTTTGAATTGTTTGATAATAAGTGCATCATTTGATATTATTATATTTGTGGCAATTATATGATTGTACCTTGCGTTTTGCTTCAAACGCGGTTTTTAAAAGTGTAAGTTTTTTTTTTTTATTATTGTAGTCATGTAGATAAAAGTGCTTATTCCGTATATATTATTAAGTTAAACAAATATTGTAAACCTTTTTTTTTTAGCTCACTACATCTACGCCGCTGGGTGGACCGCAACACCTTGAACAAATTAGAAATAGCTAGTACTCTGGAAAAGTTTGTCCAACCCTGGCTTAGAGTGTTACGCTAATAGACACTTATTCACCCTATATTATTGGCTGTATGAATTATTTAATTATTAGTTATTAATTTCTTATAACTATTTCTTATAACTAAAGTTCTAAGATAAACGATTGTTTTTTTTTTAATGCTAAACATATTTTGTTTTCCAAATAATTTTTTTAAGAAAATGAATCTAAGATGTTTAAAGTAGTAATAATCAACTTTTAACAAATCATGTTCCTATTTCTGAATCCTTTAACCTGAAAAACAATGTATTACACATCCTCAACAAGAAAAAAAATGGAGTTCTGTAATAAATATTAAAATATGAGCCTTACACGACATAGTTTGAATTCTGGAGCTTAAGAGCATTCCGAGATATTTTATAACAAGCAAAGAATTCTAAACTTCAAATAACACTCTTTTTTCTTTTCTGAACGAGATGAACTTCTCAGCGATAATTCTTACCCTGCTGAAAAGGCAATTTTACAGCTATTGACTTATTTGACCTTCAACACGAAAGACAACATTCCAGGAAAGTAGGGGAAAAATGCATTAAAGTATAAATAACATAACCCCTAAAGATAAAATTAAAGAGCCAAATATTGTGGAGAAAATTCTTTGATTTTTGTCGGTGAACCTGAAAAAATATATATATTTATAAAAGGTTAAAAATGTTAAGTTTTTTTAGAATTTTTTTGGTTCGTTTATTTTTGCCCGGAAAGTTCTATAATTGCGATATTGCTGAAATGTGTTGCATTTCATAGAACTTTCACGTATTAACCGTATTTCGTAATTAGGTTTTTTTCTTAGCAAACTTTTTTACTGCTAAAAAGGGATTCTTCTTTTTTTTTTACCTATATAGCATTGTAATTTAAAATTGCTGTGAATAAATAATTTTTATTATGTACTACAACTCTAGACTTTTCCTGAATTTTAATTTATCAGCTTCGTTAATTTTTCCATCTTGTTGAGTTTAACCTAGTGGATTCTTGCTTAATTGCTATTGAAGCTAAAAAAGAAATCAATATGAAAAAACTTTTTTTTTTAATCTTCTTATTTGCTAATGTTTGATTATGTTTTTATATTTTTACACAATGAGATTTATAACTATGTATATAGACAGAATTAAGAATTTTGTTCGTTTATTTTTCATTTGGTTAAGTTTACTTTTTGTTGAATACTGTTCAATATATAGTTACTAGGTTAAAAACAGAAAAGAAATAATGTTATGATTTTTTTCGTTCATTTTAACGTTTTTATTACTCTCATTCGTAAAATTTTTGTTGTACATTATGCTTAATTTGCAAAATTGTGTAAACAGTTATTATTCTATTAGAGTAATAAAACTTTGAAAATTTTAATTTTATGAAATTATCAAATACATGTAACGTAATTTTCCCAATTTTATATTAAATTTCTTTACAAATAATTAAAGAAGGAAATTTTTGATTACATTAAAATCAAGATACCTCACTGCAAATAATTTAAATAGCATAATAATTCGCAATCAGAAAAAATCTAGAAATTGGAAAGGTTTATATATTAAATTATATATTAAATTATAATAAATGATTTTTAATTTAAATTATATATATATATGTAACGTCGTTGGCAGGTGTTGGTTGCTTCTGAATAAGCGGAGAACTTCTGATTATATACATTTTACTTTTCTTTATTTTCACATAAAACATCAAAGACGTTACGACAATATAGAAAACATACAAACACACAAAGACATAGGGATAAACAAGCTGCAACTATTTACACATACTCAAGACGATGAGCTGGAGACAAAAACGGCGACGATTACATGGTGAAAGCAAACAGACAAAGAGCACGATCACCAAAAGCGCTGCAGCCGGTTGGCTACATGATTACTGAGAGAAGAGAGAGCAGGCTTTCCAGATCTTGGTATTTATAGCCGACGGTGAAAACAGCATGACTATTTTGTGATAAGAACTCTGATTGGTTAATATGGGCGGGAAAGGGATATCTGATACTAGTTGATTACGATTAATATTAAGGCGTTAGTTTTGAACCAAAGAATTAAAGCTTGTTTAAATATTATTAAAAAGAGTTAATTAAAAAGATGCTAGAGTGAATAATAAATATATATATATATATACAAATTATGTTAAAAAAAGGAATACGATCTTGAATTTTTCCACACATTCTAAAACGGTGCCACTGTGCACAGTGGGAAATGACAGCTTAATGTACATGTTGAATTTTTCGCCTTCCTTCCAGTGTGCCAGTCATTTACTGCAGGCAGTCTTGTAAGGTGCTGTTATATGTGTTCGTCGGACTTTTATTTTTCTAAAGGTGACTAAGTGACTTGAGTAGAGGTACTACATCAAACTCTCTCTTTTTGTCAAAAGCTTGGTGATTTGCTAAGTAAAACAATTCGTAAGATTTAGTAAGTATTTGGAGATAATGCTATGGGGTCACAGAAATTAAGGAGGGGGGTTTAACCAATTCAAAAGTGACCGCATGTGTTGGTAGAAAGTGACCAGTGTCCTGGGAGGTGACAAACTGCTTGAAATACAGCTGTTGTTAAAATGGGAGAAAAACTGATAATGAAAGATCGTAGTTTAACCGTACGAGAAACGAACAATTTGAAATTAGTGTTGGTTTTCCGCATGCAATTTTGTGTGGTCATGCGCAGAGTGTCTGGTAAATTTTTTCCCAAGCTTCTGTCGGTGGAACAGAAAAACTCAATGGTACAGTTTTGCACAGCTAGCTACTATCAACGCTGAACTTGGCTTCTTGCGACTTTTGATATTTCCCGAAAATGAAAATGCCATTGATAGGATCCCGTTTTCAGAGTAGAGATGAGAGTTGGCAGAATGCGAGACGGCGGAGTTGAACACCATTCCAAAAGAATCCTTCCAGAAGTGTTTTCGGCAATGGAAGGAATGCTGGACTAAGTGTGAAGGTGCAAGGGGCCTACTTTGAATTTGATAATGATCCTAATACCGCAAAGTAACTAAGATATTTTTCTGGCCAAAGGTCGGGTACTTTTTGAACAGACCCTGTATAGTCCGAAGTTTGTTCAAAATATAATTTTTCCTCTCTCATAATAAAACAAAAGATATTCTAATCAGAGAATATCTTTTGTGACGAAACAGTGAATCACATTCTCTTATCGATTGTGTTTTTATATTTTTCTTTATTTATGTTTTTCGTTATTTTTAACATCTTTTTTATGTCAGCAAAATTTAAATAGATTCTCCATAAACATTTCTAATTTTAAATTGAATCGATATTTATTTATTTCAATAGCTTTCAATGCCGTTATGGTCTGTGGACGTGGGGCCGCGGTAGCCGAGTGGTATAGGTATCGGACCGTGGCTTGCCTTGTCACGAGTTCGAGCCCAGTACGACTAAAGACCCGCCGTATAGAGCAGCGATGCACGTTAAATCTGTCGAAAGCTGAAACGTCCTCCCGTTGGTGTGGTGTGGTAGGAGAGGGGGGTGCAAGCTCAGGTGTCCTCCACGTCACTTGACCATGGTTCAAAATTACGTGGTCCGTCGCCAAAAGCCCTCGTGTTGCTGAACAGTGCGACGTTAATAATCAATCAATCAATCTGTGATCGTGGTAGTCGCGAGTTCTGCTGCCATTAAGGACTCGCTTCACGAAAGGCGTGATCAGGTCAAATCTTTCGTCGAGCTAAGTCTTCCCGTTAGTATAATGTGGAATTTTGAGAATGGGGTATTAGCTCAGGTCACTTGATCGTGGCTCAAAATTACGAGATCCATCGCCAATAGTTCTTGCCTTTAAAAAATTACGCTAACAAACAATAAATCCGTTATAGCCTTCTGTCTTGAAATTCTGAACATGAAAGTTATGTTTTACTAGAAATAATAAATTTGCCTTAATTATGTAATGTACTATGCCCCAAGTTAGCATTTTAGCTTAGGCCTTTTATCTCTGCAGAAAAACTACAGAAGTTTTTTTTTTCTACAGAAACTTTTCCAATTTAATTAGAATTAGCTTTTTTAATGTTTAGGCTTGCTCACAGGACCTTGGAAGAGGGTTAATTAAAATACCGTATTTACTCGAATCTAAGCCGCCTTCGATTCTAAGCCGCTTTTTTTTTTACCATTCTCACATAAGCCTTTTAAATAATTTTTTTGCCCCTATGCATATATATATATATATATATATATATATACAGGGGTGACTGTAGGGCCGGACAAACCGGACCCTTGCCCGGGGCGGCAAATTCTAAGGGCGGCATTTGGATTGAATTTGAAAAAATATTTTTTTTTGTTGCAAAAAACTTGATATATTTTCTGAAACACTATTGAGTGCGAATTTGGTATTTCCTTTATTGTATCTTACTTCCTTATTTCGTACTTTGTATGTTTAATGTCAGTTTTCTCTTACGTTGAAACTTAAGAGTTAGAGGCGTGAGTATATGTTCAATCGTGAAATTTGATAAGTTTACACATCTTT